>JAHRHZ010000039.1:13824656-13888094 GCA_024137785.1 Ginglymostoma cirratum
CTTAGCCTGCTGTGTTCATCCAGCTCTACATCTTGTCATCTCAGACTAAACAATGTTATTTTATTTTGTAAGTCATTGTGATATATTAAAACCCATGTATTCTTACCAGCAGTATGTCCTTTTTTTTTAGGAATGCTACATGTTGGTCACCTAAATGGCTCAATAACTTTCCAGTTCTCACACTGTGACAGTGCTTTTGCTGAGGAGGTAGCTTAGTCATTCCTCAATTATCAAGCAACACACCAAAAGAAGTCCAGGTCAAGTACTCCTTCAAAGCACACGTTATTTTAGTAATCATAACCTTTGATGTTACAATAAAAGCTGTTTTACAAAGGCTAATCATTCGATCTCAAGGATTTAATACTGAGTATGGAAAAGCAACCTTGAATGCAGCCAAAATTATTTCAAACAAGTTTCCTTTCAATCATTCAGTTTATTAGTTAGGATTGTAGATTTTTTTTTTGCATAAAACCCACTATTTGATTGTATTGAAAGTACTATTTTACTCCTGCCAGTTTGACACTACTTCCATATCTCTCCAAGACAATCCTAGATGTTTTCTGCCCATTCTTAAAATTAACACGAATTATTGAATCAAGTGTTGATACAAGATTTTGCAAGCACTTTGCTTTGGTGCAGAATGGGCTGCATTTTCCTGTCATGCTTCTCTGGTCCAATTCCCTCTTGTTTTGTTGGCTATGATTTTTCTTGACAGATACAGAATATCATTTAGCACATCTGTACTTTCTTTATAGACTCTGTAGCTTGCCTTAATAACTCTTACCACTTTCCCTTCGGCTCTCTGTGCACTGAGCACACTCCCTTTTATCACCACTGACTTTCCAAGCCTTGGGTATGTTTTATTGGTTGGTTTATCTCCACTCTGTAAGCAGTGAATAAAAATAAAGCCAATAAAGTGGATGCAAGAAAATACGGCACAAAAGAAAAGCAACGCATATACTGAGAAATGCAAAAAGAAATTCAATACTCTAGTGGATTAGGAGATCTTTGTGTGTGATAGAGAGAAAGCTGTAGGGTTCAGAAAACAATAAATGACGTGTATCTGCACATTTTGTCTTCTTTCCCCAGATTCCATGGAAATCTTCAAATTACTATCCAGTTATTAAGTTATGCAGAAGCAACATATTTCACACCAAATAGCCAGCACTTTTGGAGCAGGATACAACTTGGCACATCGAGATTATGACATTTATCAGAATATTCCCTACTCATCTGATTGTTTGCACAATATAGTCATATAATATTCACATAAAGTTCCAAGCTATAGAGTTCAATATCGACAATGAATCCTACTTCCTCTTGTCCAACGTATTCCTGTCATTAAGTACTACTGTTTCCTGATACTTATCCAACTTTGCAACCATTTTGCTACTGTTTTATCCCTTGAGCAACTCTGCTCACAAGTCAATCGTGTGGCATTTTATCAATTGACTTTTGGAAGTCAATGTACACCATCAACAATGTTACACGCATCAACCCTCTCTATTAAATCAACACAGTTTGCTTGAGTTTATGGTTAAGTTAACAAAAGCGGGTTGATGAGTGTGATATTATATCAGTTCCATGCTATTTTGTTTAATTAACCCACATTTGTCCAGGCACCTATTAATTTTGCCCTGCACTGTTGTTTCAAGAAGGTTGGCAGGCCACCTCAAGTTAAAAGATCTGACCCACAGTTGCTCTGCTTATCTTTATATCTTTAACTTGAACAATGGTGTAATGTTTACAATCTTCAGTCCTCTGGTAATATCCTCTTGTCGAAGAAAAACTGGAAAATTGTGGCCAGTGCCTCCACAATCTCCATTATTTTTCACTCTCTTAGTTCCAAAGAAGTCATATTGGACCCGAAACAT
This sequence comes from Ginglymostoma cirratum, assembly GCA_024137785.1. Taxonomy (NCBI): domain Eukaryota; kingdom Metazoa; phylum Chordata; class Chondrichthyes; order Orectolobiformes; family Ginglymostomatidae; genus Ginglymostoma; species Ginglymostoma cirratum. Next base: position 13,826,531 of record JAHRHZ010000039.1, read on the forward strand.
TAACTCTGTTTATCTTTCTACGGGGAATCTGCTAGACCTGATATTTTTAAGAATTATATTCCACTCCCTCTTCCTATAAAATCCTTGGATGCATCTCATCTGGTCATAGTGTCTTATCACCTGCAAGGACAGACAATCCAACACATTTCTCTTGAACACTTGAATTGTCAAAACTAGCTCTCCTTTCATCATTATCTGTGCAATATCTTCTTTTTTGGTAAAGATTGATGCAAAGTATCAACTAAATATATCAATCATGCCACTTGTTTCCAGGTTTAAATCACTTGGTTTCTATTCATCCTACACCATCTCTTCACCACCTTTTTACTGTTTACATGCAAATAGAAGACTTTTTTTACATTAGCTGCCAGTTTCTTTTCATTCTCTCTCTTTGTTTGTGTTACTTACTTTTTCAATACCCCTTTGCACTTGTTATTTTCAACCTGATTCTTAGGTGCATTACCCATAGACACCTTTTCTTCTTTCTCTTTATCTCCTTGTCATTGCTTCTTCAAGGAGCTTGAGATTTGTTTGCCCTATCTTTGTCCTTTGTGGAAATATACCTTGACTACACCCAAACTCTTCTTTATAGGTAGCTCATTGGTCAGTTACAGTCTTGCCTACAAATTTTTAATTCCAATTCAACTGGGTCACATCCATTCTTACTCCATTGAGGTCAAATTTCTTCATCTGATTGTTCCTTGTTCTTTTCCATAACTAACTTAAATCTTATAGTATGAAATCAGAAAATGCTGGAGAAGCTCAGCAGTTCTGGTAGAATCCATGGGAAGTGAATAACAGTCAAGGCTCTGAGTCCAAGGTGACTCTTCTTCAGAACAAGACCAATGAAGAATTATACCAGACTCGAAATGTTAACTCTGTTTCTCTCCCAACTGATGCTTCCAGAACTGCTGAGTTTCACCAGCTTTTCCTGATTTTCTTTTTCCAGCATCCACAGTATTTTGCTTTGGTTAAACCTTATGATACAATTAGCACTGTCTCTTCGTGCTCCCCTACTGACAGTTGATCTACTTGGTCTACTTCATTTCCAAAGAGCAGGTGCAGTGTTGCTTCCTTTCATGTTGAACTGGTGACTTAATACTGTGGAAAATTCTCCTCAACACACTTTAGAAATTCTTGCCTCTCTCTGCCTTTTGCAATACTACCATCCTAGCCTATATCCAGATAATGCAAGTCCCTCATTATCACTACCCCAGATCATTCACACCTCTTTAATTTCCTTACAAATTTGTTCCCCAACATCTTCCTACTCTTTGAAAACCATGGTGAGGTTTCAACGTCCTCAAAAACATCCGGAGATACTATCACCATGCCATTGTTATTTCTTTAAAGGGACCTGGCTAACCTGGTCAGAGATGTTATTACTCACCCCTGGAGCAGATGGGACTTGAACCTACTACCTCACCTAACTCAGAAGTAAGAGACGTTACCACTATGCTGCAAGAGCTCTTCACTGCACCTTTCTATGATGGCCATGTAAACTATATGGAGCGATATAATTGAACCCTTTCCATTCCTTAACTCTAGCCAAAATGACTGGTTTAACTTTTTTCAGATAGATCACAGCATAAAACTTGCAGGAAATTATATTGTGGGATGTTTTAAATGACTCGCTGTATTTTTTTTTTGCTCTGCCATTTCTGCACCACAACAACAGTGTATTCTGTCGACACATTGGAAGTTCCCAATTCACTGGCTCAGAAGCTGCTGGGATAAAACCGCGTTATCAGTGCATTAGACATAAGTGGAGAGGAACAACACTGGGTGAGTTGTGAGCCCTTCACGCTGCTCCATCCTTGGCCCAGCAAAAAAAACGATGGAAGTGCGGGGAAATTGCCGGACGATGAGACTCGCCAGAGAGACAGTCAGGGCTGTGAATATGGAACGAGTGTCATTGGAGCCTCTAATGCTGACCCGCGATGCCATGCTGTAGCCTCACTCCTGCAAGTAGCAAATTTGTTGAGGTTTCGTACTTTTGCTTCCAAGTCCTCGTTTTTCTCTTTCTATCCAACCTTCCTGTCCTTCTCTATATTTTAATTTGACTCCAAAAGTCTTCCCCACCCCCACCTTCGTCGTTTGTTGTAGTTTCCCGTTTATTTTTAAATGGGATCAGCTAACGCAATAGACTCCTGGTCCTGTCTCTCAGTGAGACAGCTCCAAGTGCCTGATGCACTCACTGCACTGCTGTCAGCTTGTAGCCCTGAACGTTGTGAAGGTAGTTTCACATAATTGGAGCCCTGGCTAAATGGATCTCACGGCAAAGATTGAAATAAACGCACATTTTTTTCTTGAACAAGCGCTGCCACTTCAGTTCATTGTCCACCTACTTTCAGGGTGCTCATTAATTCAATGTATTTCCTAATGTTCTTAACAGCCTGTCAATACAAACAGGTTAAAAGTCCGGCCTCTCGGTTCCGGCCATGCTCGGTGTGTCGACACAGAAACCGTCAATAAATCGAGTTCGCCCTTTTAAGACAAATCTGTTTAAATCGCGTCCCACTTTTAAGAAGAAAAAGAAAATTGACTGTTTCTTTGTTAAACCTGTGAAAGTTTCTGGCACAATGATCCTCCGCATTAGGATTAGTTTCACGGTCTACAGTAAAAATGGACACAATCCCACCTTCCCCAATAAGAAGGGAATTATCCATTATGGGAATCGCTGGATACACAGGGCAGGGGGCGGGGGGAGCCTGCGGGAGGCGGAAAGTTAGGATATTTGGTCAAAAAGGAGAGAGTCCCCGGACGGAGCCAGCAACCCCTTCCTCAATCTGCCCCCCGGTGTGGGGAACCCGCCTGTCCCACCACCCGCTCCCAAAGCTCCCGGGGTGCCCGCCGCCTCACCTGCGGTCACGCTGTGCAGGAAATGGACAGCACGCAGTCGGTTCGAGCCGCTCACTGCCCGCAGCTGCCTGAAGGGGGCTGGTTCTGGCATCTTGCAATCATTTCTGATGTCAGGTCTGAGACTGAGGTGGTGATTCCTTGCCAGTGGATAGGCACAAGCGAGGAGGCTCTCCACCGGAGACTGAACACTCCCTTTCCTCCACCCCCAACCTCTCTCTTTCTCTCGATGCATTTTCATGCAAAAGGGAGAGAGTGATTTACAGGGAGCTTGGCTTTCATTCCGAGCTCTTCACCCTCGGGATTGCTTCCCCCACCCTCAGCGATTTTCAAACCGACCCCATCCGTGGCTTGGAAATAATTTCCCGGTCTTTCAGCCTGAACTGAGGTGGAACAGGGACCAGGAATACTGTACACAACACCAAATGATCTAGTGTTGCTGCTGGTATTGGCCAGATAACAAAAATAAAATTCCTTATTCAAGGCAAACCATTCGACCTACTGCAGGAACCTTGTACATTCAGGAACTGCAGCTGCCCGTCTATTTTGTTTTTGTCGCTAGGTTCAGTCAAGGATAACATATTAGAACATAGAAACCTGGGTCTTCTAATGGGGCGCCAGCAGAATGAAAATCCTCCAATATTGAACTGACAAAGGCAAAGGTGTAAGGGTGCTTAAAGGAGAATTTACCCCACTCTAAGAGCCAGCATCTATCCTGACATCAAGATCACAACAGATCATCCGCTTGTTATCACAACGCTGTTTCATTCATAAATGTTGGCGGATACAAATATTAGTCTGTGTTGCCAGCAAAACCAAAACAGTGCAACAACTGGTGGAGATGCAGTTGCATTTACAAAGCAAATGAGGTTTTTAAGGCGCACTATTTCCTGCCGGGTCCGGCCTGATGAGTTTCGTTCTGTGTAATTGACGCACAATGAATAATTCAATCACAAGGATATTGTTGGTCTAGCTCAGGGTTCACTTCTCCATTAAAGATCACCCACAAGCAAGCAGCTTAGTGCTGCCCGTCTCAGTCAATGCTGGTCAGATCGTGAGGCTAGTCAACTTCACAGGATCCCAGAGAAAGGAGGCGCTAAATCAACTATGTGGCACTCAAATCATACAGGTCCTTGAATATTGTAGAGTTCTAGTCTCTAAGAAACAAGACTGAATCATAGGAGACTGTACGGAGAAGAGCCACAATGCTGATCTCTGGTGTCAGGTCCCTGAATTACAAGGGAAGATCTTCTCAGCCCTAAAAGCAGAACTCTGAAAGATAACCTTATAAATGTATAAACTTTCTTTAAGAGAAGGGAGGAAGTGAAGCTCTGCAGATGCTGGAAATCTGAAGTAAAAACACAAAGTGCTGGAGAAACTGAAAACACAGCATCTGTGAAAAGATTAACAGAATTAACGTTTCCGATCCAGAGACTCTTCTTCAGAACTGATGTTCCAGATTTCCAAAGTAAGGTTCATGTTGTCTCAAAAATATTGGGCAGAATTTTATTGGAGTCTGACCAATGTGGGCTATGGCAAGAAATGAGGCAGAATTTCATGAGAAGTCCAGTGAAGTCCATCTAGCTATCAGGAACCACTCTCGCTGCATTTTTAATTAAAGTTTCAAATGTCAAGCTGAGGTTCCTGCTAGGCAGCAGTTAGTTGCCTTTTCGGGAGAGTATTGTTTACTAATGATCTTATTAGTGGCAGACCTCACTTCTTTAATATGCAGCTTTCCATTGTACTACCCTCTGGCAGCAAACTGGAAACAGGCAATGGTTGACAATTGTAACTCCAGCTCAATGCTCGCTTCGAAGGCCCTCCACTTCAAAGACACCAGGCACTAACATCTCGGTGAGGTCCATGGGCACTAGCTAAATGCACCTCACATTCACAGACATCGCCATCTGACACATGCCAGTCTCCTTGATCCATCATGGCACATCTCTGATCCACTTACAGTAGACCTCTTCACTTCAATGCTGCCCATTGAAGGGCAACAGCAACTATCGTTGTAATACTGCAGCAAGGACACTGTGTGCTCACATTTCCAGGTCATTGGGGTAGGCTGGGTAGTGAGGTGAGTTTTGGTAAAATGCAGCAAGTAGACTCACAAGGCTTTGTAGAAATAAACTTTCCATAAAACTTGACAAAATGACACAGCCAAAAAAATGTAAGATTTACCCTGAATCTCTCTATAGATGCTGCCAGTCTTAAGAGTTTCTCCAGCACTCTCTGTTTTTTCCTAAGAAACTGAACTGCAGGACTCCACAAGACAAGACAGATTAAAATGAATACAATGTAAATTTAGATCCAATAGCATGAAATTCCACCTCATATAAAGCATGGCCAACATGTGGAATAAACTTCTGGATAGAACACTGCAGGCAAAAGTTCCTGGAATTATTTAAGAAATAATGTTACAATGAGGTGGATGGTGTTAAGATCCCTCAGACCAGTCAATTAAAACAGACTGGAGACTGGAAGAACACAGCAAGCCAGGCAGCATCGGAGGAGAGGAAAAATCAACGTTTCAGGTATTACCCTTCTTCGGGACTCCTTCTTCTGCTGCCTGGCATGCTGTGTTCTTCCAGCCTCCAGTTTATCCACTTTGGATTCCAGTATCTGCAGTTTTTTGTCTCTGATTAAAACAAATTAACTGGCCTTTATTTTGTGGACTTTGTAAACCAATAGCAATTGATTACCGAAGCATGAACATAAATTGCTGGAGAAACTCAGCAGATCTGGCAGCCTCTGTGGAGAGAGAAACAAAGTTAACATTTTAAGTTCTGTGACCCTTCTACAGAACTTCCTCAGAAGGGTCACTTGACTTGAACTGTTAACTGTTTCTCTCCACAGATTTTGTCACACCTACAGATATACTTTAGTGATTTCTGTTGTTTCAGATTCACAGCATCTGTAGTTCTATGTTTTATTAGAAGAATAGATTACTGACTATCTCAAAGTGTAAGTGCTAAGAGGTTATAGGAGCAAGTTACAATGCGGTATTGCATTAAACCCTGCACAGAAAGAAAGAGTTGTAATTAATTAGCAGCATATCAAATCTCTCAGGAACTTCCCCTAGTCTGTCCTGCACAATCAACCTGAAGTGTTGTCTATTGTATAGGTTACCATTTTTATGCAAGACCAGATCCCACTGGCTCTGAAACAACAAAATGAACTGTCATTATGCTTTCGATATAATTGGTTTAACAAGAGTACTGGAGGGGCTACCAAGGACTTTCTATATTCTGCAACTAATTTTATAGCATTCACCTCAATACTTAAGGAAATCCTCTGAAGAATATCAGCATGTCACTGGTGGATTAGACTAGACGATCAAGTGCTAGAAAGAGCTTGAACCCACAATTTCTTTGCTTTATTTTTTCAAAGAATGTGGGCATGATTGGCAATTCCAACATTTGCTGTGGGTCCCCAATTTCCCTTGTGTGACTTGTCTGGCCATTCAGAGGGCAGTCAAGCACATTGCTGTGGATTTGGAGTCACACGTCGGCCAGACCAAGTGAGAATGGCAGATTTCTGCCCCGGAAGGGCATTTGTGAACTGGAGAGCTTTTACAACAATGATGGTGATTCTGTGGTCACTAGTATAGAGACTTGATCTTAATTCCAGATTTCATTAATTCAATTTAAATTTCATGGGCTGCCATGGGGGGATTTAAACCCATGTTCCCTGGGTGTGAGCCTGAGCCTCTGGGTTACTGGTCCAGTGACGTTACCATACAGTACTCTATATCTAACACTGTGCTAACTCCTGATTTCAGTATAAAGAAAAGGTTCAGAAGTGTTATAACATTTAGAACAGTGCATTCATCTTGAAAGGGACAAAATTAAACTTCAGGGGAAAAATGGTTTGATTTCATTTGTTTTTTTTATCTTTGTCACATGAACCGAAGTATAGTGAAAAGTTTTGTTTTATATGTGGTACAAACATACAAAGACAAAAAAGAGCATAGGGTGATTGAACAAAATGAGGAATACAAAGTTATAGATGCAAAAAAGGTATACAAAGGCAAGATCAATATTAGATTTGAAATTTGAGAGGTCCCCATTCAGAAGTCTAATAATAGTGGGGAAGAAGCTATTCTTGAAACTGTTGGTATGTGTGTTTAAGCTTTTGCCTGATGGAAGAGGTTGGAAGAGATTATGACTGGGGTCTTTGCACCACGTCTCCAAGCATTCTATCTCATTCGTATATTCTGTCTAGTCATTGTCTGATATCCTACCTACATCAGTGGTGTCATCAGCAAAATTGTGGATGGAGTTCGGCCGAACTTTGGCCACACAGCCATGAGTGTACAGTGGGGAGTGGAGTACACAACCTTGTGGTGTGCCAGTGTTGAGGATTGTTGTGGAGGAGGTATGGTTGTCTATCCTCACTGAATGCCGTCTTATGGGTCAGTAAGTCAAGCATCCAGTCACAGAGGGCAGTGCAGAGGCCTAAGTCTCAGAGTCTGGAGAATGGTTTGGTTGGGATTATAGCGTTGACAGCAGAGCTGAAGTCAATAAGTAGGAACCTGACGTAGGTATCCTTATTATCCAGATGTTCTAGGGGTGAGTGTAGGGCTAGGAAAATAGTGTCTGCTGTGGACGTATTGTGCCAGTAGGCGAATTGCAAGCGATCGAGACAGACTGGGAGGCTAGAGTTGATGTGAGCCATGACTGATCTCTCAAAGCACTTCATAATTATGGAGGTCAGAACCACCGGGAGGTGGTCAATGAGGCAAGTTGCTTGTGTTTTCTTTGGTACTGGGATGATGGTGGTCTTCTTGAAACAGGTGGGGACTTCTGATTGTAGTAAGGAGAGATTAAAGATGTCAGAGAATACTCTGTACCAGCTGGTCTGCACAGGATCTGAGTGAACTGCCAGGAACTCCATTTGGGCCAGTCACTTTCTGTGGGTTCACTGCCAAGAAGGCCAATCCAACATCTGTAGCGGTGACAGAGGGAACAAACACATCTGGGACTGTTGGGGCGGGTAACATCATTCCACTGGCATTCTGCTCGAACTGAGCGTAAAAGGCATTGAGCGTATCAGGGAGGAATGTATTTTTCTGGTGGTATCAATATATGGTGGTATCAATAAATTAGTGCAATAAAGTAGCTTACTACAGGCAGAAATGGAGAGAGATCAGAGCTGCCTTAGAAATTAAACAAAATCTGTTCCCACTTATGAAATGATTGAGAACAAGAGGGCATGGCTTTAAAACAATTGATAAAAGAAGTAAAGCCAATATGAGATTAAAAATTCACATAGAGAATGGTTAAGGTCTGGAAGGCACTGCCTGAGAGATGTAGGCTCAATCAAAGCATGCAAAATGGGATTTGACAGTTATCTAAAAGGAAGAATATGCAGGGTTACAGGGAGAAAACATTAGAATAGCTCAATGGCTTCCTCCTGCATAGCAAGAATTAAGTGATTCTGTAAGACTTACAGAACAGGATCTGATTTTCACACAGTAAACAGCACCAGGATCACCGTCTGCTATTCTGTTTGGAAGTGTACCTCTTCTTACAGTATACATAGTCTATCTAGTCAAGCATCATGGGCATTCGGGTAAATGAAGATGGTTGCAACCTCAATGGGAAAATATGTCAAAGGTTACCAGTTGACTTCATCAATGAATGAAAATTCGTTTTGCACTAAAATTTGATTTGGTTATTCAGAGTGCGCCCAAATATTCAAGTTAACTTGTTATAAATGTATGAGAGAGGCTGGATGAATTGTCTTTCTATCCAATGAACCTGAGAAGTAGAAAAGTTAAGGGCAGAAAGGGGAGATGAACTCAAACTTTCTCCACTCCCTTTGCATTCTCTAAAAGTCTAGCACTGAGTCAATCGCACCAGCATTGCCTTCTTCAAGCTGCAACCAATATTCCTTTGGTAACGGGGACCCTGGCGTAAGGCTGTTGTGTTGACCATCCTGATCCACTGCAGTGAAATCTGATCATCTACTGATGTCACATTAAGACCCAATGCACTCATCAGTGGTGCTGACATCAAATCCTGAAAACCAAATGGGTAGACTGCCGGACCAAAGCAAGAGTCGCCCATTAAGCTATATCTCCCAGCATGAAAGCTCAGTCCCTGACAAAACCAACTCTAACGGATAGGCCATTGACACCAAATGTCCAAAAAAAAACGCATCCTTTGGGAGGTTCTATTCTCCCAGCTCTCCTTTGGCCAACACTTAAAGGGCAGCCAAAGGAATAAGTTTAAGGATACATTCATTGTCACCTAAAACACAGAAGCATTGACACCATTGACTGGGAGGAGAAAGCTGCTGAGTGCTTAGCATGGCATCCCTTGATCATCAAGGCACAAGCCAGTTCAAGGCTCAGTGACTCAAACATTAAGTGGAATGACGAAGGCAGAGGAAGGAGAGGGAAGTCAATAAGGGGTTGCTGAATCCATTTCCCCACACAGCAGTCTGCACCCATTACTGAAAATGTTGTGGATCCAAAAATTGGGCTCCTCCATCATATGAAAACTAAAGTAGCCTGACAGACATCATCCTTAATTCTGAGGAACTGTCAACGCTAATGAATTGGCTATGGCCATTGTGTCCAGTGCCTTTTAAAATTGAAGGATTTAAAGAGAACAAGCAGCAAAACTGAAAAAGATGAAAATAGACCTATTATTAAACCTTTTACGAGACGTTTATCCTCGAGGCCTTACGTCCAAAACAACAGTGAATAGGCTTAGAAGCCCAGGTCATTACCTCTGATACAAATCTTTCAGTTCTATGGCTGTATATTCTGCCCTGTTCTTAACCTCCCGTAGATCCACAGGGTTACAGTGTAGCTTCAATGCAGCATCTCTTGTATACCCCCAATTTACATTGCTTCACTGCGGACGGGCATCCCTTCAGTTGCTAAGGCCTTAACCTACAAAATTTCCTCTCTGAGCAGCCCTGGTCTCTATCTTCCTTTCTCAGAACCATTCAGCTGGGTCAGCTTTTTACCTGAGGTCAATGGTCCGAATCACATTGACATGTATCATCAAGTCTTAATATCCCTTAACACCACAGCCTGTTGGAATTACATTCATGGTAGCAAAATCAGGAAACACGTGTCTTCCCAAACTCAACTATTATCTATGAGGCATTTACCTGACAGGGGTAAACTTCCTTTCCCACGACCCAGTGAGTATAAACTTCTTTGATTATTTGGCTCTTTTGTAGACAAGTAGACTTCATAATGCAAACATTTACAGTGTAAGGGGTGAAGCCTGTCAGAGTCAACTAGCTCATTAGAAGTCTCCATCATATGTGGTTTTGCTTGTTATTGTTAAATGCCATAGTGTTTAAAGTGCTTAAACTATCAGTAAATAGAACATACATATCTGAGTTGAAAAATTGAGGCTGACTAACCATGTAAGTATATCAGGTTGCAGTAGCTCACAAAGTAATGTCAACAGCATGGGTTCAATTCCCACACCAGCTTAGGTCACTATGCCTTCTTAATGTCATCTCATTCTCAAGTTAAACTTACCACCAGTTGTCTCTATTAAATGAGACAGTGGACTATAGTGGCTTTCACTTCATGTCATTGCTGACAGGAGGGATCAACTTGTATGCAGAAATTTCTGGGTCTGGTAAAATGAGGTGATCCTATTTGTGGGTTGATCCCAATATCAATCTACAGTGTATAACATCATACCTCATCCAATATACTGAAGACAACTCTTTGAGCTGCCAGGAATCGGAAAGTGCAAAACAAACAGTGTAGTGTCAAATTCTACACATGTTCGATATTACCTTTATCTTTCATTTTATCTGTGATCACATGATCCTGATGTGAAACCTGGGAATCAATACCATTTTCCATGTCAACTGTTGCCAGTAGCTTCTAAAATTTCTTTGACCTTTGCTAGAATGAGCACAAAAGTGAAGTGTTAGTGCAGCTAGAGGCTTGTACCTGCATGTTAGATATCAAAGTTAGGGACTTTCTAGCTATTAATTAGTCTTGGCATTTATAATGTCCTGAAGTTGACTTCAACATTTTTGTTCAAATTTACAATAAAACAGCATAAATCTTTGCCCTAATCATAGGATCCTTTCAGTCCCTCTTTTCAATGGGGCCACAGAAACAGATGACAGATGAATATTATATTGTGCTTTCGCACACTGCGATACCCAGTCATCCTACAATCTGGGAAATTAACTGGAAGGATGGGAATGTTCTTTCTTGTCTCATTTAAAATCTCCACTGTACCTGTGCCCATTCCAGGCAGAATGCCACACATGGTCTTTCTGGAAAAATGCCTTGGAAATCTCAGGATAATGTAAAAGGGATCAGGGTATAGAAAACTGAGTTACCTTTCCTTGAATGTTAATCATTGCGCATGGAGATTTATGCACTTCCTGCAGTCAAAGTTAGGAGAAACAATTTCTCGTTTTAACTTGTTGACAATGTTGGAAACCAAATAATATCAAATAACTGATCATCACACAGCCTGCCTGATCTTGCTGCTTATTTTCTTCAAAGGAGATGAAGGCCTAGTGAGGTGTATAATGGGTATTCCGTAAGCACACCACCATCTAGAGTCAAAATAAAGGCTACTAATTATATTTTCTTTTATTTTCTTGTATTTTTGCTTGTATGGACCCAAATTATTTTTCCACCCCATCTCTCCTACTTGCAACTTCATTGATTTTTAAATATCCCTGTGCCATCCTTATTCATCAGTCTTTAATAAGCACCTTGTAAACTATTTAACTCCCTCCTTGTTGCTTGCTCTCTTCTTCATTTTGCAACTTTTTTCAAAATGCATATTTATTTTCAATCCTGTTGGAAGGCACAACACATCTTTTCTCTTTACAGATACTGTTTCATCCATTGTTACTTTCCAGCCATTCTTTTGTTTTTAGTTGGTTGGATATTCATGGATTAGAATAAATTCCTGTTACATAAAAGGGTCTCTGCCTGGACATGGCACATCTGATAAAACCAGAATAGTCAAAGTGCAAGAAATAGAATAGGGTTGTTCCTGCATCAACTACTTCTATGCAGCTCAGCAGCTACATGAAATGGTCGAGCTTGTGGGCCCACAGGCCTTCGATTTGGTTGGAGCAATAATGGTTACTGTTGTTCTGGCCTGGGTATTCTGTGAGGAGGCAGCTTTACCATTTCTGAGGTGAAGGAGGTGGTGGGCTGGCACCTCCTCATAGCAGGCGTTATGTACAGAAACACTGCCCTGAGACTAATTAACGCCCTAATGGGAAAGAGTAAGTGGCTGGTCGTCCTGCAACAGCTCCCATTGCTGATAGCAAAGTCCAGGCCAATCATTCTGTTTGGAGACTTCAACTGCATCATTGATGAGGATGGATGATCCAGAGGGGCTGACAGCAAATCAGATTCCACATTTAGGTTCTCGATGGAAACGGTTAAAAGTTGCCAAACTGCTTGATGTCTTCAGATGCAGATGGAGTGCAGTGTACATACACTTGGTTGTGGCCAGAGAGATCTATTTGCTCAAGGATCAATTTTCTGCCTCAGTCCCAAGTGTTCTCTGTCAGATCCACTGACGTCAAGCCAGGTGACCTTCTCTGATTACTGCCTCCTATTGGTTGACTGTCACTTACTGGAAGACCAGCAGGTCTGTAAGGGAGCATGGAAACTGAACATGAAACTGTTGACCCCAGAAACACATTGAGGACCTCAAAAGGGATTACACAGGTTGGAGAGCTGGGAAGCCCCTCTTTGAGTTTCCAGCTGACAGGTAGGAAACAGTCAAGAAGTTCTTCATCCTTAAAGGTGTTCAGAAGGTGAGAGAGATGGGGAAAGCTGTCCAAACTCCAGAAAAGCATGCAGATGATGGAGGTGAAGCGCAAGCAAGCCTTGCTTTTTTGCCTCAGAGGCCTCGAAGACAATCTTCCAGTCCAGCGTCTGTTCCTTGGAGTAGAATGAGTTGTGCTGACGTTACATCTTCCAGAAGGTTCGTAAGGAGAGCTCTGTACTCAGCAGCCAAAAAGAAGATGACTCACTAGCGTCACCTTCAGTCTGACATCCTGTGGATCAGCAAATTAGTTCATGCCTGTATGACACAAAACCCATTGGCAGCACGGTCTCCCAGTCATTCCTGTCCTCTATCACGGAGGTCTTAGACGACAGTACGTGGGAAGGCTGGATCAACCATTATCGCTGAATGAGCTGACCAAGACCCTCGGGTCCTTTGTAAAGAATAAAACTCCCAGAAGCGATGGCTTACCAGCCGAGTTGTATTCAGTTCTGAAGCACTCAATTGGCCAGGACCTGCTGGAGCTATACGACAGTATGCTTCTAGCAGGTAGCATGTGCAAATTCATGAGGAAAGGTATCATCATCCTCATTTACAATTGGAAGGGGGAGAGGGAGGAAGTTGAAATTGATAACCAATTTCTCTACTGAATGTCGATTATAAAATCCTGTCTGAGGTCATCACCAACTGGATCAAGTATGCTCTGGGATTGGTATTTCACCCTGACCAAGCCGGTGCTGTACCAGGCAAGGAGAACCCTGCGAGCTTTGCATTCCTCAGGGATGTGACCACTTACATGCAGGACTTGGGGTGGACACTTGCCTCATCAGCCTGGACCAGGAGAAGATCTTTGTCCAACGTACATGTTGGACATGCTCTCCAAAATGGGCTTTGGGGAGCCAAGGTAAATTGAGGCAAGAGCTAGGCAGTGTCGTTTGGGAACTGGGCTGACCAATCCTTTATCCCCTTCGCTGAAAGTGATGGGAATATGGTTCAAGGGGGTCGGGGTGTGTGCCAAAACTTAGGAGAAGCATATTGCCAAGGTGTATAGGATGGGCTGAAGGGTTAAACTTGTTGCTGATATTTGACAGCTGCATGACCTTAAATTAGTCCAGTGAACATTCCCTGTACATGCCGAAGCCAGCACAATCAATGTGTTTTTCTGTACAGTAGTTTTTTTTTCCTGTGCCTGGCTGTTTGTTACACCGTATAAGAGAGAAAGTTTTGTTCCAAGTCACTGGACTTCACCACAGACTGGGATCGCGAATGGTGCCAGGAACAAACCTAAGCCTCCAGACCAGCCATCGATCGAGGGGTCCCTGATGGGCAGAAGAGCGTAAGCTTCGTTGCTTTCTTTTCCTTCCTTTCTATCTTTTATTATTACTCAATAAATGTTCATATTTAAGCAAATTGCATTGTCAACTCTTTGCTTAACTACATTTAACTGAATCTGAAAACAACCATTCGGATACACCCTGTGTTCCAAGACACAAGGTGAGACAGAAACTGGGATTTGGCAGCACTGCTCCTTCTCCATTGTGGCTAAAAACCTGGTCATCAGGTGTGAAGTACTCTCGGTGTTGCTGAACGTAGCGTAGGTCTGGCCCATTCCCTAAGCAAGCACCACTGTAGTCATACAAATCATCTTCCACTCCAACTGGAGGTCAAAGATGGACTATTTCTGCAGGGACATCATGTACAAAGCTCTGGATAAGGGGGGAAAAGACATACCCAGTCACCCTCACCCTGATGGCCACCTTTGCATGCAGCTGCATCAAGCTGTGCGTAGACTCTCATTATGCAAACACCAAGTGTTACAATGCACTGAGGTTCTACTTGTCCCTGTTGTGATAGATGGGCCTGGGCCCATTGCTGCAGAACGATCCAAATAGTTGGACTGTCCCATATCACCTGTTTATCATGGAAAAATTTGTAAATTTGTAATTTGTCATTTTGACCACAAGTCTATCAGCCAATGGCCAACATGTAATGTCATCAAGTCCCTGCAGAAAAAGGAGAGGGTGGATCCTGGGGAATTGTTCCCTAAACAGACCGTCAAAGTCATTTGGCAGAATGCCTCATCACCAGAACTTTCCAAAAAGCACCAAAACGATGGGTTGGCTGGTGGTAGAAGGGATCCCTACTGTGACACCCTTCATGTATGCCCAGTCTCTGTGCAGCATCGCACGCTGCCCTTGGAGCAGCAGCAGTGTGGTACACATCTCTTTCTGGAATGTACCTTAGCAAAGGAAGCCTGGAGAGAGATGCAGTGGTTTTCGTCGAGGTTCGTAATGAGCAGCTCCATGACTCAGGTCTTTGAGCCCTATGGGCTGTTTCCCAGGATGCACAACGAGACAAACATCGACTGTACCTGGAGGACCATCAGCTCAATGAGAGACACTCTTTGGTCCACCTGAAACCTGTTGGTATTCAGGTGCAAAGAACTGACAATGACTGAATGTTGCAGATTGGCACATTCCAAGGTCCAGGACTATGCACTGAGGAACACACTAAGTCCTGGGACGCCTGCTGCCAAGATGCAGTAAGGAAGGACCACTGTCTACAGTCTTTCTGCAAAGGTATAGCAAGGATCCATTCAGTTACCAGACCCTCTCTGAGCCTCACATGTGTGTAAATAGTTTCCTGAATGAGTAGCAAATGCCTTTGGTTTTTTGCTACTGCAGGGAAGGTCAAATTCTAATGTTTGTTTTTCCTTGATATGCAGAGACTCGACAGAGCTGCTTTAGTATCTGTGTATGTAGATCTTTTCATGATTAAAGTAAACTTTTCCAAGAGAACTTATTTCTATACATTTTGACAGGAAATTGTAATTTATAGAGTGTCAATCTTTAATTCCATTGATGCATTTAATACTTTTTGATAATTTGATAATTTTAGAAAGGTTTCAGTAGCATGGTATATACCTTGAACAAGGTATTCATGATCTCTGCATACAATTGAATATTATTAACTGAATCCTCCATAATTTTTAAAGAACCAGTTAACAATCATTGCAGAAAACCTCCTGCTCTGGTGCTGACAATGCCTTACAAGAGGTATCTAATCTGGAATGTAAGTCAGGAGCAATGTAATTTCCTGCAGTAGTTTTGATCACCTAAGGTGATCGAAGAGAAATTCTGCAGATTTTTTTCCCCCTTATTGGTTTGGGATTTTACCTGTCTTTTTCATTTCTCCGAAGAAATTGCATGGCTCTGAGTAGACAGGAATTAGCATTTTGTAATGAATGAAATATCACGACTGCATGAAACAAGAATAGATTTTTGTCTCTTTTCAGTATTTATATATTTGTGGGTTATAACCAATCTCTTTTTCTTGAATACCGTTACTGATTAAGGATTGAAAGGTGATACAGTGATTTTTCACATATTTAAGTCAGAATGGTCTAATGAACCTAAATTTTGCTACCACACAGGATTTCAGGAATAAGGTTACATATAGTCAAATGGAGTCTGTCCTTTCCTCTCCTGTAGCTGTTGTTGCCAACAGACTCAATGTTTTACCAATTATCCAGAATAATTTTATGAAAGCATACCCTGAAGAAAACCAGGAGGGAATTTAGGCACATGCGCCTCATGAATTTCAAAATTGACACAGCTAAATAAATACAAAGGGCCACAGTTGAGCATCTTATTGTACACTCTATTAGTTAGAGTTTCTCCTGGACTTTGACTTCAACTTTTGCTTTGCACCTGAGCTTTCTGGAATTGTCATGGCATGGTAAGCCCAGCAAGTTGTCAGGAGTATTACCAATTAGTAATATCAACAATGTACCACCTCAACCAATGAGCTTTCAGGATTGAGACATAAACAGGAAGGACAAGAAAGGAGGCTGAATTACAGCTGAATCACACAGAGAAAGAGAAGAAAATAAAGATAGCTTCAAAATAGAGTGAAAGAAAGATGGATAGGCAAAGTACAAAAAAAACTGACATTTTTATATCCCTACAATGTTTCACCAACTGGAGGGATGAGACTCCATAGGTTAAAACATTCACTTTCTGTCCCAGGGAGAGTGATTGCTATTGATCAACATTTATCATGTTGTTAAAAGCGTACTTAAACTAATAATTGCCAAACTAAATCTTCTGTGATGAGTTAATGAACAAATATGCCCATCTAATTTAATTAAAATCTGGAGCGGTCAAAAAAATAATGGAGGCTAAGGGTGAGGTGTTGTTCGTGGAAAGCAAACTTAAGTCAATCAGCAAATTTTGAAGATTCACAACTCGTGGCTGAATCCCCTCAAAAACGTTCTGGCTAATTTTGCACTGTAATAACGGCATATATTATTTCCATGCTATAGATTTTCGGCAATTTCTGTCCCATTATTCTGAGAACTTTTTAAGCTGACTGTGGAAATGTGTCCAGGAGAACAGTCATACAGAATAGCTTGTGACAATTGTTTGTATAAGACGAATTTTCAGACAACGCTGTTGTGTGGTGCCACTAGTAGGACCATGAAGAAAGAATATAGAAGACACATTTGAAATGTGTTGTCCAAAGACCTTATTGGTCCATAAGTGAAATAACGGAATGGCTTTCACCGAAGGAAGACCACAGATAGTGTACAGCAGTTTGAGTGCATGTTCTGGCAAGGATAGTGCAAGGGCATATCATACATACTGCATTAACACCTTCAATTTTGGAGCAAATAGTTCCTGCCAAAACTATACAAACATAAGAGAATATGTTTCCACCACGAGTAGGACTCCTCACTTCAAAACGGTTTTGATGTTGACTAATCAATACTGTGTGATTGGCATCATCAATTGATGTAAATGGATGGACTGAAGATCACACTTGAGGTGCAGGATTGTTTTTAAGGAATGGTATAATGGTCAGGATGAAAATTCTTCATGAATTGTGATAAGACAGTATTGAACATAAATTATAATTATCCTTCAGGCCTACTCTACCATTCGATTTTTATAATGTTGATTATTAACCTGAACACAGCCTTCCCTCATTATCATCAGATTCTGGGGTTCCTTTAGTTTCCAAACGCCTAACAATCTCTGCATTGAATATACTCAATGACTGAGCATCTACAACTCTGTTGGGTAGAGAATTCCGGAGATTTACAACCCCTCTGATGCTGACATTTCTCCACATCTATCCTTAATGACTACCCCCTTTTCTCTCAGGCTGACTAGATTCCCCAAGCAATAGAAACACTGGACAGGATGTCCCCTCCCTTGTGTTGACAGTGAAGGGTGAGAAGGGGAAAATAATTGGGTGAGTTGGAACTGGAGACAAACACATCTTCTTCTCTCCAACCCACATGTAAGTGCTGGGTGAGAATGTCCATATGTGACCTAATGGATTCACCAGCAATTAAGACCTTTAAGTGAGCAATGAATGACCCCAGCAGGCAGGAAAGGTGGCTAACTTCATGACTGGGAAACCAGAATGGCCTGTCAAGTTGGAGGGACCCTATCATTTCCTCAGTTTGGAGCAAAATTGGAGGCATAGATGGATGGTAAGGGTTGGTCTCTGAAAGCCACGTCCTCTTCCCTTGTGATCATCCAAACACCAGCTCCATAATAAGAGGATTAAGAATGACTTACATTTTTGCTACTGAAAGAGCCGAGGAGAAGTTTTGCCTAGGGACTTTAGGACCCGAAAGCTGTCTGCTGATAAGAGGCCACCAGTCCTGATGACATGACTTGTCCGTGTTAAGGTCCACGTTAGGGCATTTTCCTCACTCTCAATGGCCAAATTGACAGGTGATTGGGTAAGTTACTTTGCCTGTGGGGACAGTACGGGTATTTCTGCTATAACACGTGTTTCATTAATGCAGATTGGCTATAACACGATTGATGAATAGTGGATGCTCTTTGGATATGAACTTTCTATTGTACATTTTAACAATTTTTTATAGTGATTCCCTTATAACGCAATTTCCTATGGTGATTTTCTATAGCGCGAGGTCACACAAGAACATAACTATCGCGTTATAGGAGAACTACCTGAATGTTAGTTGCCACTTAACATCCGCAGCTCGCCCCACACCTGGGAAAAATCTCCTATGCTTTCAGTCTGCACCCTACCAATCCACTTAATAATGTGCACTGGTCTTCCTAACCCACCAGCAACTCAGCCACTTAAATGAGGAATTAATGGACATTTAAGTGCCTCGTCTTGTCACTGACGGTTATAATCCAGAAGTGGGCAGTGGTAAGGAGCATAAAATGTAACCTCCGGGTATTTCCTTTGGGGATAGAGGCGGAGGTGCCTCATTCAATGGCACCCAATGCCTGACTGAGGGACTCAGCATCCAGAAGTGGGAGAGGATCTCTCTTGAAAGTTACTTCCTGCTCTTGCTGCCACTTCCTTCATCTTCTCCCCCTTTGTGACCCCCATGATGTGAAAACCCTCTCACCATTACTCATCAATGCCTGGTTCCCTCTCCAATCTGAGACCAGGTGGGTGTAGTAGCCAGCAGCAGCCACCACCCTCCAGATATCGTTCCTGAGCGGGATGGACGGAGCATCTGCACCAAGGTTCCTGATCCTGGGGGAAGGCCTACCATTGACTTGTTAAGTGCCTGAGTGACAATGAGGCCTTCTCAAAACAGAATGACTCAGGGGTCTCACCAGTTTATGACTTGGATCCCTGTCACCTCCATAAAATTCTGCCCAATCTCCAGATTAGTTTTGAAAATATCTCCTTTGAAGAACAAACCACGTTCTTAAGTGACATGGTTAGACAAAAAGTGAAACAAATTGCCTTGGCCTATATAATCTTATCCTTTTAGAGTTCTAACAACAAAAATATCAGGTATTGAAGTTCAAGAGCATTGTATATCTCTCTGGCAATGCTGCTGTTGGCTTCCTCCATCAATTAATTGTTATGAACATAGGGTAGAGAGCAACAAAGTAATTCTTAATATCATGGTGAATGCAGTGTGCCCTTTAATTCCCATTCTGTTCTTCAAGATTGTTGGGAAATTACAGACCTCTGGCTGGTTAACTTTTGTCAACACGAGGGTAACTCCTGGCTGCGCATGGTTTTGAAACACAAATTGACAATCATATAAGAGCATTTGATAGTCCTAATGTGGTGAGTAACTAGGTTAAGAAGCTCAACCTTCAAACCATACTGTCAAGCATGAGGTCTGTGATCAGCTGTGTATGACTGGTACAGTAATTGGTAGACAACATGACCAACGATAGAGTCACCTCAGCAGCTAAAATCATAAATAACTGAAGCTGGATTTTCAACACTCAGGGGATTTGTCACTTCACATCTGGGTTTGATGTCAACCTATTAACACAGATCGATTGGCATGATCAGTTAACAACTCGATTATTGTTGTATCATGTGACTACCAGGATAGCAGAAAGCCAGATGGTTGCTGCTCATTCATTAATCAGGACCTTGCAAAAATAATTGTAGCTGTTCCCTGGAATCAATAGATGCTTTTCAAAGATAGTCAGAATTATTTTGAAGCAATCAAGATCTGCAGTAGAGGTGAAGCCTCTTCAACTGAATTATGAAGTTGAAGGGGACACCAGGAAAATAAAATGACATTAGTAAGTTGTATTCGGTTATAAGGGTATACAATTTCATAATGGTCCTAAATCACTTTTTCCATTATTAAACTCCATCAATCAGACTTTAAAGAGTTCCTCTGTAGTTTTGTGAATGATTGATGAACCTGGTTCCCTCCAAAGGTTGTGCAGATCTCCTCAGAGGCTGGAGATCTAATGAAAATGTTAATCAGCTTCAGAGCAGAATTTGTCAAACTGATTTGGAATGATTTCAAGAAGCTTTTAAATACAGTGTTGCTAATGTTTAGCCAATATATTGGAGCAACGTTAATTTTAAAGTGTTTGATTGTTTAGAGTTCAAAACTCTAATGGATGATGCTTGGAATGAAGTGCATTAAGGTAATTAAAAGATACCACAATTGTGCATGGTTACACATTTATTTCAAGATGGGACCATTGTACTTTTAACAAACAGCTCTTACAGCATCATAGTTTGAGTACACTTGTGATAGAGTGTGTGGCTTAATGGAAAAAGATGATTAAAAACATGTTATTGTGCACTGATTCCTGAGCTTGGGTGAACAGTAGTATTAATACATGCCTGTAAAGAAATTAGCTGGGCTTGGAAAAGGAAAATATCTACACAAACAATTTATTCAGTTAAAGATTGTATTCGATGGAGTGATTAGTTTGAGTGGAAGGGAGCTGATTAGGAGCAACAGATTTGTACAGTCAAATCAAAGTTAAAAGAAACAAAAAAGAAATGTGTGACGAGAAAGCAATAGTAAAGAGGTATGGTCATCTATAATTAGAAAAGGGATAGTTTAAATGTGGAATTTAACTTGTTATATTGTTAAGGAATAGGTTTCTTGTTCCTGTTAGGGCAGTCACAAAAATGTAAAGACATATTGATGGTCATGGGGCACACTGAGACAAAATTATAAAGATAAGTATGTTGTGTTGTGATCTTAGATATTTATGTTGCAGTCAGGCTAGGAACCATTAGTAAATTAACTCAGAACTTTATTTATTTTTAAAGCAGACACTATTTGAGATTCCTGGTGCTTGCTATTAGAATAAACCTTGAAGTAAACAAAATAAGCTTTACCATACAAAGTTGGAGCAGTACAAGAATCCACACTGTGTGTACAACCTAGCCTCTCCCATCCAGAATTAACATGCGGTAAATATAGGAAATAGATTTCTGGCTGGAACAGGTGAGCCCTCCCTCCCTTAAAAGGGCATTAGGTAGCCAAATGTTTTTTTGCAACAATTGACAATGGTTTCATGGTCATTGTTAGACACCTTAATTCTAATTTTTTAAAAAACTGATTTTGAATTCTACTATCTGCCACGATGGGCTGAGGTCCCTAGAGCAACGCCTGGGACTCTGAAATACTATTGTGGTTGAACAATCAACAGAAAATCAGTTAGGAAAAGTCAAGGCTAATCCCACAGATTTTGCAGTATGTGTTAGCAACACTATGAGTCATCATATCTCATTAAAACAGCTTCCTTTTACAAGGGATTCCGATTCTTCACTCTCATAGATCTGGCTTCAGAATGCCCTTAAAAGTCTCTCACTCAAACTGTCTCAATAACTACTTAGATCTTGCTGGTCTATTTTTTTTTCCTCTCAAGACCAGCTTCCCCAGGACTCCTGAAACTGCTCCCAAATGCTTAATCAATACTGCTGGGGTCTGGGAAGTGACATCGTGGTACAGTCCCTGGACTAGTATTTCAGAGTCCCAGGCGTTGCTCTAGGGATCTCAGCCCATCGTGGCAGATAGTAGAATTCAAAATCAGTTTTTAAAAAAATTAGAATTAAGGTGTCTAACAATGACCATGAAACCATTGTCAATTGTTGCAAAAAACCATTTGGCTACCTAATGCCCTTTTAAGGGAAGGAGAGCTCACCTGTTCCAGCCAGAAATGTCTCCAGGCCCAAAACATTGTGGCTGACTCTTATCAGTCCCCTGAAATGCACTAGCAAGCCATCTTATAGCATCAACCGTGAAGAAGTATTGATGGAGAGAGAGTGAAACTGGGCAAATTACGTGGAATTGACAAAGGCACTGGAAATGACAACAGCAACAGCTAGACAGTGGCATGGTGGCTCAATGATTACCACTTCTGCCTTACAGTGCCAGGGGCCCAGGTTCGATTTCCCCCTCAGACAACTGACTGTGTGGAGTTTGCACATTCTCCCTGTGTCTGTGTGGGTTTCCTCCCACAGTCCAAAGATGCGCGGACTAGGTGCTTTGGCCATCCTAAATTGCCCATAGTGTCCAGGGACGCATAGGTAAGGTGTTTTTGTGGAATTGGTCTGGTTGGGATGCTCTGACAGTCTTTGAGCATAAGGGCCTGTTTCCACACTGCAGGTGCTCAATGAAGACTGTGTGGAAAGCACAGTTTACGTATTTTAAAAACTATTTGTGTTGAATTTCTAGGCTAGAGTAGGAGAATCCCAGGAAAATTGACTCTAGTTGTCAAAAATCTTAACCAGGTAATCACCTCCTGTAAAGGTAAGCATGAGGGGGCAGGGAGGGGAGTTGGGGGGGATGAGAGCAATTTGAAATATTATTAGAGACTAACATCAATGGCACAAAGGTGAGTAGGAGGGTGAAATGTGAAGAGGAAGCAAAGATGCTTCAGTGTGATAAATTGAGTGAGTGGGCATATGCACAACAGATACAGTGTAAAGTGGATAAATGTGAGGTTATCCATTTTGGTAAGGAAAACAGGAAGGCAGATTAGTATCCGAATGCTAATTAGATTGGGAAAGGGGGAGGTTCAACAAGACTTGGGTGTCCTTATACACCAGTTGCTGAAAATAAGCATGCAGGTACAATAGACAGTGAAGAAAGCAAACAACATGTTGGTCTTCACAGTGAGAATATTTGAGTATAGGAGCAGGGATGTCTTGCTACAATTGTACAGGGTTATGCTGCGAACCACATCTTGAGTATTGTGCACCATTTTGGTTTCCTTATCTAAGAAATGTTCTGGCTATGGTGAGAGTGCAACAGACTTTACCAGACTGATTCCTAAGATGGCTGACTGACGTGTGAAGAGATTGGGTAAATTAGAACTGTACTCACTGGAGATTAGAAGAATAAAGGCAGGCAGGTGGGGATCTCATAGAAACCTATAAAACTGTAACAGCAGTTGACAGGGTAAACACAAAAATGTTGCTCCTGAAGACAGGGGAGACCGGAACTAGGGGTCACTGATTAAAGAGGCTGGGAGTTTAGGACTGAGATGAGGAAAAAATTCTTCACCTAGGGAGTGGTGAGCTTGTGGAATTCTCTGCTAGAGAAAGCAAAAGATACCAAAGCATTCAAGAAAGAAATAGCTCCTTCTTGAGATCAAATGGTGGGCGGAGGAAATGGGAACAGGGCACTGAATTGGATGATGAACCATGATCATATTGAATTATGGATCAGGGTTGAAAGGCTATATGGCCTACTTCTTCTTTTTTCTATGTTTAATATATAACATTCAAAGATGTAACAAGTAATGGGAATCCTGTAGATATGTTATCTGGACATCCAGAAGGCAGATAAGGTGCCACACAAAAGATTAGTACCCGAGGTATGATTGTATGGGATTAAGGGTAATTTATTAGCTTGGACAGAGGCTTGGCTTGCTGACAGAAAGCAAGATAAATGGATATTTTTCAGATAGACAAGATGTGACTAGTGGGGTGCCACAAGATTTGGTACTGGGCCTCAACTGTTTACTATCCATATTAATGATTCAGATTCAGGGATAGAAGGTATTAAATCCAGGTTTGCAAATGACACTGAAATCTGCCAATCAGCTGCAGTAAAGAGTTAAGGAATTTACAAATGAATATGGCTAGGTTTGGTGAATGGGTTAAACTTTTGCCGGCAGAGTTTATTGTGGATAAATGTGAGGTTATCTATCTCGCTCAGAAGATTGGGAGGGCAATTCATTCTAGCTATGCTTAACTATTGTCTAAATTGAGAGAAATTTCAGAGGGCTTTGGTGCAGGGAGCTTTGTGTGTCCTCACGCATGATTTGCAGAAAACTAGCCCACAGGTATAGCATTAATAAGGAAGAAGAAAGGAATTTTGACATTTATTACTCAGGGAATAGAGTATAAAAGTAGCAAAGTGTTGCTGTACCATACAAGACATTAGTGAGACCGCATCTGGAGTATTATATACAGTTTTGTCTCCCTTGCATGAAGAGGGATGTAGTTGTGTTGAAGGCATTTCAGAGGCGATTCTTTAGATTGATTCCAGAGATGAAGAGTTTTTCTTATGAAGAGAGATTGGGCAGTTTAGGCCTATACTCTCTGGAGTTTAGAAGAATGGGAGGAGATCTGGTTGAGGTATAGAAAATGCTAAAGGGGATTAGCAAAGTAGAAAAAGGCATAGAAAGAAAGTTTCCTCATGTGGGCCAAGCTAGAATGATCAATTGTAGTTTTAGGGTAAGGAGAAGCAGATTTAAAATGGAGATAAGGAGAAATTACTTCTCTCAAAGGATCATTGAATCTGTGGAATTCACTATCCCAGAATGTGGTGGATGCTGGGACATTAAGTAAATGTAAGGAGGACACAGACAGATTTTTAATTAGTAATGGGTTGAAGGGTTAGGGAAAGCAGGCAAAAAGTGAGTTGAGGCAGAGATTAGTGACAGCGTGCTTCCTTCCCCAGCCAATAACAGAATGAAGAAATTATTCATTACCTGAACGGATGCTTTTTGGCTCTGAATCAAATACCCTTTTTTTCCCATCTCAACTATTTATCTCACTTTTTTTTATTAACATTCTGGTCATTTTCCTCCCTGGTGACATGCAGCAGTGCTGTGGAGATCCACCTAATAAACATTGTCTGTTAATGTTTGCAATATCTGCTGTCTGTTACTATCTGACAGACCGCGTTCAGCCAGACTATACGCAATCATGTAAAAGCACTACTGATGCTGGAAATCTAAAACTGTTGCAGAAAATGCTGAAGAAACTCTGCTCATTTGGCAACCACTGTAAAGTGAGAAACTGAGTTAACATTTTGAGTTCAGTATGACTCTTCTTCCATTCTGACTTGAAACATGAACTCTGTCTCTCCCTCCAAAAATTCTGACTTTCCCCAGCATTTTGTATTTGCTGCAGTGTGTTGTAGTCTGATCAATTGCTGTCTACTGCCAACTGACTGCCTGTTGTCTGTGCCATTTGGCCGCCCTGTTTCTGTTGCTGACTGGTTGAGTAATATTTCATGTCCTACAATGGATCATGAAAAATGCTGCTTAAACCTGTCACTGAATCCCATCTAACTAATTCACATCTTGTTAGCTTCCTCTGTTGTAATGTCACTGATTGTTGAAATTCTTTGTTTCTCTCTCCATTGAATAAAGGCAAATCAATCAACTTTTCTAAATGCATAGAACAGCGCATACTGTATCATTGCAATGACACAATCATTATCAAGAGCCATGTAAAATGTTGCTATCTGACAAGACTTGGAATTTTTACATCTGCAGCTGATTCATGTCAGCAAACTCCAATTAATTGCAGTGAAATGTAATCTGTCATTCCTATACATAGGAGCACAGTCCAGATTTTCAGGACATGGGGCTGGACTGCCTACCAAAATCTCAGTACATGAGGGCATAATTAACGGTCTCCAATTTGTGTAGCCCTCACTGCCTGAGATATCCAAAGATTTCTCTATCAAAACGCCTATCTGTGCATATATCAATAATTCAAACATATCACTCAACTTGTGCAGTAATAGGTGAAAAACAATAATAAATCAAACATAAGAAATCAGAGGAGGTCATTTGACTGAACAATAAGAGCATGGTCAATCTTCTACTTCAGCTGTACTGCTGTGCTTTATCTCCACCATCCTTAATTCCTCTTAGAATGCAAAAAAAAGTCAGTCTTAATCTCAAACATAATCAGACATGAGCAGCCACAAGACAGTGGGCTATAGAATTCTGAAATTTTGTCAGAAGGGGAAGGAAGGCACAATATGATTCACACACCAACTCAACAGAGCCATTTGATCTCAGTGCAATGTTCATACACACTGTCTTTGTGTCATAGTAATGGACTTAACCCACAGTGTGGGAGTCATAATTTTTGAAGCAGACATAAAGGCTATTCAAAGGTGGATATGGTCTATATGACTGTCATAGTGTAAGTTTATTTAAATGTCCAGCCTCTTTAAATAAAGAAAGCCAATCAGGTGACTGGTGTCAGTTTAAGATTTTTTTTTCAATAAACGCCCTATTTTAACAATTTCAATAACTGTTGACATTTCGCTAAGGGCAATATACAAATGTTTGACTGATTTCTAAAGCCTTACAACTATTTCAATGGGAGAATTCCAAGTTTAAGTTGGATAGTTCAATATATAATTGAAGGATTAACTGTCTTTGAGGGGTTAGTTTTCTTTAATAAGTTATTCGATGTGAAAGAGAATTTAAAAGTTTTGAATGAGGTTTCATGAAAGGGAGTTTTTTGAAATACTGTGAAGATTTTAGTAGATATTTAGAGCTTTAATTTGTTCCCTTTCAATATGTCTGATATCAGCCCATGGTAGATACTGGGTGAGTAGGAATGGAGGATACAAGTGTCAAGGGTGCTGGCAGGGTTGGCATCACTTAGCATGAAGTTAGCATGAGAGGAAGGCAGGGGGCTGTGGACGGGTAAGGTAGAGACATGAGCTGGCCTGGTAGTATGGATGTAGCATGGAGAGTAGGTGGATGGTGATGGAATGAGACAGGTGTGAACCAGAGGATGTAAAATATAAACAAACAAGTAGGACAAAGTCCTGGAGAACTGAGGTGGGCATTTTACCCAGCACTTGGCCACTCCTGTGCCTACCTGTGAACTGGCTAGAGGGAGCAGCTCTATCCTGAACCTGCCACCCTCTGAAAGCAGAGATCCAAAAATTCCAGGGCCTTCCAAACAAAGTGGGTGTAGTGAGGCAGAAAAGTTCCCAGCTTCAGCTGTGCACGTTGGTAGTGAAAATCCAGGCTGGGGTAATCACTTGGGAAAAACACGAATATGGGCTCCACCAATAGCAGAAATGTCCTATGGTCTACTCTCAATCAAATTACAGGACTCTCCTCCTAGAGCAACATGGATTTGGCAGAAAGCTTCTCTGTTGAATTCTGACTCAGGCCAGGCTTAGTTTACTTGGTGATGCATGAGATTTAAAGTGTTGTGCTGCAGAAGTGTGTAAGTGTGTCTTTGCGTGCACTATCTGGAAATTGTTGTGTCAGATTTCAGACTTTGCAATATATACAGCCATTTTAGACTCTGCCCAGGACAACTGTTTACAAAGCAACAGCATCACAGAGATGAGTATAAGACCTCTATTGTTTTTGGCACTGATGAGTGAATGCTGCAGGCAGGCAAAGAGAACGAAATATATATGTTATCCTGCAGCTTCATTTCCCTGGAGTACAATGACTCATCTTTCTTACAATTAATACAAAAACTACATAACCTCCACTTGTTTACTTGGTGTTTCCATAACTTTGTACTTCAATAAACGCAAGAGTGCAATAAGATCATGTTGTGCTTTCCATAATTCAGTCTCTACTGCTAACAAATTGGTCGTTTGTTCTTTTTGGAAGTACCCCTGTTGCATCTGTTGTTAATGATCTTTTGTAAAGTATAAGAACTTGAGGGGACTTGACAGGATGGTGCAGGGAGGATGTCTCCCTTTGCAGGAGAGGTTAGAACCAAGGGATATTGTTTAAAGATAAGGCTTCTCCCATTTAAGATGGAGATGAGGCCTTTCTCTTTCCCAGAGGGTAGCTGGTCTGTAGAATTCTCTTTGCCAGAGATCAGTTGGAAAACTGAATATTCTCATGGTTTGAGTTAGATAGTTTTCTGCATTCTGGTTGTTGATTCCCAGACATTTGAAATAATCACAGTATAGGTCTGGACAGTTTAGAGCTAGTTATTTAATTATGACTTTCCACACTGCCTGTTTTGGCTAGTTTTATATTACACTAAAGGCTGAATCTCTCTTTTCTTGTGAATGATTTTCTCTTTTTCTAATATTCAGAAGTGTTTTTAAACACAACTGAATTGAACATTTTTTTCCCCATCAACAAATCACTCGTGGTATTTTTTCATCTACATTTTCCAATTGATTTATGTGCAAAGCTATTAATGGCAATGCAACGAAAGGTGGGGGAAGGTTAGAGGGGCCATGAAATGTCCTTGGCAAACAGGATTAATGAAAATCCCAAGGTGTTTTATATATATACAGGAGCAAGAAGGTAGCAAGAAAAAGGGTAGGTCCACTCAAGGGCTAAGAAGAGAAATTATTTATGAAGCCCGAGGAAGTGGGTGAGGTCCTTAAGGAGTAATTTTGTATTGGTATTCACCAAGAAGGACATGGTGGGTCTGCAGAGGGGTAATATTGATATTCCAGGCATGTCAATTTTTTTATAAAAGTTGGTGGTGTTGGGTGTTCTGAAAAGCATTAAGTTAGGGAGGTCCCCAGGACCTGATGAGATCCGTCCCAGAATGCTGAGGGAAGTAACGGAGGAAATTGTTGGAGACTTCTGTGAAATATTTGTATCCTCTTTAGTCACAGGAGAGATCCCAGAGGATTGGAGAAAAGCCAATGTTGTTCCTTTGTTTAAGAAGGGCAACAGGGATAATGGGAAATTAGGGTCCAGCTTATGTCAGAGGTAGGGAAATTATTGGAGAAGACTCTTAGGGACCGTATTTTACTCACATTTGGGGAGATATGCCCGAGGTGCTGACCTCCTGTCCAAGTTACACGGGTCTGATGGTAGAGCTTCTCAGAATTACAGAAGTGTCACTGACCAGAAGGAAGCAATTCAGCACATTGTGCTTGCACTGGCTTACTAAATTAACATTGTTACCAATCTCCTGGTTTACCCCCATGCACTTGAAGGTATTCAGAAGAGAAGAATATGCCTTTTATGACCCGGAATGCAGCCTCTCATGAAGCATCATTAAAGAACGTTGAGCCATGTTTTGAAGAGTTTGGGATCTCTCTGGCGAGGGTGGGAGATATAAGCACTGTTTTGGAGTTACTGGCTTTGCAGTGAGTGAAGGTACATCTAGGTAGCCTTTCCACATTGTGCCTGGACCTTTCGACCCAGCTATTGAAGAACCTTGGCTTGCCATCAACACACGATCCGCTATTTATGTTGCCATGGAACTCGCTTGCACGTGGAATAAGCTGAGGAGAAGATGATTATGTGATAGAATGCAATCTTGTCTAAGTCAGTTGTACCATATTTTAAATTCCTAGATAGAAAATGGTTGCTATGGAACTGAAAGAAATGTCAGAGAAACAAAAATAGCCACAATCATAAGCCTTGTCCTTGAGACACATTCGGCATTTATACTTCAAAACACTGAGAATTAAAGCCTAATATGATTCTATCCTCTCTTGATGGACACATTTAGTTTCAGAAATGCTACTACCAATACTTAGGAGCTCTGCTCCGTTTGTCTCTTCCTGGCTATAAGCAACTTATTATCTCTGATGCTGAGAGTGACCCATTCAGCACGGACTCCAGTTTAAGCTTGGTCCTTCGTGGTTTTTATATCTCTGTTCACCACCTGACATTGTATTTATTCAGTGAGCAGGAAAGGGAGTCTTCAATGGGAGTACAGTGGAATTGAACCTACTGAGGATTTAAAATGATGAAAGTTCAAATTACTCCACTTAGTTCCACTTGGATTGGCAGTCAGTTCAGGGCAACTCCACCGAAAAGCATTATAATTCAGAACAGTGGTAACAAGCATGGGGCTGGATGAACACAGCAGGTCAAGCAGCATCATAGGAGCAGGAAAACTTGACGTTTCATGCCGAAACCCTTCATCAGAATTGGGGGAGGGGAAGAGGGTTCTGAAATAAATAGGGAGAGAGGGGGAGGCGCATAGAGGATGGATAGAGGAGAGGATAGGTGGAGAGGAGGCAGACAAGTCGAAGAGGCGGGGATGGAGCCAGTAAAGGTGAGTGTAGGTAGGCGGGTAGGGAAGAGATAGGTCAGTCCAGGGAGGACGGACAGGTCAAGGGGGCGGGATGATGTTAGTAGATAGGAGATGGGGGTGTGGCTTGAGGTGGGAGGAGGGGATAGGTGAGAGGAAAAACAGGTTAGGGAGGTGGAGATGAGCTGGGCTGGTTTTGGGATGCGGTTGGGGGAGGGGAGATTTTGAAGCTTGTGAAATCCACATTGATGCCATTGGGCTGCAGGGTTCCCAGGCTGAATATGATTTGCTGTTCCTGCAGCCTTCGGGTGGCATCACTGTGGCATTGCAGGAGGCCCAGGATGGACATGTCATCTGAGGAATAGGAGGGGGAGTTGAAATGGTTCGCCACTGGGAGGTGCAGTTGTTTGTTGCGAACTGAGTGCAGGTGTTCTGCAAAGCGGTCCCCAAGCCTCCGCTTGGTTTCCCCGATGTAGAGGAAGCCACAATGGGTACAGCGGATGCAGTATACCACATTGGCAGATGTGCAGGTGAACATCTGCCTGATGTGGAAAGTCTTCTTGGGGCCTGGGATTGGGGTGACGGAGGAGGTGTGGGGGCAAGTGTAGCACTTCCTGCGGTTACAGGGAAAAGTGCCGGGTGTGGTGGGGCTGGAGGGGAGTGTGGAGTGGACAAGGGAGTCGCGGAGGGAGTGGTCCCTCCGGAAGGCAGATAAGGGTGGGGAGGGAAAAATGTCTTTGGTGGTGGGGTCTGATTGCAGATGGCGGAAGTGTCAGAGGATGATGCGTTGGATCCGGAGGTTGGTGGGGTGGTATGTGAGGACGAGGGGGATTCTTTTTTGGTTATTATTGCAGGGACGGGGCGTGAGGGATGTGTTCCGGGAAATGCGGGAGACACGGTCGAGGGCGTTCTCGACCACTGTGGGGGGGAAGACCAGCCCAGCTCATCTCCACCTCCCTAACCTGTTTTTCCTCTCACCTATCCCCTCCTCCCACCTCAAGCCACACCCCCATCTCCTATCTACTAACATCATCCCGCCCCCTTGACCTGTCCGTCCTCCCTGGACTGACCTATCTCCTCCCTACCCCCCTACCTACACTCACCTTTACTGGCTCCATCCCCGCCTCTTCAACTTGTCTGCCTCCTCTCCACCTATCTTCTCCTCTATCCATCCTCTATCCGCCTCCCCCTCTCTCCCTATTTATTTCAGAACCCTCTTTCCCTCCCCCATTTCTGATGAAGGGTTTCGGCCCGAAACGTCAAGTTTTCCTGCTCCTATGATGCTGCTTGACCTGCTGTGTTCATCCAGCCCCATGCTTGTTATCTCGGATTCTCCAGCATCTGCAGTACCTTTTATATCTATAATTCAGAACAGTGTCATGTTGCGCAGCGGGAAAGAGGCATTTGCTCAGCTTTTTGAAGCTTTCACTATAACAAGTTATTTTTCAGATCACACTGCAAGTACAGAATGTAAAAAATAGTTTCATGTCAATTGATATTAAGGATTTCCAGATCAAATCTTCTCCATCAGATGTCTAACCTCTCGCCACTGTGTATTAGTTCATATATTTTGATATAAATCTAATATACTTATAATTTTCAAAGCTATACTGATATAACATCATGACCAAGAATCATAACACACTACTTACTAGAATTTAGGAACTATTTAATGTAAGTCAATTTGGAAACAAGCAACAACATTTACAGCTATTAATAACTGAGAAGTTATGAAACATAATCTACTTTCTTGGGAATTGTAAAACACAAAAGGCTTTGGGCTGAGAGGAAAACAATTTTTACAGTGTAACATTCACTGATAGCCCTTTCATTATCCTGTTAAAAGAATCCTTTGACATTTCTGCAGCTCATATATATCCTTACCTGAAGGAAGCTCTTTAGAAGGGAAATAATTAAATTGTTTATCCAAAGAGAGAGCTCAGGAAACAGGATTTATATTGAATTATTGGTTATCATTAACGTAATTGACAATAATATAATTGAGATGTAACAATTTACTATTATAAATTCCTGAAATATTGAATTCATGACTTGTGTTAGAAAGTGATGTGAGAAATGAGTTTCATAACTTGGAGCCACATTCTTTAATCATGGCCAGTTGGTAGTCAATAGTTGAAATGATTAGGGTGGCGTTAAATGGTTGATATTGCAATGGTCTTCATTGTTGAAAAGCAATTTCTGTCATTCCACTGAAGAGATAGAGATAGAAATAAACAAGTGCAACAAAAATTTACATTCAATGCTCTGTACAAATGGAGTAAAATGTCTCAAAGCTCTTTGGTGGAGGTGAGGGCAGAGATTGGAATAGTTTGGGAAGGGCTGATTAAGTGATGTAATTGGGGTAAACAGCCTAATCACTCTCCCATTTGTGACTGACAGTTCTGTCAAAATAACATTAGTCTTACATAAACATAAAGATATAGAAAATATGGGCAGGAATAGGCCATTCAGTCTTTTGAAACTGCTTGACTATTCAATATGATCATGGCTGTTCATCCAATTCAGTACTGTGCTTCTGTTTTCTCCCCATACCCTTTGATACCTTTATTGCAAAGAACTATATCTAGCTCTTCTTGAAAATATTCAATGTTTTGGCCTCGACTGTTTTCTATGGCAAAAAATTCTACAGGCTTACCACTCCCCATGTGAAGAAATTTCTCTTCATCACAGTGCTGAATGGATTACCTTATATCCTTAGAATGTGATCCCTGGTTCTGGTCTGCCCAGGTCATCAGGATCATCCTTCACAAATTTAGTCTATCTATCCATATTAGAATTGTATTGGTTTCCATGAGATTAGTCCTCATTCTTCTCAGATCCTGTAAATAAATATAGTCCAGACATCAGTCCTGCCTCCTAGGAATCAGTCTGGAAAACAGTTGTTGCACCCTTTCCAGAGCCACAGCATCCTTCCTTGGCTAAGGAGACCAAGACTGCACACAATACTCCGGGTATGGTGTCACCAAGGCCCTGTAGCAAGACGTCCATGCTCCTGTACTCAAATCCTCTCGCTGCAAAGGCCAACATACTACTTGTTGCATCTTGCATGCTTACTTTTCAGTGGGTGCTGTACAAGGACACTCAGGTCTTGTTGGTCATCCCCCTTTCCCAATCTGTCACCATTCAGAAGATAATATTCCTTCAAAGTGGATAAATTCATACCTATCCTCATTCTGTTTCATGTGCCATGCATTTTTGCCCTCACTCGACCTGTCCAAATAACACTGAAGCATCTCTGTTTCCTGCTCCACAGTTCATCATCCCATGCAGCTTTGTGTCATCTGCAAATCTGGAGATAACACATTTAGTTCTCTCATCTAAATCATTATTAAATATTGTGAATAACTTGGGCCCAACTACCGATCCCTCTGGAACCCTACTAGTCACTGACTGCCACTTGGAAATTAGTTCATTCATTTCTACCAGCTAGTTCTTTATCTATGTTAGGTCACTATTCCCAATCCCAATCTCAATCCCATGCACTTTAATTCTACATGTTAATCTCTGATGTGGGATCTTATTGAAAGCTTTTTGAAAGTCCAAGTAAACCACATCCATTGGCTCTCCCTTATCAACTCTAGTAGTTACAACCTTGTGAAATTCTAGTAGATTTGTCAAACATGATATCCCTTTCATAAATGCTTGCTGACTGCCCAATCCTGATATGTTTTGAAGTGCTCCGCTGTTAAATCTTTTATAATGACCTCTAACATTTTCTTTATTACTGATGTCAGGCTAACCAGTCTGAGTCTAGGCCCGAAACGTCAAGTTTTCCTGCTCCTATGATGCTGCTTGGCCTGCTGTGTTCATCCAGCCCCAGCCTTGTTATCTCGGATTCTCCAGCATCTGCAGTAGCTTTTACCCCAGTCTATACTTCCCTGCTTTCTTCCTACCCACTCTTTTTTTGAAATGGTGAGGTTACATTTAGTTATCATCCAAGTTGTAGGAACTGTTTCAGTGTCTCTAAAATCTTTAAAGATGACAGCCAAATCATCCATTATTTCTAGTGTCATTTCCTTAAATCCTCTGGGATATAGATTATCAGACCCTGGGGATTTATCAGTTTTTAAACTCTTCAATTTCTGCAACCACATTAACCTCCTAATGTTAATTTCCTTTAGTTCCTCCCTTTCACTAGTCCAGTATTCCCCAACACTTTTGGGGTGTTATTTGTGCCCTCCTTTTGTGAAGACAGAACCAAAGTACGTATTTAATTGGTCTGCTATCTCTTCGTTCCCCATTATAACTTGGCTCTGTTTCCAATTTGTAAGGGACCTACAATTGTCGTCACTAATTGTTTCTTCACATACACACATGGAAGCATTTACAATAAGTTTGTATGTCCCCTACAAGCTTACTTTCATATTATATTTTTGTCCTCCTTCGAAATCTAAGCAGCTCCCAATCGTCTGCTGCTTTTTTTTTGAGCGAATTTGTATGCTCCTTTTTGGATTTAATATGATTCCAAATTCTTCTTGTTAGCCACGGACAGACCACCTATCCTGTTTATTTTTTCCACCAGACAGCAATGAACAATTGTTGCATTTCCACCCTCACTCCTTAAATTTTTGCCATTGCCATTCCATCTTCATCCCTTTAACATTCCTCTATTTATCATAGCCAGATTGCACCTCATACTATCATTGTTTCTTTTGCTTAGATTAAGGACCCTAGTCTCCTCATCATATAATCAACTACGTCACCCATTCTGAAGGGCCTTGCGCAGAAAGATTGCCAATTATTCCCTTTGCATTATATATTATGCAGTCTAGGATGGCTGTTCTCTAGTTGGTTTCTCAACATATTGATCCAGAAAACCACCTTGTACCCACTCCAGCAATTTCTACTCTATATACTTTACTCTACATGATAGTATAATGTGGGGTATGCAGGGTAGTTTGATCTTAGTAGGATAATAGGTTGGCATAACATCGTGGGCTGAAGGGCCTGTACTATGCTGTACTGTTCTATGTCCTATAGCGTCGTTACTGACTTTTCATTTGCCTAATCTATGTGCGGATTGAAATTACCCATAATAACACCTGTACCTTTTGTTGCTTGCGCCTCTAATTTTCTGTTTAATGCCATTCCCAACATCTACTGGACAGTTTAGAGTTCTGTATACAACCCCCACTCTCATTTCCTGTCCCTTGGGTGTTTCATTCACTATTGTGCCAACGTCTCTTTTTAACCAGCCATGCTACCCATCTCCTTTTCATCTGAGTCTGTTCTTGCAAAAACTGAATCCTCCAGAGTATTCAATCCCTAGTCACTTTGCAGAGACCTCTACTTCCTCCGAGCAGCAACATCTTTTCATTGAGGTTTACAAATGGAGAATACAGTCTTGAAAATCTGTAAACCTAGTATGCAACTGCTGCAATGGCAGCCCTTAAATTAGCAGTTACATTTTTGGTGCCACAGAATTCCTAGAGTCAGAGGACACTTTATAAAATGGATGGCTGGTGCTGTCGGGACTTTCTTTTAGTCCAGAAGTTGTTGTGATGCATACCTGTACAAGTTGAGTGTCAAAGGAAGAAAAAGGAATCCAGTGAGAATGGGCCCTGCTGTAAAGAGGGATTACTTTCTTTACAGCAATTAAATCACATTATGACTGCTTAGTTCATGGAAACTGACCTTTTGTAATTGAGTGGGATTCCACTTCTGCCAACATTAGACTATTACTGTCCAACTTCCTGCAGGCACCAGGGCTGGGATTGTTCGGCGTGCAGCTGGACTGCAGCGTTCCAGCAGAGCTCCTGCTACCCTCTGTAGTCATATTGAAAAGAGGAGACAAAAGAGCCACTTCAGCAACTCCCACCCAGGAAGGTATTCCCTGGGCCTATGATGCGACTACATCAATTCCCTATGTAAAAAGGGATTGAACTTCACAAGTAACTGCTTATGAAGATTTCTAGGACATTACGGTTTGCTTACATATTATGATATCATCCAAATTCTTGCTATAGTTTTAAGAGGATCAATTCTATTTTTTAGCATATTTTGAAAACTCCTCAATTCTGACCTAACCATCAATATTTTCCTTTTCATTGGTTCTGCTTCAATTTTTTCTTAACCTTTGCGCCTTCAGGATTCTATTTTTTTTTTCAGAACAAAGTCTGACAGCATTCCATCGTACATGAATCTGGCTGTCGTCTGTTTATTATAATACAATCAATATTAATTTGAGAACCCTAAATGTTACTTTTGGACCCTCGAACATTTCCTTAAGTGCTTCTCAGTTTTCTGCCATAAATCTCCATGGTAACTTATTGTATTTCAATTAATCATTTCTAAAGCTCATTTTACAATCCTTGTAAGTCTTTTATGTATCATTTTTATGTTTGGTCACTTTTTTGCTTATTCCTAGAACATAAGGAATCATAGAAGGAGTAGGCCATTCAGCTCTTCTAGCCCACTACACCATTCAATTAGATTATAGCTAACCTACCTCAAGACTATTTCTTCAGTATCCCTAACACGGGACAAGGAATATAAAATGAAATTGTCTGTTTTGGCAGGAAGAACTAAACAGAAGTATAGTTTCTAAATGGTGAGAGATTGCAGGGTTCTAGATGCAGAGAGAGCTTTAGGAGTCCTAGTACATGAATTGCAAAAGATTAGTATGCAGCCAGAGCAAGTAGTTAGGAAAGGTAATGGAATGTTCTTGTTTCTTTAAGGGAATTAAATACAAAAGTAGGGAGGTTTTACATGATATTGGTGAGATTATATCTGGACCTCTGTGTACTGTATTGATTTCCTTATTTAAGGCAGAATATAAATACATTGGAAGCAGTTCAGAGAAGGTTGACTAGATTAATACCTTTAATGTGTGAGCTGTCTTATGACAAAATTCTGGACAGGGTAGATTTGTATCTATTAAACTTTAGAAGAGTAAGAATTGTCTCGATTTGAAACAGACAAGATCCTGAGGGCTTCTGAAAGGGCGAGAGAATGTTTTGCCTTTTGGGTGAATCTACCACTAGTGGTCACTGTTTTAAAAATAAGGGGTCACCCATTCAAGATAGAAGGGACACATTTATTTCGTAAAGGGTCATGAGTTTCTCTTTCTCAAAAGGCAGTGTGAGCAGGGTCTTTGAATATCTTTGAAGGAAAAGGTGAATTCTGGATGAGAGAGAAGGCTGCAAGGTGAGTGAAGTAATAGCCTATGGCACAGTGGTACAGGAAGATATTCAAATGGGTATAGTAAGAAGGAAAATAGTGGTAGTAGGGTATAGTATAATGAGGGGGATTGAGGCTGTTCTCTGCAGCAAAGGTCATGAGTCCTGGTGGATCAGTGCCATGGTTTGGGATGTCTACTCTGGGCTAGAGAAGAAATTGCAGTGGGAAGAGGCGGATTGAGTGGTGGCAGTGACATGGGTAGAAGTAGGAAAGAGGTTCTATTGAGGCATTATGAGAAGTTAGGTACTAAATTAGAAGGCAGAACCTGAAATGTAATCTCTGGATTATTGCTTGAGGCATATGGCAATTGGAAGAGGATGAAAATGGTCGTGGAGTGAATGTGTGGCTCAAAAAACTGGTGTGGGGAAAGTGAGTTCTATTTCATGGGGAATTAGCAGTAGTACTGTGGAAAGTGGGATCTGTACCATTTGGGACTGTCTACATTTGAACTTAGCCAGGACTGCTGGCTTTGCAAGCTGCTGAGAAAGTGAAGTAGAGAGAGTTTTAAGCTAAACAAGGAGGGGTAAAGGATAGAGCTTGGGTAAATGTAACAAAGCAAGGAATAGAATCAAAGAAGGAGAGCAAAATACAATTAAAAGTAAAGTATTACGGTGACTGGAGATCTGAAATAAAAACAGTGCTGGAGAAATTCAGCAGGTCTTCTCTTGATTTTGATATTGTGCGGGATGAATCAAATTGGTTGACGACTAACATCTGTGATGCTGGTGAGATCAGACAGAAGCCCTGCTAGATGATGATATGAGCCTCCGGTTGTTTAAAATCAATACAAAATCTTCACAGGAGCCCTTTCAAGTCTTAGACATGAAGGCAGAACTAATGTGGGCTAGCTCAAATGCCTGAAGCTCAAAGATTGAAGAATGTATTCTGCATTGAGCTGTAGTTTGGCAAATGCTTTTGTAGTCATCACTTCAAAAGATGGAAGGATTGATTGAAAACCAATCTAAGAGAGTGCAGCCACTCAGCTGACACAGGGAACACCGTGCCTGAGATGGGAAAAAGTGTCAAAATGTGGTTTATGATTACACAACAAACATGAAGCATGTCATATTCACTTCAAAATAAAAACAAAATTACTTAACTCAACCTGACATCTGATGGGGCCTGTGCGGGGCAAAACAAAATTGACCTTTAAAGTCATATGAGAATGCATAACTTGTATTAAATTGGAAATGAATCACAGCCTGTGACATTATTAGCAATGATGACAAACTATCAGTTCTACATCACTTCTAATTATCACTCTATTTTTCCATTCAATTTCTAATTACTTAACATTCCTCAAATATAAGTACCTTTTTTAACAGGCCTGCAAAAATATTTTCTGTTGTAGATACCCAAACCTATTTGTGAGATTCAAAGAATCAAATATTATCTTTTCTCAAAGAAATGTACCGCAGATTATAGAAACTGAAATAATACATTATGTGTAGTTCTTCATTATCTTTAACCTTTCTTTATCTCTGCTGTTTTGACCAAGGGACAACAATTATTTTGGGACATAATATCCTCTCTTACTTTGATGCCTCTCCACCTACTTTGTCGGGTTACTCATAGCCAATTAAAATCACAACAGGGCATATTTTCTGAGCTTCTTTTCCAGGGCCTGACATTTTTTTCAATAGCATTGAAAGGTATCTTTAAAAGGTCACTATTTAAATGCATTCCAATTTTCTATGTATTACTTTTACATGAAGTGGACCTGAAATCAGGTTTTTTGACCTTTTGCTCTTAACTTAACATTGCTGGCCAGCAAAATAGATTCTCGTCTTGTGATAGTTCCTTTGAACTGGGCTTCAAACAGAAGTCCTACAAAATTGAGGTGCACAGCTTTATTTACAACATTGACCTTCTTTTTCAAAAAGAAACTGGTCTGCAAATATTTTAAAATGCATTTAAAGCACAATCATCTCTGACAAAATGTCATTTTGATTTAAGGGCTACAAAATGCCTCTATTGAACTTTCAGTAACTAGAAACAATGATTATTGGAACAAAAGAACAGTTCCTTTCGATGAAAATTTCAAACTTGGCTAACTGTACAGAAATCCAAACTCCTTTCCTCGTCATTTGATTCTCCTTCCCTCAAACTGTGCCAATAAGACATTTGCAAATAGTACTGATGGACAGTAAGTGAAGCTTTTACACACTTGCGCCTTAAGTGTGGAATTTCGTGCAACAAGCAAACATTGGGTATCTAGCTACAAAGAGCAGCATCCCCTATATTTGAGGGTGGCAAGACTGCGGAATGTTTGCTGGGTGGTGAACGTCAATGTCTGTCATCAAGAGTGACTCAGCTGCACCATTATGTATTGAACTGGTTCAGCTCGAAAACTGCAGTGCTTTTCAGACCCCCACCACCCTCTAGTTGAAAGATTTTTTTCCTCAAATTCACTCTGTATCTGCTGCCTTTCACCTTTAAAATTATGCCCCCTTGTTATTGAGCCTGTAACTAAGGAGAAAAGCTGCTTTCTATCCACCATGTCCATGCACCTCATTATCACATATAACTCTATCCGGTGCCCCCCTTAACATTCTCTGCTGCAAAGAATATGACCCGAGCTTATGCAACCTTTCTTCATAGCTAAACAGCACCATTGCAGGCAGCATCTTGTATCCTTCTTCAGTTTGATCACATCCTTCCCATGGAGTAGTGACCAGAACTGCACACAATAGTCCTGCTGTGGCCTAATCAAAAATTTTTTGTACAGCTGTCTGCTCTAATAATCTGTGCCTCGATTGATTTAAAAGCAAATATCCTCCATGCCTTCTTAACTCCCTCAAGATCCCTCTGAGCTTTCTACCATTCACTGAATAACCCTTGTCTTGTTCCTGCTTCTAAAGTGAATACCTCATGCTCGTCAGGTTTAAATTCTATCTGCCTAACCGATCACTTCGTCTATATCTTCCCGTAACCCAAGACCTTCTTCCTCACTGTCAAACCCCCAGCCAATCTACGTATTATCCACAAACCTGCTTATCATTGCTCCCCACACCCTGCAAACCCCAACATTCCTATCTACGTCATTTATGTACATCACAAATAATAAGGGACCTGGTACCAATTCCTATGGAATGCCACTGGACCCTGGCCTCCAGGGACACAAATAGCCATGTGCCATCACCCTCTGTCTCCAATACCTAAGCCAAGTTTGGATCCAACTTGCTTCCTAATCCCTCGTGCTCTTACATTCTTTATCAGTCTCCCATGTGGGACCATGGCAAAGGCCTTGCTGAAATCCTTGCGAAACCACATTAACTGCAGAACCCTCGTCTACACCCTTGGTCACTCCTTCAAAATTCAACCAGATTTGTTAGTCATGACTACCCTTTTTAACAAAGTCCTGCAGATTATCCCTAATCAAACCTTGCTTCTTTAAATGGAGATTAATTCTCTCCTTCAGAATTTTTTCCAATAACTTCCCTACCACTGATATAAGACTCATTGGTCTATAATTCCCTGGTTTATCTGTACTGCCCTCTTGAAAATTGAAACATTTGCTGTCCTCCAGCCCTTTGGCCAGAGAGGAATTTAAAGTTTAGGTCAGGGCACTTCTGATTTCCTCTCACAGCAGTGTGGAATGCAACTTGTGAAATGAGTTAGTGGCTGACTCAATAGACAGTCTAGTTTGTAGCTGAGATTGAGTCCGTATGATCTGTTGCCTCCAGGATGCAAGGATTCAGGACATAACAGAATGGCTGGATAAACTTTTATAAGGGGAGGGTGAAAAACCAGAGGTTGTGGTTCATAGGGGGACCAACAACATAGGGATGGACAGCATGGAGGGTTTGCATGATCAATTAGCAGTATGGGAGTAGGTTGAAATGTGGGACATTCAGGGTAGGGAGCACAGAAGCACTATCTGTGCCACAAGCCGCACCATTTAGGCAAAGGCAGATCAGGGGGGTAAATCTGTGACTTGAGGGATGGTGTAGAAGGGAGAGGTTTAGATTTTTAGGACATTGGGATAGTTGTTGGGAAAGTTATTCAGATGAGCTGGGCAGAAATGGAACTAATGTCCTGGCTGAGAGAGTGAATACTATATTGGGGGTGGATTTAAATTTGTAAGGCGTGGGGGGGAGCGGGGAGTGGGGGTAAATGTGTCTATCTGATCTAATTTTAGAAATTACAGTGAGGGTGGGGAAATGGGGGGAAAAGGAAGTGAGGGAAAGCTTGAGTGTTGACAGTAAACAAAGAAATGGTTGCCTTCCAATGGATAAGAAAGAGATAAGGGCACAGTTAAATTCTATATATGTAAATACATGGAGCATAGTGAACAAAATTAGGCAACTGGAAGCAGAAATTGCTTGAGGGTCATATGATATAATAGCGTTGACAGAAACATAGCCCAATATGGAACAGGGCTGGACACTTAACATCCCAAGTTACAAGGCTTTCAGTAGAAACAAGTTGGGTAAAAAGGAAGGAGGAGTATCAGTCTTGGTCAAAGATTTTATCATTGCCCTTGAATGAGATGCTGTTCCTGAATTAGAATCTTTCTGGTGGCAGGTGGGAAACAGGTTGGGAGAGGAAGAAGACAGCGTTTGTAGGCAGATTATGGAAATCTGCAGGACAAGTAAGGTTGTGAAAGTTGGTGATTTCAATTGCCCTAGGGTAGACTGGGAGAAGGTAGAATGTGGGGCGCAGAAGGGGAAAAATTCCTGTAATGGTGTGTAGAAGAACTTTATAGGACTGTACAAATCCAGTCCGATCAGGAAGGGAGCTATGCTGAATCTGGTCCTAGGAAATGAGACAAGCCATGTGGAGAATGTCAGAGTGGAGTTTGGCAAATAGTGATCACAATATAATATTTGTTATTAAGTTTGGAAAGATAAATATCAGTCAATGATTAAGATCCCAGACTAGAAAAAAGCAGATTTTAGATTGAACTGGAGCAGGTTGAATGGAAATCCATTTTGGTGGATAAAACAATGGCTGAAAAATGAGAAACTTTCTGAAGCGTGAAGAATAGGATCTGAAAATAAATAAATACAGGGTATTCAAAGCTAGAGAACCCTGGATTACTAAAGAAATTGATGAAAAAATAAGGAAGAAAAATGAGGCATGTAATGCATACCAGAATAATATCAGTAGCAATCAAGAAAAATATCTCAAATGCAGGAGAGAGGCTAAGGCTGGAATACGGAAGACTAAGAGGAAGCATCAGCGAAAGATGGCAGGCTGTGCTAAAATAAATAATAAAACATTCTTGAAGCTTAGTAATAATAAAAGCTTCGTGAAGGATACAATGGGACCTGTAAGGAACAAGCAGGGCAAGCTGCTCACTGAGGCAAAGGGTTATGACAGAGGTACTAAATGACTACTTTGCTTCTGTCTTTATGAAATTAGAAAATGATGGTAATAGCCCAGTTGAAAACGTGAATGTTGAGCAACTGAGCAGTACAGTGACAAGAAGTGCTAAAAATGCTGGCAGCACTCCAGGTAGAGAAGTCACCAGGCCTGGATGGGATGTATTCAAGGTTGCTGTTAGCAGAAATGTTCCAGGTCCTCTGAACACAGAATTAGTCCTGGGGGACTGGAGGAATGCAAATGTGACACTCTTGTTTAAGGAAGGGGCAAAGGAGAACCAAGGAAACCACCAATCTGACAGCTAGACATCAATACAGGGATAGCTGAGGGAAGCCATAATATGGGATAAAGTGAGTATATGCTTTGAGAAAAATAAGCTAACACTAGACAGTCAATGTGACTTTGTCAAAGGCAGGTCATTTCAAAGAACTCCATTAAATTTGTCAGACAAGGTGACACAGGCAATGGATGAGGGTAGTGCTGTGGATGTTGTATATTTGGTCTTTCAGAAAGCTTTTGATAAAGTGCCAGGTTGGTTAACAAATTAGAAATGTTTGGGATTGATGGTTCTTTGGCAGCATGGATTAGAAGTTGGCTGAAAGATAGGAAACAGAATAGGTATAGATGGGCATTTGTCAGACTGCAGACAAGCTGGAAAGTGGTGTTTCCCAGGGATTGGTGTTGGGACACGTGCTTTTTATTACTTATTTTAATGAATTGGAGATATGTGTTGAGGGCACAATTTCTAAATTTGCAGATAATACTAAGCTAGGGAGAATAGTCAACTCTGAGGATGATGCTGAGTGACCTCAGAGGTACATTGATAAGTTGGCCAAATGGTCAGACACTTGGCAGGTGAATTTCAATGCACAGAAATGTGAGATAATTCATTTTGGTAGAAGAAACATGGAGAGACAATACTGGCTCAACTTTGACAGGGGTACAGTAGCAGAGGACCTCTGGGCTAAGTACACAATCCTCTGAAGGTGGCCAAGCAAGTTTAAACATTTGTTAAATTAGGTTT
Source organism: Ginglymostoma cirratum (assembly GCA_024137785.1). NCBI lineage: Eukaryota > Metazoa > Chordata > Chondrichthyes > Orectolobiformes > Ginglymostomatidae > Ginglymostoma > Ginglymostoma cirratum. The sequence continues at coordinate 13,870,184 of JAHRHZ010000039.1, forward strand.
ATAATTAGAGGCATAGAGTTAAAAAACAAGGAAGTGATGCTACACCTCTACAAATCATTGGTCAGAGCACATTCGGAGAATTGTATTCAGTTCTGGGCAACTTATTTAAGGAAGGATGTTAAAACCATGGAGAAAGTGCAAAGGAGATTTACTAGGATGATACCAGGAATAAGGGAATTTAGATACAAGGAAAAACTAGAGAAATTGGGATTATTCTCCTTGGAGCAGAGAAGATTAAGAGGAGACTTTATTGAGGTGTTCAATATTTGTGAACAATTTTCATGTGGTAAAGAAGAATATTCTGTTTTTACAAGTCTTTATGTCAGTGACTAGGGGTCACAATTTCAAGACTGTCAGCAAGAGAGCTAGGAGTGAGATGAGGGGAACTTTGACTCAGAGTTGTTAAGATTTGAATTCAGAGCTCTATGGAGATAGAGCTGAAGATTTGGACCACCCGGGTAGCTCTTCTGGGAGCCGGTTTAGATTCAATAGGTTGAATGGTCTTCTGTACTATAAAATTTTATCTCCCATCTTCACATTAAGGAGACACTCTGCATTGTGTGTCTCCATCAAGCGGCTAAATGGGATACATCTTAAGCAGATCTAACAACTCAGCTGTGCACCCATGGGGATATCAATAGTGCCAAGATTCAATGATGGTGGAGCCATTGAATCCCAAGGTTTGATGGTTGGATTCTTTCATGTAGAAGGTAGTCAGTAAAACATTGTTTGGAACTTGTCATTTCAAATCCCTGAACTCTGCCATCTAGAAGTTGTTATCAAAGGAGTCTTGAAGAGTTGCACGAAACTTGTACCCTAGATTTAAATACACAAATGTTACATGGAAACATCTTAGATGAAATCCCAGATGTACATAATACATAATACCAGGCTGGTACGCACCACTCCATGCAAATCACCACTACCTGTGTATGCGGGTGCAAAGTTGTAAAGCTTCTTTTAGCTCTAATATGTTTTCCTAAATTCTATTGTAATTGTACAGAAATCATCAGAAAGTAGTGTGCAGTGTTGTTAGTATTTTCACTAGATCCCTGGGATGAAAAATGTTGTCCGAATGATGTTATCCTGAACACAATGGGTCTATATTCTCTGCAGTTCAGATGAATGAGATGTGATCTCATTGAAAACACACAAGATTATGAAGGGTATTGACAGCATAGATAGAGGTTGTTTCTGAGGCTAGGGAATCTAGAACACAAGGTTATAGTTTCAAATCAAGGAACCAATCACTTAGCGTTGAAATGAGGAGGAATTTGTTCACTCAAGGGGTTAAGTGTCTTTGAAATCCTTGACCTGAGGGTTCTGGATGCTGTATGGCTGAGTGAATTTAAGGTTGCAATAGACAGATCCTTGCCTTCATGGAATTGAGGGAAGCGGGCAAGAAAATTGTTACCTGGAAGGAGTATTCAAACCTTTTTACCCAGGTATTCTTCCCTGATGTGACAGACATAAGACAAGGAGTCAATTCAGATGTCAATCAAATTATCATGGTATCCCTATAGTGTGGGCATTCTGCCCATCGAGTCCAAACCACACTCTGAAGAACATCCCACCCAGACCCAACCCCTGTAACCCTGAATTTCCTATAGCTAACCCACCTAGCCTGTACATTTAAGGGCAACTCAGCATTGCCAATCCAGCTAACCTGCGCATCTTTGGACTGTGGGAAGAAACCGGAGTACTCGGCGTAGTGGGTGACTATACCTTCCCTAATCTTGACTGGGACTCCCTTAGAGCAAGAGGTTTAGATGGAGCAGAATTTAAATGCATCCAAGAGGAGGAAAGAACTCAAGCAGGGAATTAAGAGGGCAAGGAAGCATTATGAAATGACCATATCGAGTAAGGTCAAAGAGGACCCCAAGGCATTCTATATATACATTAAAAAAAATACAAGAGGATCATTAGGGAGAAGATAGGACCACTCAAGTATAAAGGAGGGAACTTGTGCTTGGAGGCAGATGATGTGGGTGAGATCCTAAATGAGGGCTTTGTGTCAGTATTCACCCAGGAGAAGGACATGCAGGATAGTGAGATTAGTGTGGAGCATGCAAATATGCTAGGGCATTTTGAGATCAAGAAAGAAGTGGTATTGGGTCTCTTGAAGAGCTTTAAGATGGATAAGTCCCCAGGACCCAATGGTATCTACCCTAGGCTATTGAGAGAGGCAAAAGAGGAAATTGCTGGGTCATGATCAAGATCTTTGTATCCTTAGTTGCCACTGAAATGGACCCAAAGGACTGTTGAGTAGCTAATGTTGTTCTTCAGTTCAAGAAGGGAAATAAGAATAGTCCAGGAAACGATAGACTGGTGAGTCTCATAGAGGTGGTTGGGAAGCTATTGGAGAGAATTCTTAGGGACAGGATTTACGCACATTTGGAAAAGCATGGCCTAATTAGGGACAGTCAGCATGGCTTTGTGCAGGGCAGGTCATTTCTTACGGGACAGACAGGAGGCTGGAAGAACACAGCAGGCCAGGCAGCATCTGGAGGAAAGGATGGACATGTCAGAGGGGAAGTGGCGGGGGTGGGGGAAGGGAGTTGAAATGGGCAGCGACCAGGAGGTGAGGTTGGCCATTACTGGCTAGGCGAAACTCAGCAAAATGGTCACCTAGTCTACTTTTGGTCTTACCAATGTAGAAAAGACCACATTGGGAACACTGGATACAATAGACTAAGTTGGAAGAGATGCAGGTGAAACTCTGTCTCACCTGAAAGGACTGTTTAGGGCCCTGGATGGCGGTGAGGGAGGCTGTGTGTGGTCAGGTATTGCATCTTTTACAGTTACAGGGAAAGGTACTAGGTGGGTTGGAGTGGTTGGTGGGGAGTGAGGTGTAAACCAAGGACTTACTAACTTGATTGAATTTTTCAAGGAGGTGATGAAAGTGATCATTGAGAGTAGAGCAGTGGATGGTGTCTATGTGGATTTTAGTAAGGCTTTTGACAAGGTCCCTCATGGTAGGCTCATCCAGAAGATTAAGATGCATGGGATCCACGGTGACTTGGCTGCTTGGATTCAGAATAGGCATGCCCATGGAAGGCAGAGGGTAGAGGTGGGAAGATGTTTCTCTGGCTGGAGGTCCGTGACTAGTGGTGTTCCGCAGGGATCCATGCTGTTTGTAATGTATAAAAATGGCTTGGATGAAAATGTAGATGGGTGGATTAGTAAGTTTGCAGACGATGCAAAGACTGGTGGAGTTGTGGATAGTGTAGAAGGTTGTCAAAGGATACAGTGGGATGTAGATCAGTTGCAGACATGGGCAGAGAAATGGCAGATTGAGTTTAATCCAGGTAGGTGTGAGGTGCTGCACTTTGGGAGATCAAATGTTAAGGAAAAGTATATAATTAATGGAGGACCCTGAACAGCATTGATGTACAGAGGGATCTTGTAGTTCAAGTCCATAGTTCTATGAAAGTGACCACACAAGTAGATAAGGTGGTAAAGAAGGCGTATGGCTTGCTTGCCTTTATTGGTTGGGGAATTGAGTACAAGAGTCAGGATGTCATGTTGCAGCTTTATGAGACTTTGGTTAGGCCACACTTAGTACTGCATTCAGTTCTGGTCGTCACATTACAGAAAAGATGTAGAGACTTTGAAGAGGGTACAGAAGAGGTTTTATCAGCATGCTGCTTGGATTAGAGGGTATGACCTATAAAGAGAGGCTAGAAAGACTTGGATTGTTTTCTCTGGAGCTCCAGAGGCTGAGGCGAGACTTAATAAAAGTCTATAAAATTGAGATGCATAGATAAGGTTGACGATTAGAATCTTTTTCCCAGAGTTGAAATGTCTACAACTAAGGGGCATGCATTTAAGGTGAGAAGGGTCAAAGTTCAAAGGAGATGGGAGAGGCAATTTTTTTAAATACAGAAAGCGGTAGGAGTCTAGAACACATTGCCAGGGGAGGCAGATATGATGGGGTGTTTAAGGGATTTTTAGATAAGCACATGAATATGCAAGGAATGGAGGGATATGGACCAAGGATTGGCACAAGGGATTAGTTTAATTTGGCGTCATGTTCAGCACAACATCGTGGGCCAAAGGGCCTGTTCTTGTGCTATACTGTTGTATGTTCTAAATGGTGATCTCGAGAGCTCACTCCTGTAAAATCCCTTGTGCTGGTAACTTTTATCCCAGTGTGTGCTCATTTGCCAGAAACATTGCTACGATTTAAAAAAAATTAACCTATTTTTCTAATCAACCTATTACACCCCTCTGGGCTTCCTGATCCAGGGGTAGGAACACTACCACTGCATCACAAGCGAGCCCCAGAAACATTTCTGGCACTTAATCAATGAATTGACCAGACCTGATCACAATGTTTGATCCTAGCCAATAAATATTACTGGCAACCAACTCCCGAATGTTCATATCCAGTCGTAAACAGTCACATACTCTACTCTGTAAAAGGTAATAGTGGTGCCAGTATGTCTAGCAGATGACCAATGACACCTCCCTTATTTGGCCAACAAAGAAATCTGCAGCTCACAGCTTACAGGACAGGTCACAAAATATCCTGGATGCAGTTTTAACTTAGATCAGAGTTTAAACCAGCTTGACCAAAGTTTCCAGCATTCTTGATGGTAGCTCTTAAGCAGTCTCACAGCATTTCTTCTGCTGGCCACCTGACCTCAAAATGAAGTTGAAGCTTAAGATTAGCCATGGTCATGTTGAATGGTGCAGCAGATTTGTAAAGAGAGTTGGTGTATTCATGCTCCTTCCTCTTACGTTATGTTTCCAGCTCTGGGTCATTTTTATTCTGAACTAAGAAGAGAAGGATGACATCTACTTGCCCAGAAAGTGGTGGGTAGCCTACTATACCAGTCACATTGCCTATTAAGGCCACACAGAACAAGCAGTCTGGGATTTTTCTGTCTACTTCTGGGCATGCTACTGGCTCTGAGACATGGCCCAAGATCGAACAATCTTCCAGCAGCTCAGTGGGATGGGGAGGATGTGCACGCAAATGCTCCAATCCACCTGGGAACATCACCACCTCTCACATTTCTCATAGCCATCAAACCATAGCTGCAGCCTCTGTGGGGTTGCCCCTCCATAATGAGGATCTAGCAGTTGTGGCTGCCTTAATTAAAGACAATATATTACCCACTCCTCAGAGAGTTACTTCATCTAAAGGGACTCTCCTTTTTTCATGATTCAATCAGCAATTCCCAACTTGGACTGTTTGGCTGTCAATACGTCATTGCTAGAGGGTCTCCACTGGCCCTCCAGCCTTGAGGGGCTGCTAACTATACTCAATTGGACAGTGAGTGCACTCCCTGGCCAAAAATTAGCATCCCAATAGAAATCTTGTCAGGTATTTCACATCACTGACAGAAGGCCAGGAGGTAGATATTTACCTGACTTTGGACTCCCAGTCCCGAACAAAATTTCTCCCGATCAACTAATTTTTCTCTCTGATTTTTCAGCATTTTGGTTTTATTTCAGATTTCCCAAAATCTGCCACACTTTGCTTTTGTTATGGCGCACATGAGGATGTGACTGAATTAAAAAAGATAATCCAGTCAAAGGGATCAATTAATATTGCCAACTTTGTATGTCCACAGCTGAGCTGAACAAGTAAAACCTGGCTACCCTAATCCATATTACGGTTTTTTTAAAATATCACTGGTTTTGTCATTTTTCATCCAATTGGTCTAAGAATTTAGTTGCCAACCTTGTGATTTCCTTCAATGAAATTTGATCTTTTGTTCTGAAAAAATAATTTTTTCCACCCTCAAATCATGATGTTCACTTTGTGGGTAGAGTCAAAACTAAAATCTTAATTCTTCAGCCTTGGAAATGTCAAACCATGTTAAGCTATTCTATTGCAAGATGTTTTTATACAAATGGCCCGATGTTTCAAACATAGCTGTAGGATTCACTGCAACAGGGCTGACATTCCTCCACTGTGACACTGTTGGAAAAAAATGTGCAACTCTGTTCAGGTTTGCATAAATATTTTATTGTACTTTAAGTTTTCAAATTATAATCTTTCAAGCAATGACATTTGAATAGTTCATTTGAGAGATACTTTATACAGCCCGCAATACAAGATTTGGATATCAGTGCACAGTCCAGGCTCAGTTGGGAACATTCTGATATAAATCTTCCGTAAAATATAACCCACTTGTCAGTAGTTTTTCTTTCCCAAAATACAGTAGAAATCTGTCTTAGGCCACAGAATACTGCATCATATTGAATCCTACTAGTCTTTAGTTACTGGTGGTACAATTGGTAAAAACCTACTTGCACATTTAACATTACACAGGGCAAAAATGTAAGCCTTTCAAGAGTATCGAACATCATCCTCATGGGTATAAATTATATGTGCAAGTCCTTTTTTAAAAAAAAGTTAATGCATTTACAATAATTATATCAAATACAGCACACAAACCAAAACTAAGGCAAGAGATATGCATAGCGCAGTGTGCCAATAATATTTTAATAATTTTTAACAGAACCTGCTCAGCAGGTTTTTATTTGCATCAAAAATGACTTTTTACCATTAAAAATTGTTGCTGATATTCCTGGATGTTAACCATTGAAAGCATGAATTTCTTCATTGTTAAATCCTAACTGTTTGCAGAAACTGTAGGGGAAATAAAACGTAGTAACAATTAATGTTGTGAATATTCTAGTACTTGGAATAATCAAAATATCACAAGCTGGCAATAGCTCTCTAGCATTTCTGTTGAAAGCATTGGGAGAACGGAACACTGCTCTATTCATAAAACACTGGTTGAGCATTGAGCTCCCTATCTCTAGACAACACTTTATGTATTATATCTCTATTATAATGTTCCCCATAATAATATTGAATAACAGAGTACAAACAGAAGAGACCAGGTTATTGATGTTATTAGAATTTGACAGATGCCATATTTATCATTTCTGAGTTTAAAAGGAATAAGAATTCCAAGCAACTCATTCTCTCTGAAGATCTTCTTGTGTCTAACACCAGACATAGAGGTAAACCACTGATAAAATTGAAAAGGCTTAAGCATGGATATGATATTCCATTACAAAGGAGACAAGGTATAAATTATTTAGAACAGGAATAAAGCATTTTAAACAAAATAAGAAACACTCATGCTGACCTCCAAACACAGGCCTCCTCCACCACTTGTTTCTAACCCTACCCTCAACCTCATTCTTAATTTTTCTGGTGCCATTAACCGTGTGGTTGCCTCGGCTGCTCCCACTGATGCTGTCGATGTCACTTCTGCTTCCACCAAACACACCCACTCCTCAGACAGTCTTTATCCCTACTCCCAGCTCCAGCCCTGCTGGGTATTCACCATTCCCCCCCCCCACCAGATGTCCCTCTCACTGAATATGAACGGTCAGTCCTCAGCAAAGGCCTCACATTCATTCCCCTGTGCCCACACGTCAACGAATTTCATACACATGTCTACTGACCCTTTCTCCCACCTCCAACAAACACCATCCTCCTGGACACTATCCCACAGCCTCCTACCGTCCCTCAACCCCTTTATCTCCAACTGTTGTCGCGACATCGATCGCCTCGATCTCTCCACGCCTCTCACTCACTCCGACCTCTCTCCATTGGCATGTGCAGCCCTCCGCTCCAATCCTAACCTCACCATCAAACCCGTAGATAAGGGCGGTGGGGGGGGATGTGATAGTGGCATGGCGCATTGACCTCAACATTGTAGAGGCCAGGCGCCAACTCTCCCACACCACTTTCTACCACCCCTCTATTATGACCCCACGCCTGATCACCAAATAATCATCTCTCAGGCTATTCATAACTTCATCGCCTCAGGGAGACCTCTCACCCACAGCCTCCAACCCATTATTCCCCAATGCCGCTCTGCTCCTTTCAACCTCCTTCCCAAAATCCAAAAACCTGACTGCCCCGGTCAACCCATTGTCTCTGACCACTCCTGCCTCACTGAACTCATCTCCACTTACCTTGACTCTGTCATTTTCACCTGCTCCAGGAACTCCCCACCTATGTTCAGGACACTACCCACGCCCTCCACTTCTTTCAAGACTTCCAATTCCCTGGCCCCTAAAACTTCATCTTCACCATGGACATCCAGTCCCTATACATTTATGTCCCCCATGTGGATGGCCTAAATGCTATCTGCTTCTTCCTCTCCCACAGGCCCAACCGGTCCCCATCCACCAACACCCTTATCCACGTAACGGAACTTGTCCTAACTTGAACATCATCTTATTTAACTCCTCCACTTCCTACAAACTAAGGGGGTAGCTATTGGCACCCATATGGGTCTGAGTTATGCCTGTCTCTTTGTAAGATATGTGGAACAGTCCCTCTGCATCTGTTACACCAGCACCATCCCTCACCTCTTCCTCCACTATATTGATGACAGTATCAGCGCTGCCTCCTGTTCCCATGAAGAGCTTGAACAGTTCATTAACTTTACTAACACCTTCCACCCCAACCTCAAATTCACTTGGACCATCTCTGTTACCTCCCTCCCCTTCCTGGACCTGTCCGTCTCTATCTCTGGTAACCATCTCAACACTGACATTATTTCAAACCCACCGATTCCCACTGCTGCCTGGACTACACCTCCCTTACCCATCCTCCTGCAAGAATGCAATCCCTTACTCCCCATTCCTCCACCTTGCCATATCTGCTCTCAAGATGGAGCGTTCCACTCCTGGACATTCCAGATGGCCTCCTTTCTCAAGGACTACAACATCCCTCACCTCTGGTGATTTAAAAATGCTCTCAATCACATCTCTTGAATTTCCTGCACTTCTGCCCTCAAACCCCCTCTCCCAACAAAAATAATGACAGAGTCACCTGGTCCTCACATCACCCCACCAACCTCTGCATCCAGCGTATCATCCTCCGCTACCTCTGCCACCTACAATCCGACCTCACCACTAAAGAGATATTTCTCTCACCGACCCCTTCACTCCGGAACTCCCTTGTCGGCTCCACACTCCCCACTAACCCCACCATCCCCAGTACCTTTCCCTGCAATGGCAGGAGTTGCTACACCTGCCCCTACATCTCCCCTCTCACCTTCAAACTTTCCAAATCTGACAGGGGTTCACCTGTACATCTATACTTCCCGTTGCCTTGGGAAAGTAGACAACATACTTAAAGACCCTTCCCACCCCAGTTATACTCTCTTCCATCCTCCTCCATCAGGCAGGTGTTTGAACACATACAAATAAAGAACAACTTCCTCCCCTGCTGTTATCAGACTTTTCAATGGACCTCTCAAACTTTAATCTGATGTCTCTATCTCTGCACCTTCTTTGTGACTCTGACACTGTATTCCGCACTCTGTTCTGCTACCCTGATGAACTTTGTAGGGTACAATCTGCCCGTATACCATGCAAAACAATACTTTTCACTGAATCTCAGTACATGTGACAGCAATCAATCAACTCCTTTCTCAACGGTACTCTAAGGTGTTAGCTAGACCAGATGGACTGCAGCAATTTAAGAAGTTAGTTTACCACAAATTTCTGAAGGGTAATTTTGGTTGAGCAGCAAATGCTGGCCTCTTCAATGATTCTCCAATCACATGAAAGAATTTTAAATTGTGTAATCATTTCTGAAATATTAAAATAAGTAGCAAATTTGCACATGCAGTTCCCATAAACAGCAAAATGGCAGTGATCAGAGAATCTTTGTTGACACTATCACAGATGGACAGATTCACTTAATTCATTTCTAATAGGCGCTGTGTTAGTAATTAAAACACCTTACTTGTGTAAGAGACCTGCCCTTCTGTTTGGATTTTTTTTTGCATACTTCTCTAACAAACATTTTTCATATTTGCTATTCCAATGACTAGTTATTTTGGTACACTCTTCTGCTGGAATATCATCGCTTTACAGCACCATGCACTGGGAAGGATGTCAGTGCTGGAGAAGTTGGAGATGAGATTTCCTGGAATGGTACTAAGGCTGATAATTTCAAAAATGTGGAGAAGCTAGTAAAGGCCAGAAAAGAGAAGGTTAATGGAAAATTTAATAAAGATGTGCAAAATTACGAAAGCTTTGGCGACAGTAAATTTGAGAAGTGTTTACTCAGTAACCAGCGAAAACAGATTCAAGGTAATTAGAAAAAGGTGAGATGAGAACTTGTTTTACTGAGCTAATTTCTATGTCGAATACAAGAGAGGTGGAAGCAGATTCAATAGCAATTTTTGAAAGGGAACTAAAAATATATTTAGACAAAGTTTGTAGAATGATGAGTAAGCATAAATTATCAGATGAATCCTTCAAAGTGCCAGTACAGGCATATCTTTGATATGATACCTAATATGAAGTCTGGGTAATAGAACAGAGTCATACAGCATGGAAACAGACCCTTCGGTCCAACTTGTCCATACCGACCAAGTTTCCCAAACCAAACTAGTTCCATTTGCCTGCATCTGGTGCATATCACTCTAAAACTTTCCTATTCATCTACCGCTTCAAGTGTATATTCAATGTTGTAACTGTACCTGCATCCACCACTTCCTCTGGCAATTGATTCCACAGATGAACCACCCCTCACCCTTTTCGAATCTTTCACCTCTCGCCTTAAAAATATGTCCCCTAGTTTTGAGCTCTCCACCTAGGGCAAAGACCTTCACTGTTCACCTGATCTATGCCTCTCATGATTTTATAAACAGGTGGGAAAGAAGTCCCAGCCTATCTAGCCTCTCCTTATAACTCTAACCCTCTAGTCCTGGCACCATTCTGGTGAAGCTTTTCTGAACCCTCCCCAATTTAATATATCCTTCCAACAGCAGAGCGACCAGAAATGTACACTGTACTCCAAAAGTGACCTCATCAATGTCCTGTACAATCTCAACATGACACCCCAATTCCTAAACTCAGTGCTCTGACCAATGAAGATAAGCATGCTAAACGTCTTCTTAACCACTGTGTCTACATGGGACACAACTTTCAATGAGCTATGTAGCTGACCCTCAAGATCTCTCTGTTTGACAACATTACTCAAGGCCCTACGATTAACTGTATAAGTCCCACCCTTGTTTGTTTTACCAAAATGCAGTACTTCGCATTTATCCAAATTAAACTCCATCTGCTATTCCTCAGTCCATTGGCTCAATTGATCAGGTTCTTTTTGTAATTTTAGACAACCTTCTTTCCTGCCGACTTTGCTACCAATTTTGCTGTCATCGGCAAGCCTAATAACTATGCCTCCTATTTTCTCAATCAAATTGTTTACATAAATGACAATCAAGAGTGGACCTAGTACCGATCCCTGTGGAACACTGCTGGTCAGAGGTCTCCAATCTCAAAAATAACCCTACATCACCAGCCTGTGTCTCTAACCATCAAGCCAATTTGTATCCAATTGGTAAGCCTGTCCTGAATCTCATGTGATCTAACTTTACTAACTAGGCTACTACGTGGAGCTTTGCCAAAGACTTTACTAAAGTTCGTCAGTCTGCTTCTGCCCTGATCAATCTTTTTGGTTACATTTTCAAAAAAAACCTAATCAAGTTGGTAAGACACAATTTCCCTCGCACAGAGTCATGCCAACTATCCCTAATAACTCCTTGCCTTTCCAAATGCATGTAAATCCTACCTCTCAGAATCCCTTCCAACAATTTACGCACTACTGATGTCAGACTCATTGATCCATAGATCCCAGGCTTCTCCTTACAGCCTTTCTTAGATAAAAGCATAACATAACAGATGAAGTTAAATATAAAAACAAGGAAGGTAAAGGAAATTATTAGTAGAGCTAAACCAAAACATGAAAGTGGGTTAGAGTGAACGTTTAAAGCGATCTAATGGATTATAAATGTATGCACAGCAAGCAGCAAAAAAAGAAAAAGAACAGACAACTGAGAAAGGAAAGAAATCTCATGCATTCATTGTCCAAATTAGCACTTCTTAAAAATGTGGTCATTTGCTGTAACATAGAGGAGTCTGTTTGTTCTTAATAAGTGTAACATACAAACATAAGAGAAAACACCAAATAATTTTTCAGTAATGTTAGTTCAGAGATAAAAATTGAGCAAGTTAGCATACCCCTTCAAATATTATCACGTGATCTTTTATGTACTACCAAGGGGATAGATGACACCTCATTTTAATGTCTCATCTGAAAGAGTTCCAACATTACAGCATTCTCTCAGCACTACGTTAAGGCCCCAATCAAAATTATGTACTCATGACATAAACCTGCGACCTTCAAACTCAGAAGTGAAGGGCTATAACTGAACCACGGATGGGGAAGTGTAGTTAAAAATATCACAAAAATAATATTATTGCAGAAAAAAACCATGTACTCTATAATACGATGCTATAGATCTATATATACATGATATCAGTCAAACAAAGCCAAGATAACAAAAACAAGATGAGATTAATTTTTCATGAGATAATTTAACTTGTGCTATTAAGGTATAGATCTCAGATATTGCTCCGTTTTTTAAAAGATTTTCCAAGAACGACAGATGCATCTTTTATTAAATCACTACCTTCAAAACATCATCATCTCAAGGTTGAGAGATGTCCGATTTACAACACTACCATATCTGACCATCAACTGTTTTTAAACAGCACACTGCAACTCCAGGAAGGACCACCGATAGCAGAATTTGAACCTTACAATTTAGGAGCTAATCAGAGGGAGAAAGAAAATGAGGATATGAGGAAAAAATGCAAATACAAAAGAAAGTGAAAATTTGAAAAGGAAATAATGAAAGGTCAAAGTAATAAAGTCCACATACTTTCTAATAAGTATTTCACTAAATCAATCAAGTATTAATGAATGGCAACAATTTCTGGTTAAATTTGTATCTGGTATCTTGAATGGTAACAGGCTGACGGCGATTAAAGGAACTACTTCAGATATAATCTTTGTACAATACAAATGTGTCTGGATAGGGAGAAAGGTAAATTGTATTATGTTATTTTTATCCTCCTTTGTTTGTATACAGTTTTTAAAACTTATTTCTTCTTTTCTCTTCTGAGTTAGGCTGCTATGTATTTTCCCCCAAAACCCTCCATTGGTGAAGTCCAATTTTTAAATTTTGAAGGGGAGGTGATGGCCTAGTGGTATTATTGCTGGACTGTTAATCCAGAGACACAGGTAATGTTCTGGAGACCTGGGTTTGAATCCAACCGCGGCAGATGGTGGAATTTGAATTCAATATTAAGCATTAAGAATCTAATGATGACTGCGAATCCATTGTCGATTGTCGTGAAAAACCCATCTGGTTCATTAATGTCCTTCACAGAAGGAAACTGCCATCCTTATCTGGTCTGACCTACATGCGACTCCAGACCCATAGCAATGGGGTTGATTCTTAACTGTCCTCTGGGCAATTAGGGATGGGCAATAAATTCTGCCTGGCCAGTGATGCCCTGGTCCCGTTAATGAATAAAGAAAGATGTCAAACAAGTATAACAGTGAATAACCTGTATCTGTCGAGATCGCTATACAATCACTGAACTAAGACCAATTGTCAGAATTCTGAAGCATTACATTGAAGACTTTAATTTGTAAACTTTGTCATTTCACTAATTATTCAAACAGGACAAACAATGTGTGCCCATATGCAACTATGTATTTCTGGTTGGGATACGATTTATCTTTGAGAAAATGCAGATTTTGTATTATTTCTCAAAGACAATATATCTTTATGAGACATGCTCATAATGTCATCGCTGTATTGCAGCAAGTGAATAAGGATATAAAAGTCTCAAATATCATGTTAATTGTGATCCTTTAGGGAAGGAAACTGCCATCCTTATCTGGTTTGGCCTACATGTGACTCCAGACCCACAGCAATGTGGTTGACTCTTAACTGCCCTGTGGACAATTAGGGATGGGCAATAAATGCTGCCTAGCCAGTGACACCCTCATCCCGTGAATGAATTAAAAAACCCCATAACAAACACATTTACAAGTACAGCATATCTATGCATTTAAATTCAAGTGTGATTAATAAAACACAGATGCATGCAAGAAAGATTCAAAAGAAGTCAAGAGTGTAAGATTAAGAATAACAACACAAGGATATGGGTATTAATTCACATGGTTTTCAACCGAGTTTAGAAAGCTGATGCCCACTGAGGGCTCTTTCGTGTAGCATGGGTTCAAATGGGTGCATTTGCCAGCTGTTTCAGAAATCCTTGTGAAGTTGATGAAGGTGCAGCAAGATTATGTTGCTGTATGGATTTGATCCACTTTTCAACAATAATAAGAATCTTCCACTGAAGTGGTTTTGAGGAGATATCAGACTTGAGACAGGGTGAACTCAGCCTGGGGTCTGGTTTTCCGCTGGAGGGTCTTGGCCTTAAACAGTGGACTAGATCTTTTTTAAAATCAGACTGAAGCAGAGGTTCAAAAAAAATGTAAAATTAAACCTTCTGTTAAATGACCCGAAGTTTTGTTCATGGGATAATCCCATGAATGATGAGTCACTTTAATTGATGGGCCAGATTTTATACTTCTGCGAAATACTGTTGTTAAATATAAAGAAGAATTACACATCATGCGTAATGTGTATTGATAGCACCCTGTTATTATTCAAATCAAGGAGAGAGACAAATGTCTACTGCTCTTTTACGTTGTTTTAACTGCAATTACCATGTAATGAAAGTGACAGATTTCAGGAGAGTAGATCTTTGAGTTCTGTCCTGGCAATTGATAATTGGAACTTTGCAGACATGTAGTCAACTTGCATCATTTAATCAGTGGCAAATTGGCACATTCCAAAGTCCAGGATTATGTGCTGAGGGATGCACTAAAGCTTGGGGAGCTGCTGCCAAAGTACAGTGGGGAAAGACCATTGTCTGTGGTCTTTCTGCCGAAGTTATATGGGGATCCATTCAGTTATTGGACCCTCTTAATGCCTCAAATGCATGGAAGTATAGTTTTGCACAGTTAAGAAGTGCCTTTGGTTTGTTAGTTGAATAAAGTCAAACTCCAATGTTTGTTTTCTTCACAACAGAACTGAACTGCTTTAGTGACTATGTATGTACATACATTTTTTATGAATAAAATATTTTTTGAAATAAAGAAAAAATCAGTGGCCATGTTCTAGGCCAAATTTTAAAATTTAAATAAGAAAATATATCTATTAGAAAAAAATTATGATCCCTTGCCGGTCTTGGTGCACCTGATAACAAAACTGAAAATCTTTGACAGTAACTCCTGAAAATTAGGCTGTGTTAAATCAAGGCGATGTTGAGTGACTGAGAGCCAATGCAGATTTACAAAAACAGGAATGACAGTCTAGCAGGATGTATTGCTGGATAGGATATAGACAACAATGATTTGCATGAGTTGAAATCTGGATGAGAGCCTTGTCGAATAGAATTGGAATAGTGAAAAAAAACCAAACTTGTGGATTCTGAAGATATGAAACAAACAAAAACAGAATCCCTGGAGAAACTCAGCAGGTCTGGCAGCCTCTGTGAAGCGAAAACAAAGTTAACGTCTTGAATCCAGTGACCCTCTGTCGGCAGAGTCTTGAAGAAAGGTCACTGGACTCAAAATGTTCGCACATGCTGTCAGACCTGTTGAGTTTCCAATCAAAAAACAGAAATCACTGGAGAAACTCAACAAGTCTGACAGCATTTTTGAGTCCAGTGACCTTTCTTCAAGGCTCTGCTGACAGAGAGTCACTGGACTCAAAACGTTAACTTTGTTTTCGCTTCACGGAGGCTGCCAGACCTGCTGAGTTTCTCCAGTGATTTCTGTTTTTTGATTGGAATCGTCAGGTCTGGAGACGACAAAGGCATAGATAAGGATTTTTGTAGCAGATGGGCCAAGGTAGGGGTAGAGGAAAGCGATATTACAAAATGGGAGCATGGGATGAAAGAAATGTATAGGATGCAGAGATCAGGATGAGACAGTCTGCAAAGAGGGCAACAGAAACAACAGCAAAGAAAAGATATGCAAGACAACAGAAGCACAGAGCTGTAAATTAAATTAGATTATGGAAATCTGCTTTGAAGGAGCAGAATATCATCCCAGACAAACTGATTATCACAGTACATACCCAACAGCTTGCTCAGTGAAGGAAGTTGGGCCACAAATACACACAAGTGTTTTCAACTCTTCAGCACGCTCCGTCAAATATTCTGAACAAAGGGACATCTCAATCTTTCCACGTTTCCCCATCCATTCGGAGTGAGGCTCTGAGAGGATATATTCAACCTTAAACCTAAAAAGACAAATAAAAACGTTATGTTAGACAATGTCATTCAGGGAGCTTCCACTGCAGTGCAGAGTTTAATTACTTTTTCTTTATTTTGTATCATAGAGTTCCAAATTGTAGCTCATTTTACAGCTGTTGCTATAGTTTCTTAGCTGAGCAGGTGCTCCAGAATCATAGCCTTAAGATTGTATTCGGGTGTTACTCACTGCACAATATAATGTGCCTATGGAGAATTTCATGGTTGACTACATTTATAAAAGCAATAGCCTGTTCACCTTGCAAGCTTACCTGCGTCCCCTGGACCCAGAAACCAATCCCAACCCAAAAAATGCACTTTCGTGACACTTTAGTCATCGTACTTTTGTCTTTTTGGCAGCAGCCAGAGCCTTCTGCAAAGTGCTGTTAAGTTTGAGTTTACAGGCTTCTGACTGACTGGCAGCTCTCATCACTCACTTTTCTCCCATAGTCTTCAATATCTTCACCTGTTGATGCAATTTCTCCTCAAATGATTAGAACATGAAATGAGTTAAAGATTCTTCAAGAGAATTCCTACATGCACCTAAAAGTAATCCTTTTGTTTCTGATTTTCTACCATCAGCAGCAATAATGTTTTCACTGATGAACCTAACTCATTTTATAAATTGGGATATTTCTGTTAGATTGCCTACCTCTCCAGTCCAACATCTTACACTAGAAGTTTCAGATACGAATGTATCTGTTTTCCTCTGCCTAAACAGTCATCTTGTCCCATTCAAAAGTAAAACTGAGGCTTTCTTAACAGTGAGATGGGCAATGTAGATCCAGATAAGACAGTACAAGAAGTGAAAGGGAACAGACACCAGATAATTGAGTGTACGTGAGAGAGAGATAGCGGACACCAGATAAAGCAATATGAGAGAAATAGCAAACATCAGATAAAACAGTGCAAGAGAGTGAGTGGACACCAGATCAAACAGTGCAAAGAGAGAGAGCGCATACTAGATAAAACATCATGAGAATGGACACCAGATAAAACACTGCAGAGAGAGAGTGTATCAGATAAAACATTGCGAGAGAAAGTTAATCCCAGATCAAACAGTGCAGAGAGGGGGAGAACAACAGATTAGAAAAAAATGAGAGAGAAACTGCATACACCAGATCAAGCGGTGCAAGCAGGGAAGTTGGGGACTGTGTTTCAAACCTTCTAACTGTGGAAAAGGTAACTTTCTAAACTAGCACGGAAAAAGTAAGAATTTATAGGCACATGAGACAAAGGTGATTTGTGAGTAAAGGTGAAAATGTTCTACTTTCCAGTAATCTCTTTGTAGTTAACAGTAAAGAATAAGGGTAAAGTAAGTAAAAACAAAAACAATAAAATTTAAAGATATGTAACTTCCAAGTCGAAGGTTAAGGTATGGCTGGGCAGCTCAGCCAAGCAGAATGCTCATCTGTGGCATGTAGGAAATTGTGGGTGCTCCTAATGACCTAGATGAGCATATGTACAGGATGCGGCACTGACTACCCAAGTTTCAAATTTAGGTTTCAGAGTTCAATCAGCGGCTACAGTGAAAGTGCTGCATCCACACTTTGATAGCACATTCAGACAGCTGGTCACAATGCAAGTTAGGAGCAATCAGGCGCATAGGGAATGGGTGAGAGATAAAAGGTACTGCAGATGCTGGAGAATCCGAGATAACAAGGCGTGGGGCTGGATGAACACAGCAGGCCAAGCAGCATCATAGGAGCAGGAAAACTTGACG
>JAHRHZ010000039.1:13888494-13971943 GCA_024137785.1 Ginglymostoma cirratum
CTTGACGTTTCGGGCCCGAAACGTCAAGTTTTCCTGCTCCTATGATGCTGCTTGGCCTGCTGTGTGCATAGGGAATGGGTGACCACTTGGCAGCCCAAGGGAACAAGCAGGTAGTTCAAATCATCAGATGTGCTGCTCATTAATCACTTTTATGACCTTGATATTGGAGAGAGATGGATCCCTGGGGGAGTATAGCAAGAACCAAGCCATTGGCAGAACAGGTGACCAAAATGTACAGGAGAAGAGGAAGAGTGGAAAGGCAGTAGCGACAGGGGATTCTTTCATTTGGGGAACAGACTAGAATTTCTGCATCTATCCGTGTGACTTCAGGATGTTGTGTTGCTTCCTTGAAAGGGAGGATTTTCCACTTCTCCAGTCGGGTCAAGGATGCCAAAGACAGCTGCACGACATCTTTCTGGGGGAGGATGAACAACCAGAGGTCATGGTCCACATCGTTACTGATGACAATTGTAGCAGAGGCAATTTGGTCCTTAGGGAATTTAGGGAGCCAAGTAGAAAATTAGCAGCAATCTAAAGTGGTCATCTACAGATTACTCCCAGTGCCACATGTCAGTGAGTACAGAAATAGAATAAGATACATGAATATGTGGCCGGTAAGACGGTGCAAGAGGGAGTTCTTTAGACTCCTGGGTCACTAAGACTGGCTCCAGGGGAAATGGCACTTGCATAAGCCAAATGGGTTATATCTAAACAGAATCTGGACCAAGGTCCTCACAGGACATTTTGTTAGTGCTGTGGGGAAGGGTGTTGTAACCAAGAGAAATATTAGAAAGCAATATCAGGGTGCATGAAATGCTGATGAAAATATAACACTAAAATTGAGAATACCAAGTTATGAGGAGTTGGAGTAAGGAAGAAAGTAATGAATCAGGGTTACACTGAATGGAGTATGTGGATGCAGGAGTATTGTTGATAAGATTAGGAACCTTGTAGGATTATGATGTTGTGGTGATAAAGGAGACCTGGCTTAAAGGAGAATAGATCTGGGAGTGAAATGAGCTACAACATGTTCAGCAAATACAGGAAAGAGAAAAATAGGAGGGATGGTGCTTTTGGTTAAGAAGAGCTCTGCAGTCCTCAAGAAAGAGATGTTTCAGATGGTTAAAGAACAGAGTTGGTTTTGCCAGAGCTAAGGAATAAGGAGGATATAATTACATTCCTTAGTGTAATGTACACATCAACAACTGGAAAGGACATACAGGAACAAATCTGTAAGGAAATTACACAGCTGTACAAGCATCAGAGAGTAGATATAATGGAAGACTTTAATAACCCATCTATAGATGGGACAGTGTCAGTGTCAGAGTAAGAGGTAATGAGAGGACAAGCTTTTCTAGAATGTATTCAGGGGAATTTCCTACAGCAGAATGTGTCCAGCCCAACATGAAAGAAGGCACTGCTAGACCTGGTTCTTGGAAGTAAGGCATGCAAGTAGATCAAATAATGGTGGGGGAATACTTAGAGGATTTAAGTTTTACAATGATGGTGGAAAATGACTTTGTTCTTACTCTGGATTGATCAATCAACCAGCCAACAGCAGACTTCAATGGAACGAGAACTGCGTTAGGATGGACAGACTTGAACCAAAAGTTGGCAGAAAAAACAGTAGCTGAACATGGGCTACCTTTGAAGAGGAGACGGTTCAGGCACAGTAAAGATATATTCCCTCAAATGGGAAAGGCAGGCCAAACAAATCTGGGCTCCCTGGATGTCAGTGGTGGGGAATAGCATTCCCTCTAATTTTCTTTCTGGCTGCGCAGGCCTCTAAGCTTTAGATGCAGCATCTTAGAGCAACTGCATGTTGGCACAGCCATGCAACTTTAGTGGGAACTGTGCAGAAGCTTAGAAGGATAGAATTAGTAGTTACATGGAGAGAAGTGTGAGGTGATATATTTTGGTAGGAAAAACATTGAAAATCACTATAAGACAGGGAACATAATTCTTATGAGGGGTGCAGAAAGAGAGGGACCTGGCTGTATATGTGCATAGATCAGTAAGTGAGTGAATAATATTGTTTAAGTGGTTAAGATAGAAACTAACTTGGAATTAAAAAAAATAGAGTAATAAAAATTAGAAACTGACTTTGACAGATGGATTTCACTAGTAATCAAACTTCACTACTCCACAAGTCCTCCAAACCTCTTAAGAAATAAACCCATCTCTTATATCTTAGTTGAACAAACAGTTTGAAACAAAGACCTTGGATTCACGCTTAAGGTTGCCTTGCAACAGCCTCTGAATTAAAATTGCTTTTTCACTTCACATTTAGGTATGGCAGTTGTGCACAGGCTTGCAACAAAAGAGCAGTGCTCTCTCTCTTTCTCTGTCAGCAGAGAAAAAAAACCTTACAACAAAAATCAGTCAAAAAAATTTTCTTTCTCACTGAAGTATTTTGAAAGAACATGGTAAAATTTCAATTGTCAATTGTAACTGTTTCTCAACTGCCTTTGAAATTGGGTTTGAAGATCATCCATCATTCAGTCACCATCAGCAGTCGAATAAGTTGATTAGAAATAAAAGGAACTATGAGAGGGCAACTCATTTTTATCCACTAAATTTGAAATCTTGATCTACGTTTTCGTTTCAGCCTGTTTTTCAAACCCTAGATACATTTGTGCTGAGATGTGCTGTGTTGGCTTGTCTGACTCTGAATGTGTGGGGGAATACAGGGAAATAACTTAAAATTGCAGAGTAACGTTAGTTAATAAACCACTTTTGTTGCTTGCTTAAATAACTTCTATTTTTAATTTTTAAAAAATTTATTGATAAAACCTGGTGAACAATTTCTTTTTTTCAGGAATAACAATGCTAAAGAGAAAGAAGTTGATGACTTCAGTGGTAAATAAAACATCTGCACATTTTCAATGACGTGTAGAGTAGTGAGGATTAATTACCAGCGCACTCCTACCATCACAGACAGTTTGTTGTTTTCAAACTTGGATGAAGCTCTGGAGAAATGGTTCAACCCACTAATTGTGACCTTTGGTTCAAAAGGCTGAAGAGCTACAATGTACACAGAAATGTCTCAGATGCTGATACAAGCGTCCTCAACGAAGCATTAGACTTTGATGGAAATTGTGTAGTGTCGAATACCAGGAGTTGGGGACTGCCTTGAGTTAAATCATGGAAACGCTACAGTGTGAAAGAAGGCAATTCGGGCGAGTCCAAACCGACACTCTGAACAACATCCCACACAGATCCACCGCCTTACCCTATCGCTGTAACCCTGCATTTCTCACAGCTAATTCACCTTAGTCTATGCATTGGCCAATCCACCCAGCCTGAATATCTCTGGACTGTGGGAGGAAATCGGACCAACCAGAAGAAACCCATGCAGACATAGGGAGACTGTGCAAACTCCACACAGACAGTCACCTGAGGATGGAATCGAACCCGGGTACCTGGTGCTGTGAGACAGCACTGCTAACCACTGAGCCACCATGCTGCCTGTGTATGTAACCAACTGCAGGGCTCAATTTATGGTGCTGATGTCAAAATGGTTATCCGGACAATGTCTTGAAACCTGGGCCCTCAGATTGAAAAGCTGCTCCTCTATTGACTGAGCCACCCTGGCTCTTATGATCAGTTTCTATCTTAATCACAAACAGCATCATTCCTTCACTTAATGATAACATTTTACCCTGGCTTTCACAAGTGTTCATTCTACCTTTGAGTCCTGTTTTTGTGAAGTTACCACAAATCTATTGGTGGAAAGATAGATCTTGGTTGGAATATGCGCAACACGTGCATTTTGCAAGTGCATGTGCTAATTGCAGGTTGAAATTGTTTTCAGATGTCACTGGGCAAATTATTTTCACTATTCACTTTAAAACGGTGAAGGTGTGTTAATTAACTTTTCAATATCTGGGTGATGAAAATAGCAGCAAAAGGAGTTTTGAAGTGGCCTTTAGGCTGTACCTTCCAGGGGCATTTGAACGGAAAATCTGGCAATATGTGGTACCTGTCACATTATAATGAAGTGACTCCCAAAAAAAATCTGGGCCTTGCCTCAGTAGGGTAGCAAATAAGCAAATTAAAACTCTGCCACAATCTAGTAGTATACCCACCATGATGGTAACAAACATTATGATCAACAAAGAGAATTTCTTTTACTTCGACCTAGTAATCACATGGTGTACTCACTGAGCAACATGGAGGGAATGTTGACTATGCTCACTATAATGGAAATTCTCAGTCATTCTGTTTAAAATCAGTATATAAAACAATTCACCTTAAATAGGATTTAATTTCCAAATAACACAGCAATTTCTGATGGACGACTTTAGAAAAATAATGGGATGGTTAATTTGGTCTCACTGATGCACAGTGGCGTGGGTTTCTTCTGGTTGGTCCGGTTTCCTCCCACAGTCCAAAGATATTCCCCTGGGGTCAAAACATATGCAACTCATTAGCAAACATTAACCTCGGGGAAGCTTAAACTCAATGGGAGAACATCGGAATTGAGACGTGCACCCTGTCCACAGGTCTGGCGTTAGACTTGTATTAGGTCTTGCCAAACCTGCCATTCCCCTTGTAAAACGTTTTAGCAGCTCAGTCATAGCAACATTTTGCAAGCTTTCGTGAACTATTTCGTCTGTTAATGACAGTACCAGGAAACATGTATGCTAGTCCCTTAAGTATTCAGCAATTGCAAAATTATATACTTTATTTGATTGAGCATTCAGCAAAGAGAATGAAGTCAGGATTGGGATTTAGACAGATAGTATGACAGCACAGTGGCAGCTCTGATAACAACATATCACCAGGGTTGCATGATTTGCATTCCAGAACGCAGAAGAAAGCTAGACTAATTACATTCTCTTGAGATAGGAATTGGCCAAGGACTGAAGAGTTACAAACGCTATCAACACTTCAAAAAAGTAAAACGGAAAATGTCGGTCATTATAGACTAATTAGCTTTATGTTAGGAGTAAGGAAACTGCTAGGGGCTACAATAAAAACTCATTGTTGATCTGTTAGAAAGTCATGGAATAATCAGGGATACAGTAGCCTAGTGGGCTCGTAACCCAAGGATCATAGCAATCTGCAAGATTGAATCCAATAAACCTAGTAGACGTAGGCTGAAAGTTTCCAGGTTGTTATAAAAACCCATATGGCTCACTGATGCCTTTCAGAATGGGACCTGCTATCTCCAGTGAGTCTGGGTTACATTTTCCTTTTTTAAAATTCTTTGATGGGATACAGATGCCACTGATTTGTCGCCACACCCTAATTGCCTCTGATTTCAGTGGCTTAAGTCCTTTCAGAGAACAGTTGAGAGTTAACCCAATGTCATCTGGTTAAAGTTGAATTCCATAAAAACTCTAGATATTAAAAAAAGTAGCCTAAGCAGGACAATGTAATCACTGTCTTACTATGCACTATTCTAAGAACAATTGGCCACTCAGTGGATATCTGCTGAAAGACTGGCATCCTTGGCACCCTTGCCATCTTTTGAAAGGCTGCTGTGCATCCAGGCAAGTGTTAGAAACCCAATGTAGCCCTTTACCTACAATGTCACGACACGGTGGCCACAAAGTAACATTGCTCATGGCACATACCTCGCTTGGCTGACATGCTAACACACACTCATTCTCTCATTCTAGTCATGGTTTAACCACCACCTCTTGCAGCTTACTGGTCTTAGCTACATTCCGTCTAATCATCCTCTCTTGGTCACTGCCACTCTATCCCCAGAGCCCTCTGGAGAACTGCAGCTTGTCATTATCCAGTAGGAGAAAATCAACATAGATAAGCTGTTGGACAAATCCAAACTAGAGCTTTTATTTACAGCCACCAAAAGTGAATACAAACAAAATTAACAGAGGCTGCATGACACTCCACAAAGCAAACCAAACCAAATTCTGGCATCATGACAGATGACTATTTCATATTCCATGTTGGTCTGCTCGATCCAGCTCTTATCTACTGGAACAAGGTGTGAATCACGCTCTGTCTGGCTTGTAGTATCTTATGCAGCTGAGCTCCGTCATGGACAAGGAGAGTTTCCTCCACCCAAATGTCCTCATCGCAACTGTCCTGTTCTCTCAGTTCCTTGAAACCTATCACACCGCCCTGTTGCCTGCTCAAAATGTCAAGAGCGCAGCATGTCAGGATGATGTGGTATGATGTGTCTGGACTACACTGAAGGACCCCCCCATCAACATCAAGCCTGGTCCAAGCAGTGGAACCATATCTTCAGCAGCCCCATCATCTGTATACCACAGCCCTGATTGCAGAATGTACACCAAATTGATGAAGGCACCACAACAACTGAGTGACGGGCATATTACATTAAAAAGAAGAGTGCCGGCTGTGCTTCAACCCCTTCCCCAAATCTACAATGTACTGTCTGGCATGAAACATATAGTTGAATTCAGTAGAGTCCATCATTATACCTACATGGCATTTCATGAAGCCCTCCCCCCCCGTAGCACTCTTGGAAGTTTCACAAAGGATGAGATGCTTTTGGTTAGCATTTATCTCTTTTTAAGTCATTGCTGCTAACTTCAGCATTTTGAAATGCTAAGGTAAAATTTGCAAGCAATTTGATTGATCTTGGTTCTAAACACACCTTATAATTCTTTTCCTTTCCACATGAATAGATGAGCAGCAGGAAATTCAGACTGAATGGAGGAAACAAAAGACAAACATTTAAGGATCTAACTACAACATTAAAAACTAGTTTGTGGTGCAAAAGGTTATAAAAAATTTGAATGGGTTATGGGCTGTCATAAAAATAAAAACGCAAAATTAAAATACAATGAGTAAATTTGGACCCTTACAGAGCTTTGTGCTTCTTATTTAAAATATTGCGTTTGAATGGGGACCATATTTGTTTCAATAGTTTGAGATTAAATTACCTGTACATGGAGAGAAAGCAGTAGCAGAGAGCATCATTGTTATCTTTTCCTCGTGTTTGATCATACGTTTGCTAAACCTGCTTCCACAGGCACATCTCTTCACAGCAACCAAGTCCAAATCTAACTCATTCCAAATCGATTCCAGTTTAAATTCTAACTTTCTGATTTGGATTCACAGCTATCTCTGAGATATTCAGTGTTACTGCTTTCATCATTTTGAGATTCAGCTGAGTCATTACTTGATTTGCTGACTCATGGCCAAACAATGGAATATCAGTAACTTAGTCAGGATCCTGTGTAGCTGGCTCAGAGCGTTGAAGTGATGTGCAGAATTATTGATACAGACATGTTTATAGAGAGACAGAACGAGAGAGAAAGACATTGAGTGGGGCAGTGGATGAGGTAAATGGAAAGAGTGCAATATGAGATAGATGGGATTGAAAATGAAAACAGAGAAACAGATGGACAGAGAGAGAGAGCAGCTTTGTTTTTGCATTCTCCCGTACTAATTTTAGTACAAAAATAAACTGGTATTCTACAAAGTTTTTTCTTTTCATAATGATACAAAAATGTGTGCTGTCTGTCCATTGATTCTGATGATGAATCATTCTTTTTATGAGTCACAGTTAGTATGACCTTTCCATCTGCGGTTCAGAATTAGTCCTTGCACTCTGTCTCCAAGCAATGAATTTCAATTTAATTTTACAGACAAAGTAAACAGCAACCAGAAGTATAGGAGATCAGCACATTAATCATCTTGAATTGTATGTAATGAACCAAGTACTTTTCTGTGACAGATTGATAACTAAAATGGAATATGTACATTGCAAGATAAAATCTTCAGTTAACAAACACAACCACAAACATCTTATAAGCCACACAGAAAACTGTGTTTTGACAAACATACCACTGCTCAGATTTAAGGTTATTTGTTACATGGCGATCATAGAATTTTCAGTCTGCAGATCAAATGAATACAAAATTCAGCCCACAAAGTAATATTAAAATATCAGGCTTTCCTGCTGTAGCTCTGTCTATGACCACTACAGGAATTGGTTATTAAAGTACATAGTAGTGCAAGGAAATCACAGAATTAAACAAAAAGCAAAACAGTTCAAATGCAGAGTTTAGACCTCAATTGTTTACAATTGAAATCTGTACTCCTGAGCTCAATTTACCTCTTGACCAGCATATTTACTTTCATTTACTCATGGGACATGGGCTTCACTAACTGGCCAGCATTTATTGCCCATCCCTAGTTGTTCTTAAGAAGGTAGTGACAAGCTGCCTTCTTGAACTGCTGCAGTACATTTCCTTGTAGGTTGACCCAGAACACCCTTCGGGAAGGAGTTCCAGGATTTTGAGCCAGTGAAACTGAAGGAACCAGTGAAACTTTCCAAGTCAGGATGGTGATTGGCTTGGAGGGGAACTTGCAGGTGATCCAACATATCTGCTGCCCTTTTCACTCTACATGGAAATGGTTTTGGGTTTGGAAACACTGTCTAAGGGTCTTTGATGAGTTTCTGCATCTATCTTGTAGATCGTATACACTGCTGGAACTGAAAATCACTGGTAGAATGAGTGCTTGCTTGTGGATGTGGTGTCAATCAAGCAGGCTGTTTTGTCCTGGACTGTGTCAAGTTTTTTGGGTACTGCTGGAGCTGCACCCATCCAGGCAGCTGGTGAATATTCCATCACACTCCTGACTCGTGTCTTGCAGATGGCAGAAGGGCTTTGGACAGTAAGCAGGTGCAGTACTCACTGCAGTATTCCTAGACCCTTACCTGCTCTTGTAGCCACAGCGTTGATGTGGTGAATCTAGTTGAGTTTTTAGTCAATGGTAACCCCCCCAGGATGTTGACAGTGGGGGATTCAGTGATGGTAACACCATTGAATATCAAGGGTGGCTGTTAGATTGTGTCTTGTTGGAGATGGTCATTGCCTGGTACTTGTGTAGCATAAATGTTACTTGCCACTTGTCGTTTCAAACTTGGATATTGTCCACATCTTGTTGCACTTGAACACAGGCTGCTTCAGTATTTGAGGAGCTGTGAATGGTGCTGAACATTTGCAATCATTGACGAACATCCTCACTTCAGACTTATGATGGGTGGAGGTGGAAAGCAGCTGATGATGGTTGGGCTTAGGATATTACCCTGAGTAACTCCTGGAGCTGAGATGACAGACCTCCAACATCACAATCATTGTCCTACGTGCCAGGTATAACTCCAACCACTGGAGAGTTTGCCCCTAAATACCCATTGATTCCAGTTCTTCTTGGACTCTTCAGTGCCACACTCGAATATGGTGTGGATGTCAAGGGCTTTAACCCTCTAGAATTCAGATCTTTTGTCTATTTTTGAACCAAGGCTATAATGAGGTCAGGAGCTAAAAGTGGCTCCGGCAGAACCCAATTTGGGCATCATTCTGCAGGTTATTGCTGAGCAGGTGCTGTTTGATAGCACTGTTGATGACCCCTTCCATTACTTTATCAATGATCGAGAAAAAACTGATGGGGCAGTAATTGGCTGGGTTGGATTTGTCCTGCTTTTAGAGTACAGGACATACTTCAGCAACTTTCAAAATTGTCAGGTAGATGTCACTGTTGTAGCTGTATGGAAGAGCTTAGCTACGGGAACGGCAAGTTTTGGAGCACAAGTCTTCAGTACTATTACCAGATTGTTGTCAGGGCCAATAGCCTTTGCAGTATCCAGTGCCTCCAACCTTTACTTGATATCACCATGTAGTGAATCGAATTGGTTGAAGACATGTATCTGTGATGACAGAGTCCACTGGATAAGGCCGCGATGGATCATCCACTTGGCATTTCCGGCTGAAGATTGCTGCAAATGCTTCAGCCTTTTCTTTTGCACTGATGTGTTGAGCACTTCCATCATTGAGGATGGAGATATTTGTGAAACTTCCTCCAGTAAGTAGTCTAATTGTCCACCACCATTCATGACTGGATATGGCAGGACTGCTGAGTTTAGATCACATCTGTTGATTGTGGGATTGCTTAGCTCTCTATCACTTGCTGCTTATGCTGCTTAGCATGTAAGTACTCCTGTCTGGTAGCTTCACCAGGTTGACACCTCATTTTTAGGTATGCCTAGTGCTGCTCCTGGCATGACAACCAGCACTCACCATTGAACCAGGGTTGATCTCCTGGCTTAATGGTTTTTTTTTAAATTTACTCATGGAACGTGGACGTCACTGGTTGGCCAGCCTTTATTGCCAATCCCTAGTTGTCCTTGAGATGATGATGGTGAGTTGCCTTCTTGAACCACTGCAGTCCACATGCTGCAGATTGGCCCACAATGCCAATGGGGAGGAAATTCCAGGATTTTGACCCCGCAATACTGAAGGAACAGCAATATATTTCCAAGCAGGATGGTGAGTAGCTTGGAAGGGAACTTGCAGGTGGTAGTGTTCCCATGTATCTGTTGCCCTTGTCCTTTTAGATGGTCTGTCCTATTTAGCATAGTGACAGTGTTACAGAACACAATGGTGGGTATTCTCTATAATGAGGGCAGGACTTCATCTCCAGAAGAATTGTGCAGTGGCAACTCTTACTGATACTGTCATGGACAGATGCATCTGCAGCTGGCAGATTGATAAGGATGAGGTTGAATAAGTTTTTCCCTCTTGTTGGTTCCCTCAGCTGCTGCCACAGACCCAGTCCAGCAGCTGTGCCCTTCAGAACCTGACCAGCTCGATCAATAGGGCTGCTGCGGAGCCACTCTTGGTGGCAGACGTTGAAATCCTCCACCCAGAGTACATTTTGCACCCTTGCCACTCTCAGCGCTTCCTCTAAATGTTGTTCAATTACAAGTACTTACATTAAAAAAAGTCAACATATATTCTGTAACAATAAATCATAGGCCCTGACTATTTGTTTAATCTCACACTTAGAAATACAGAAATATGCCACTTTAACTCGACTGACAAAGACACTTTGGTGTAAACGTTTTGTTACCTTTTGTCTTTTAAGGCTAACTGGTCTAATTGATCTCTCCACAATATATCTTTTTCTGTCTTGTTGAAGAACATCAATTGTACTTTCCTGAAACAGAACAAAAGCACCATTGAACAATTCCACTTTATATAATCAATGAAAAAGGTTGTTTGATTGAAAATAAGTTTTTAAATCTAAAAGGTTAGTTTGAATAATGTCAGCCGACAGTCAGATGCAGTGGTCCCCAAGGCAAGATGTAGTTTCTGCTCTGCTAATATGAATGGTGAAGACGGGGAAATCCCCTGTTGCTCAATAATACCGAAGTATTCTTCGTACATGATATCCACTTCACGGGAACAAAGGGACAAGAACTGGGAACAGGAAGAGGCCATCTGGACCCTCAAACCTGCTTCATTATTCAATATTATCATATCTGAGAGGAACTGGAGCCACAATTCTGTTTTCATGTTATCATGATTCCCTTGTCATCAAATTCAGCCTTGAATGTATTCACTTATCTAGATTCCACTACTCTCTAGGGAACAGAATTCCACAGATTGACAACGGTGATAGAAAATGTTTCTCTTCATTGCAGTCTTAAGGGGGAAACCTTTAATTTTTAGTCATTGTGGCGAGTCTAGAATCGGGGAACATATGGATAAATAATGTTAGCATCCACACTTTCAAATTTTCTAAGGATCTTATACGATGCAATAAGATAATCTTGCATGCTTCTAAACTCCAATGGGTACAGGTCCACCCTGCTCATCCTTTTCTTATAACTCCTTCATTCCAGAAATCTGACAAATAAAGGTTCTCTACGCTTTTTGTTAAATACAGTTATCTTCTTTGTTAAGCAAGAAGACCAAAACTGTATGCAGCACTTCAGATGTAACAAAATTTTCCTATGTTTTTATTCTATTCCCCTTGCAATAAGTGTCAACATTCCATTTGCCTTCCTGATCACCCACCTGTAGACAATATTTTTGAAATTTATGGACCAGGACACCCAGATGCTTCCATACCATGAAGTTCCACACATTCCCTCTCCACTTAAATAATAATGTTTACAATATGTTCCTTTCTATTCTTTTTCTGCCAAAATGGACAAGTTCACATTTTGCCTTATTACATTCCATTTGCCAAACTTTTGCTCATTCACTGAACCTATCTAAATCCCTTTGTAGATTTTATATCCTTTCGCCAATTTAGTTTTCTATTTCTGTGAATTATCAAATCTAGCAACCATGCATTTGGTCCCTTCATGCAAATGATTAATATGGGTAGGTAGGAGTTCATTGCTGAAATATTTTAGTGTATGGAAAGTCGCATCTGATTTAGGACTGGCATGTGTCCTTGATGCAAACCAAGAGGCAAATTTTCATCTTCAACTTGGGAAACTAGAAATTTGACCATTTCCTGGCATTGTGTTCCCAACTTCTCGAAGCCAGCCCACATTCACACAGTATTTTGGTTTCCAGAAGGCTGATGCAGGCTGGAATGGGGCTGCTGCACCCTGAGGGAGGTGAATAGTGAAGCTGGCAAGTTAGAACGCTTGGCTGTTTCCTCAAACATCGGGCCAATTCTATTCATGGTTGGTAGGCCCTCCAGCGCTTACACCTCAGCTCCTACTCACATTTATACCTTCTTATATCTCCTAACCTTGATGCCCCCCCTCCCCCAGTAAGCACTAGGTATACAATCAAATCGCCATGAACCTTGGCAAGTCTTGAAAATGCTTATGAAACAATAATAAGCAACCGATCAAAAATTCTTTGGAAAAATAGTGCTCCTCTTACATTCTACTCACATTCTCATAAAATTATCAATCAAACCAAAATCTAGCCAGCTGTTCAGTCTGTTTCTGCTGATACAGTTGAAAAATGGTTCCACTATGAATGCTTGTTGGAGGTTCAAGTTGCATCATGCAATCACCTACTTGGTGACTGTTTACACAACTTGGAGGACACTGATAGTTTTGTTTAATTTGCAGGTTTACTAGCTTTTAGTAGGTTTATATTTATTTGAAATTGTTTTTCAATGCTGGTATATTTCAACAAGATTACAGACTATTAAGCAGATTAAGGGTTTCTTCAATGGAAACTATACCATATATGTCTATTTAACAGCTTTATGAGAATATAAGGAGGAAACATTTTTGAATGACTGATTTTTTACCTCATGACTGTCAAATCTTACCAGCATTATTATATGATTCTTACATGCTGCACCTATCGCACAATAGTACCTCGAAGAATCAGCAGATGACAGGACATTAAATCATTGTGATAGTCAAACCACATATTAATACCAGATTGCCCATAAAATAGAATGCAGAAGACCATCAAAGAGAGGAATCTAATATGTCCGTAAAACTCTAGTGTTCTATACTTAATGATCACTTCTATTTTACGGACAGAGCCCCATGATCAATCCTTGCATTGAAAACATATTGATATCAAACAAGGTGTAGAGCTGGATGTGGAAATGGTTCAACTTCCCCTCCCATTCCTCATATGACATGTCCATCCTGGGTCTCCTGCAGTGCCACACCGATGCTACCCGAAAGTTGCAAGAACAGCACCTCATATTCCACTTGGGAACTCTGCAGCCCAATGGTATCAATGTGGATTTCACAAGCTTCAAAATCTCCCCTCCCCCAACCGCATCCCAAAACCAGCCCAGCTTATCCCCGCCTCCCTAACCTGTCTTTCCTCCCACCTATCCCCTCTTCTCACCTCAAGCACCACCCCCATCTCCTACCTACTAGCCTCATCCCGCCCCCTTGACCTGTCTGTCCTCTGTGGACTGACCTATCCCCTCCCTAACTCTCCACCTACACTCACCTTTACTGGCTCCATCCCCGCCTCTCTGACCTGTCTGTCTCCTCTCCACCTATCTTCTCCTCTATCCATCTTCTATCTGCCTACCCCTCTCTCCCTGTTTATTTCAGAATCCCCTTCCCATCCCCCATTTCTGAACAAGGGTCTAGGGCCGAAATGACAACTTTCCTGCTCCTCCAATGCTGCTTGGCCTGTTGTGTTCATCCAGCTCTACACCTTGTTATCTCAGATTCTCCAGCATCTGCAGTTCCTACTATCTTTGATATCAAACAACTTCAGTTCTGACAGCTTAAATTGGCAAGGGCTTTCAAAGTTACCAATCAAAGAGCTTCTGAGTCGACAACAGGCATTCCCTAGGATTCACAAACAGACGTATCTGGCATAGAGGCTGCAAATCTAGGAATCCACCCACTTCCAAAAAAAAGGCAATGACAGGGAACCTCGAATTTGCAGCAGGTATTCAAATCACGAACCTGAATCAGGTCACAACCTGCCACTTTCTCAATCTAGTAAAAACGGTGGGTGAATGAAATTAGTGGGGAAGTTTAAAAGCGTGGCCCCACATTACTCCTGTCGCAGTCTCCCAATTCCTGTTTGCTCAGCACTGGGAGTTGAAATTCTAGCTCCGTGTGACACTTAATAGTAACTTGAAAAGGTTCAATACCTCAGCAACAATTTTGCTGGTTTCAGATATTAACAGGTGTGGTTGAGAGAAAGGGTATTCTTCTAAACATTGAAATAAAAAGCACATTTCCTGCAATGTATTTCAATTTGAGTATTACTAAATAAATAACGATAATAAAGACAAGGAAGAAAACTGAAGACTATTATATTAGATATATGCTTAAATTTCCATTTACAAAGCAACAAACATGGAGGTGTTTGAAATTGCACAGGCAAAAACACCTCTTAAAAACTGAGAAAAGTTTGTATTTTGGTAATTTGAATCAGAGCTGAAAAGCTATAGAGATAGCAGGAACTGCAGATGCTGGAGATGGATCTAGGCCCGAAACGTCAGCCTTCCTGCTCGGCCTACTGTGTTCATCCAGGTCTGCACCTTGTTATCTCTGAAAAGCTATAGAGCTCCCTTTGTGAGAGAAAAGTGAAGGACAACAGAAAGGAGGATTGACTTAGGCATAGATTTATCATGTATGTCACAGAGCAGGGAACAACCGGGCTGCAGCAAATATCTGAGGATGTCACAAGAATCAGACATGTGTGACATACCATGACAGGAGGTCTCCTGCTAAGTTTAGATAGGAGCAGAAGCATACCATCACTAATGAACCATTATTGGGCTTCCGTGGTAAATCATTCCTTCATCACATAAAAACTCTGCCATGCCACCATATAGGTTTTATAACTGGCACCATAAATCAAACCATTTATTCCAATACTTATTTTTATAAAGAAAGGCTTTTAACTTTGAAATAAGAAAAGGTTATAAGAAAATAGAATTATATTACAGAGCAAATTTTAAAAGGCTACTTTTATCGTGAATGCCACCACTAGCCAGCACATCGATGGCACACATTCACAAACACAGCTTTGCAATTGGCTGGATCAAGATGACATTATCCACATAAACACAATGGAATCAAACTTCTGCTCATCAGCTCATTGAAATCAACAGATATGTCACCTCCTGCTGCAATGATTGTTAAAAAATATTTCAACATAAAATTTAGAATTAGACCTTAGAGATTCGTGCAATGAGATATCACCCTGATTTTACTGAGACCCTTTCCCATGATCCAGTTATTGTAAATACCAACTGGAAACGATCATCTTCATGTTACATGCTGCTCTGTTAGAGTCATTTATTTCTGATGTCTGTGTTTAAAAATCTTGAGAGAAAATAATGGGCTGTCTGTGTCACTGGGGACAGGAGGCTCTCTTTTGAACAAGAAGAAAACGCATCAGAGCAAATACAGTTTAACAGATTGTCCATAACTTTTGCATATCCTGACAAAGGCATCGTATCGCCGTAAAATGACATCACTGGCGCTGATGGCTTTTTTATCGGGGAAAAGAAAAATATTATGAAAGAATGAGAGTAGGCAGAGTGCTTTTGTTTTATGTAAAATTGTGTTGAACTTAGTAATTTCGTTTTAACTATGCCTCAAGTAATAAAGATATTCCAGAATAGTCAGGGTAAAAACATTTGTGAAAATTATAAAAGTAACTAACCGTCTGACTGAATTTCACAAATGGTAACTCCCTGAAAATATCAGACCCATTTCTACAGAATTTCTAACATGGTGAATCCTGTCTCTGGCAACTGCACAAAGAGGTTTTTTTTGAATATAGTTTTAAAGACCAACAAAGGTCAGCCTCTTAAATAGCTCTTAATATCATATTCAAGTTACTAGAGAGATGATTGCCTGGTTACATCCATTATTTCGTGTTTCAACATGGTAATTGAAAACGATGAGGATTTTGGCCAGAATGTCATTCCTTTCTACTAGTATATAGAAAACCTGCCTGTTAATTAAAACCCTGAGAGAAAAGTACGTGAACATATCAGAAAAACCAGAGGCTGCATGAAATTGTGTTGCAGCTATGAATTTAAAAGATATTCTTGCATGGGTCAAACTATTATTAAAATTTTGAAATACAGTTTGTTCAGATTGAAGCCCATCTATCTGAAATATTAACCATCCTTTTGAAAGGATTTTGTATGATCTGCTGAATGTTTCCAACATTACATGGTTTTATGTCAGATTTCAGCATCTGCAGTACTTTGCACTTTGTTTTATTGAATCCTTTTTTTAAAAATTCTGCCTCTCCTAAGAAAACCAAGAACAATTTACAACTATATCTCTATCCCCTCACTGTTGCAGGGTCAAAATCCTGGAACTCTCCTCTTAACAGCATTGTATGTGTCCCACACACCATAGTTAGCAGCAGTTCAAGAAGGTGTCCCAGTGCCACTTTCTCCAGGGCAACTAGAGATGGGCAATACATGCTGGCCAAACAGCAACATCCACATGAATGAATTAAAAAAAAAATGCCCTGGTAGATCTGCAAATTATTATAAAAAGTTATATTGGATTTTAATCTCACAATTATAACATCACATCGATGTAGATTGGTCTGAACAAAGTGAAACATGCAGAAGCAGCATTCTTGAATACCTGAAATTGAATACAGTTTCACTTAATAATATAAAAAATCAAACTGATGGAACTTACCTGAAAGAAGGAATTTTCAAAGCGAGGTTTATAAGTTTGATCATTGGAGTGAAGCCTGTACCAGCAGCCAATAGGATGAGCTCAGTTATTCCTTCAAGTTGTGAGTGTTTGAAATTACCTTCTGGGCTACTCACAGAAATACAGTCTCCTTTAGGTAAAATACAGACAACAAATTACTAAGGAAAAGTATTATCATGTTAATTGTTAATTTGGAAATAACCTGTAATGCCCTGTCTTCTAAGGTAAAGCTAATTCATGAAAGAACTAATTGTGATTAATTTCCGTTAAAGTTTAATCATAATTATTCTTGATTTAATCACATAATTGCTGTATCTACCTCATTTGCCTGTTTCATCATACGGAATTGAAAAAATGGAAAAATTCAAACTGAACTATTACACCATTTGTTTATGGGACATGGGTGTCGCTAACTGGCAAGAAATGTTTTTATTACTCATTCCAAGTTGCCCTTGAGCAGGTAGTGGTGAAGTGCCTCCTTGAACCACTGCAATCCACGTGATGTGGGTTGACCCACAATGCCATTAGGGAAGGAATTCCAGCATCAGTGATATATTTTCAAGTCAGATGGTAAGTGGCTTGGAGGGACTTGGAGTGGCTTCTGTGATACTGGCAGGCCAGATTTTGCCTTCAGGAATTCGAATTTGGAGATATGAACAATTTTATGTTGTCTCCCTTCCTTTGTCACCAGGCTGCCAAGAAATGTGATTTTCTTGCTTAAAAGCCTCAATTTGTGTCAGAGACAGATCTGCTGTCTCATTCGTGGATCCAAGGTAGGAACCAAAGGTAGGATGGTACCAGAACTGATCTGCAGAAGGATCTGTATTGTAATTCTTAAATAACTGGCAGATCCCCCCGACCCACCACAATGAACCCTTATAAGTGCTGCTAACAGGTTGACGACTTCCCAAATTATCATCTGATTTTGTAGTGATACCACTGCCTCTAACCTCTCTCTTATTAACCTTCCTCAACATTAACTTGCCCCCACTGCCACATAGATGTCCCCCAAAACCCCATAATTTATCTTTCTAAAGTTTCCTGAACTTTCGACCCGCTTTTGTGGCTGTATCCGATTCTGCTCATTTTGTGGGGTGGCAGAAAACTTCTAAAACTTGCCCACTTCGCTGAATATCCTGTAAGGCCTGACTTTGAGTCTTTCGATAGTGGCAATTTTTTTTTGGCTTGTTGCCTGCACTCTTCAAAATGACAAACAAAAACCAAGCTCTTCCCATCCCTCTACCTCCTGATTTACAACTATTACAAGGATAACCATTTGGTACAACAAAAACTTGAGAGTTTTGCGAAGGATGACAGATATTGGCAACAATCTTCTTCTTGCACTCATTAGGGCAATTCGGAAGAAATACCAAAGAGGTAAAATGTAAAGGGTGCATCTCTACCAGAGTGCACATGCCAACCTGTTAGCACTCTCCTCTCACGTAACATAATTGTTATTTTCCTGTTATGTTAGTATTCTTATAAATTTTCCTGATGAGTGCAAGATGAAAAGCTATAACAAAACATGTATGTTATCAGCAATATTAATGGAATGCATTTTGTATCCTCTACAAAAGCAAACAATTTGTTTACTTCATTTTTCATTTCTTTATTAGCTACTATTAATGTGCCATTCTGACTCTCTACAGGTCCAAAACTTACTTTTACTAGTTTCAGAAACCAGTGAAAACTCTTGCTATTGCTTTGACATTTAATACCACAAGACATCAGCTCAACCATTCAAGGAGATCATGTCTGAGCTGATAATCCTCAACTTCACTTTTCCACCTTTCCTTTTTACCCTTAATTCCCTTACTGATTAAAAATCTATCTCAGCCTTGAACATACATAGGCAATGCAGCCTCTACAGCCTTCTCTGATAAAGAATTCTAGAGATTCACTGCCTTCAGAAAATAAATTCCTCCTATCTCTGTATTAAATTGGTGATTCCTTATTCTGAGATTATCCCCTCTGGTCCTATGTTCCCCTCAAGAGAAAACAACATCTCCTCATCAACCCTGTCAAGTCCTCTAAAAATCTTCCATGTTTCAATAAGGTCACCTCTCATTTTTCTAAACTCCAGTGAACACAGGCAGTTTCCTCATAAGAAAATCCCTCCATACCTGTCATCAACCTAGTGAGCCTTCTCTGGACTGCCTCCAATACCAGTATATCTTTCCCGAGATTAGGGGACTAAAACTGTTCACAGTATTGCAACTATGTTCTGACTGGTGCCTTGTACAGTTTTAGCAAGACATCCTTATTTTTATAATCCATTCCCGTAGAAACACAGACCAACATTCCATTTGTCTTCCCTATTAGCTATTTACGTTTCTGTGATTTATGTATGAAGATTCACAAATTTCTCTTTTCTGAAGGTTTCTGCAGTTCTTTACATTTAAATAATACCCAGCTCCTCTTTTATTCTTGTCAAAGTATATAACATTTTCTCACATTATACTTCAAGCTGGGTTCTCTGCCTTTTTTTAATGTTTTGACCAATCATTTAACCAGCCACTCATTTTTACAGTTATAGCATATATAACCAACCTTTTCATCACTACAATCACTTCTGAAGAAGGGTCACTGGACCCGAAACATTAATTCTGCCTTCTCTTCACAAATGTTGCTAGACCTGCTGAGATTTTTGCAGCAATTTCTGTTTTGGTTCTGAGTTCCAGTACCCACAGTTCTCTTTTTGTTTGTTAAGGGTCAAGGGAATTTGGCCAAGCTGAGTGAGTGGCCAGGAGCCTGGCAGATTGAATACTGGATGAGATTAACCAACTTGGTAGGAGGAACAGATATAGACTATGTCTTAAGTGGTGAGAGACTGGAAAGTCTTGGATGCCCAAATGGACCTAGATGTTCTTGTTTGTAAGATATTACAAGTTAACATGCAGGTGTAATAAGCAATTAAGAAGGCTAATGGTACAAACAGGTGTATTGCAAGAGGATTTGAGTATGAGTACTATCAAAGCTCAGTCACTGAGTATGTTCAGGACACAGATTGATAGATTTCTAGATAATAATGACATCAAGGTGTATGGGAATAGCTTAGGTACCTAGCCTTTAGCTGGAGGACCAGTCACTATACGGAATGGCACAGCAGGCTTGAGAGCACTGAATGGCCCCCTCAAAACATGATGCTGGGATTTCAGTTCCACGTACACTGTAGCCAGTCAGTAAACACAAAGATTCCTGCTCCCGAATCAATAACTGTCAGAAGAATTCTGTGAGAGAGTTTTTTTTTTAATTCTTGGACCAAGTGTCGATTCCATTTAATGTGACACTTATGACTGATTTTAGCAAGGAACCTTTATGCAAAGTGTTGAAACATTTATTGCCCACAGTTACTTTCTAATTGTATAACATGCTTTAACTTGTTATATCAAAGTACATCTCCACATACTTGTATTTATTCAAAATTTCAGTACATTCATTACCATCTCTCTCTGAGTCCACTCATCAATCACCATCAGTCCATACAGTATAATTTTTGTGATGCAAACTAAACTCACAATGCTTGCTAAATACAAAGATTTTACAAAGGAAAACTCGCAATTAGTCAGCATCTAACTTAAAGGTAGAACAGTAGGATCACAACTAAAACCAAAATTCATTCTCTTACCGATTTGAAGCTTGTCAATAAGAGGTGTTAGCAATCCATCAGGGTAGATTTTGACCATTAAGTAGATACAAGTACAAGTACAACCATCATCTTTGGGTTCTACATACAAGGTTGGCAGCACAGGTGTATAGGGCCTAACTACTTCGGCATCTGGTAAATGAAGAGAATGAAATGTAACATAACAAAATCATATATCTCCTGAGAAATGGAGAACAAATAGATCAAACTGCATTACCCACTACCGAATCGGTTAGGTTTTCTATTACTAGGCCTTAGAGAACACAATGCTCTAGATTCTTCACTGTGCTTTGATAACTGCAGCATGAACTATATATGTCCATAGTTTCTCAAGGTTGAGGGAATCAGCAATGTGCAGTCGGCATTTTTAGTTCTGCTGGAAGTGTATGGATACCAGGTGAGGGTACGTTTGACTCAGCTGTGATCCCAGATTAAAGCATTTAAAATGAAGTGTTAGGGAAAGTCACCAGCCAAGTCGTTGCACCAGCTTGAGTAACAGACTGTTAGAAAATCAAGACTAAAGTCAGAAAAATAAAAATGAACTACAGTTGGAATGTCATCACTGTAGTGCCTTACAAAAGCTCAGTTATTCTGAGAGCACGCATTTGTGAACTTCTCATGACTTAATAGCATAAAATTGTTTGGAAGAACCTGCAATTAAAACCAAAAATCACCAGGCAAAATGTTCCTGTAGGACAACTTGCCTTGAGTATCTACAGCCACAGGAATCCACACCCTCCCAGTGGAACAATCACTCATTGGTAGATTTTTGTGAAAAGGAAACCTAATTATTAAGAAATTATTCAATGTATCTTCATGTTTAACTGTTGCCCCTTAGATATTACAAAAAATTTACAAACTAATTCTGTTAACTCAGGTAAATACTGTTTTGCAAGTCAAATGTCCTGAGCAATGATGAACATATGTAACTATATTGTTGTACCTTGAACGTTACTTTTGAGGTAGATGTGCTGTCCAATTGGTATTGTCAAATAACACCCAACAGGTAGCTGAAAGCACAATAATCTAGTGTCATGTGACACATCCATCTTTGACAGTAGGGTGCATTTCCTATAAAAAAGACCTACAGGAAAGTGTGGGGAGGGGAGAAACAAGACGTTAAAAATGTTAACAGAATGACTTAAATTTAGAACTTTGATTATTTTTCTTATAATCATTATAATGTACCACTGGGTCGGTACAAATGGAATGTCTAATATGCTTCTATAAACCTCCATGTGATCAGAATGCTTTTCCATGTAAGAACTGTCACAAACTAATGGATAACTACCTTAACATGCTGTAGAAGACATGCAGAGCAGCTTGTGTCACATCACGCAATTCAATGTTTAAACATCTACAGGTTTATTTACCACCAAGTAATGATTATAGTCTTCAGACAAAAGGCTTTAAGGAGGTCTGTTAATGAGGAAGTTGACTTAGTGACAGGTTGACGTAGGCCAAAGTTTTCTTTCCAAGCAGTCATTTACCTACCTTGGAATGAGACCTTCCTCCTATTCTAGTTTCCTATTCTGCACATGGATTGCAGGAGCCCTTCTGTTGCAGAACCATAATTCTAAATCAATCTTTATCGAGTGAGGTTTGAAAAATGATCCTCAGAGCATCGCTATTTCCAAAAGCAAATGGTACAGTAGCATAGAAAATAGGATTCTACACAATGTGGGAGATGGGATTACATGCAACTCTACCTCTCTGAAAGATCATGATAACATTTCTATGCATATCCTGGTTTCCTGAGAACCTTGCATTTTATACCTTTCACTCAGATAACGATGAACCCTTCAGAAGAAAAAGAAATCTTTCAACATGTAACTCAAATGATAAAAGCATTCATATTCATACCTTGATCGGTCTTTCTTTTGTATGAGTTATGAAGCTCCCGAGGACGTCCAAGATTATTCCAAACTATACTGTTACGCTTTTTCAAATTCAGTTCTATTTTTCCCACCTTACTGGTACAGTGAACTAAAAAAAAGGCAATTTATTTCTAATTAACCGGAAATGGTGCAAATGAATTCAGAACAGTATGAAAGTTTTATAGTAAATTGCTAATACAACATTAGGCTGTAGCAAAGATTGTAATTATAATCATATATCTTGTTGTCAGGGGTGGTGGTGAAGGCTAATTTTTGCATGACCAGAATATAGCGGGAATTCCACACCTAAGTTTCTGACATGTTGTGGGCAGAATGAAAATCAAGTCAGTATCATGAACTTGGAAAATTATCCTTGAATTTCAGGTGAAAATCAGAGATTCCAAAATGTAATTAATATATTTTTGATGCATTTTCCTAGAGTCACATTAATGGGATATTTAATGAGCTACTGATGTAAACATACAATTACAGTTTAAGGAAATAAATGCAAAAATATTATTTTGTATTAACCAGAAATTCATCTGCAAGTATGAATATAAGTGAATGATAATTTCATTATTCTCTGAAAGTAGCCAACTGTATTAAAATTTTACATACCAGAAATTACCTCTTGGACTTCATGACTTAGTTCTATACAAAAAAAAGTATTTGTTAGTATCAAAAACCATTTCAAAATATATGAAATAACAGAAAATCAGAAATCTATACAAATAACAAACAGACAGGAAGACTTTGACATCCTCTTAGGGTGAACAAAGGCCCCATCTGGCTGAATGAGTAAATAGCAACACATTGAACCACGCCATATATTAATTGTGTTATGATCCCTGCTGATGTCATGACTGAACAAGTCAGATGCCAGAATTAAATCTGGTGTGATAGATCCTAGTTTGTATTATTTATAACTTTATGGGACGGTCTTTCTCTTAAACATAAGCACACAAGGCTGCCAATTTTATTTTAGGAACAAATAGAATGGTTTTCACAAAAGACAAAAACAAACCAAGCTATCTACATTGAACTGTTTGGCCAACAGCAAAGAACCTCCTACATACCCAGGTGAAGGATATAAGAATATTCTGGTTGACGAACTTCTGTTCTCAGCACACCACCTTCCAAGTCTATAATTATGGAATCCGAGTTGGTATCCTTTGAAAGAATTTTAGTCCAATTAAGAACTGCTGCAAATTCTATGCTACCAAATATTAACAGGTTTAGATTATGAGCTTAGTTAAGTAGTTTTATAGATATTTAAAATTGCTCAATTCTCATACACATTGAGCTTCAATTACTAATGCCATTGTGTATATCACATAATCATAATAGATCCTTCCTTTAAGGGAGGTATTAACGTACAATTTGAGAGCTGGTAAGAGAAAAGTTGGGTGTCCAAAATGCTGAACTAGTCCATTGATGTCTGACAGAGAAGGGATTTTGTCATCCTTGCGCTAACTGGCCTCAACGTAACATACACCTGAACAACAGTTCACTCTTCACTGATTTTTTTCTTCACAGATGCTGCCAGACCCAAAGCTAACGTTTCAGGTCCGGTGACCCTTCCTCAGAACAAAAATCTTTTAATCTTTCCTCTGAGGAAGGGTCACTGGACCCGAAATGTTAACTTTGATTTCTTTTCTTCACAGATGCTGCCAGACCTGCTGAGCTTTTCCAGCAACTTCTGTTTTTGTTCCTGATTTACAGCAACCGTAGTTCTTTCAGTTTTTTATTCACTCTTTATTACCTGGCAACATGTACACTTGTATAAACATCTCAATTAAGGACAGGCAATAGAGCAAAAAAAAATGTCATCCAAATTTATATTCACTTGAACACATAAGACTCCGGGGTGATGTAGATTAACTGTTAAAGATGTTTGAAGAACCTTATTGAGTTGATAGAGAGGAACTGCTTTCTCTGGAGTTCCGAGCAAGGAAACATAACCTTAAAATTATAGATAGACCATTCCAGGGAGGATATTAGAAAGTACCTTTTTGAAAAAAAAACAAACTGTTGAGGCTAAGCTAATTTAAAATTTTAAAATGTGATTAACAGATTTTTGTAAGGCTAGGGTAGTAGGAGTTACAGATCCATGGCTGGTAGATGATGTGTTATGATACAGTTCAGCTGTGATCTTATGAAATGGCAGAACATTTTTGTGGGGCTGAATGATCTCTTCCAGTTCCCAAAATACAAACATCACCTTTCATTTAGAGATACCACTTTTGGAAAAATATATCAAAGTTAAGCTTGTAGTCTTTAGGAAAGACTTGATTCCTTCAAGTAAAAGCCTTAATCAGATATTAAAGACACTATTAATGAGAAAAATGGTATTTCCTTTGTCA
Source organism: Ginglymostoma cirratum (assembly GCA_024137785.1). Classification (NCBI taxonomy): domain Eukaryota; kingdom Metazoa; phylum Chordata; class Chondrichthyes; order Orectolobiformes; family Ginglymostomatidae; genus Ginglymostoma; species Ginglymostoma cirratum. The sequence continues at coordinate 13,913,275 of JAHRHZ010000039.1, forward strand.
AAAATGATTTTCAGTCACTGCATTCATTATTTAATCTTATTTGCAAAAGCCAGTTATTTTCTGGTTAAGTATATTGACCTGGTGAGTGTTTTATTTTAACTTGAGTTCATTGAGGTAATTCAGTGACTTCTGATAGTTCGATTAAATTTTTTCACATTTGTAACAACTCTGGGAATAATGGGGCATGGTTTCTAGTGCACTACCCCGATGGATCATGCATGACACTGTACAGATATCATTCCATAAGGACAACTAGTTCTTCCTGCAATGCAGCCAAGGGAGGGATGGAGAATGATGGAACAGCAGAAGTGGTGAGGTGTCTCCAGTGTGCAAGCAGAAACCATAGAGGGCAGGAAGGATTAGAAATTTGGTGGGATGAGGTAGGTGAAAGTCATTCAATGGGCATGATACATGCAGTATTGAGAGTTGCAGTCCATGAACTCTGGTGAGAGGCATGTGTTGTGGCAGAATTTGAATGACTGGTGGCCCTGAGAGAATGGGGTAGCAGAGTGAATATGGCAGCACTTACCCTTGCAGATAACTGAACTTCTTCATGCATTGCTGCACATTTGTTTCCACCTGGGATACTGCACTGGCCTCAGCCACTGCCTGAGTCCAGCTTGGCTCAGCCTGGTGGCATGGCCTCCTTTGGGGATCAGTAGAAGAAACACTAGTCTCTTTTGCAACACCTCAAGATACCTTTTGGTGAACCAAGCAGTTAACTTCCCTGTCTGAGCCACTTCCTTGAGGGTAATGTTGCAGGAACGGAGCATGAACAGCAGCTCCTAGTATGCAGTGTCTGAAGTGGTGTGCAGCTGAGATTGAAATATGGCTCCGGCAGCGTAAATGTCGCAAAGGTCAAAGGTCAAAGCACTTCCAGCTCTCCTGCCACACAATTCCATGGGATGGGCATAGAGGTGGCTGGTTATGTAATTAACGGGATGAAAAGTAAAAATTTTGTGAGAGAATAGTCGCCATGGGCCAAAGTGCAGCACACGCCATGAATCTTACTTGTGAAAACACATTGCTTAAAAATTGGAAAACTCAGTTCTATGTTTCTGAACATAACATATTAAAGGTCAGTGATTTTCTGTTTTCATAGAAAACTATATGGGTTTGTGCCTTCCAAAAGCCAATAAAATTCCACAATCATTTTTAATTAAAAATGACTTATTCAAACTCTGTTGCCTTGCAGGATCTATGTAGACTACATAAGGAGAAACTATTTCCGATTATCAAGACACATCAGTAGCCTGAGGGCACGGATTCAAGGCAAGAACATGCAAATAGTTTGCTCTCCTATTAACAGTTATGAGTCCTTAAGAAGAGCCATAGAAATCAAAATGTTGTACTTTCTGCATATAAGATACAATCTCATGACCACAGCTAAACTGACAAAATTCTTTGGTGAAAGAAATGAGATAACTGTTGAAGGAAGAACACTTGCTATTGTGAAAATACACTTTCAAAAATGTATTTGGCAATGTGATAAAGTTGCTGACAAAATTAAAGAGATTAAAGGCAGTGTTGGTACAAAATTAACGGAGGGACAGAAAGCAGGGAGAAGTGATGACCAGTTCTTTTCTCGAGTGGAAAATATGTCTCGTGCTGTTTCTGAGGGATCAGTATTCAGCCCATTGCTCTTTCTAATACATGAATCGGATAGGGTTAGGGTTAGTATAATTTCTGAGATTGCACGGAACACAAAATTCAAAATTAAAGTAAACAATGAAGATAAACTTCATGAGACATACACACAAGTGACCAAACACATCACAAGTGAAATTTGAGACCGAGAAGTATTGAGTTTCATATTGAGAGGAAGAATGAAGAGAGGCAATATTAAATAAATAAAATAAATTCAAAGTGGATGCAGTAATAAAGAAACCGCAGGTGTAAATAACTCTGTAAATATACCAGATGCAGTTTCACTAATGCCTTGTACTGTTGCAGCATACTTCTCTACATTATTCCTTTAGTAAGAAATGCCAAAATTCACTTGCATTATTTCCTGCTGCATCTGCAAACTAGTTTTCTGTGATTCAGCATGAGGATACCCAGATCCCTCTGCACAGAAGCACTCTGGATTCTCTCTTCATTTATATATTGTTGCCTTTCTATTTCTCCAACCAAAATTATTCTGAAAAAGGGTCACTGGACTCAAAGCGTTAATTCTGATTTCACTCCACAGATGCGCCCAGACCTGCTGATTTTTTCTAGCAATTTCTCTTTTTGTTTCTAATCTCTTTTCATTCTGTCTGACACACAATTACACACACACTGGCTAGTGCTTCATAGCCTTCTCAATTATATTATCTGCTCTCTCCCATCTGGTTCTTTTGATCTATTTTGTCAGTGTGGGATAAGGGTGTCATAGTAGGGGAGCTTGCACTCTTGTTCTAGCCAGCTCTATTGCAGCGGGCCTTTGCAATTTGGCTTTCACAATTTTCACGAAATTGGGTCAGCGTCTCCACGAACCCATAGTTCATAGCGTACAGCTATGTGTACATAAGTGTACAGCTCACAGGAGTCATTTACCACAGTCTGGATTTGGTAGCCTTTTGAAAGGTAAGTTCAAAAGGTATTATATATTCCATCCATATCTCTTCAATATTTCCTATGCCTTTCCATACTATCACCATAACTCTTCCATGCCCATTAAGCCAATAAGATGTAGGAGAAAGGGTACGCCTTTCAGTCCAACAATCTCATTGATAGGGGGAGTTGACTATGGGTGATCTGATAATCCTCAACTCTACTTTCCCTTAGTAATACTTGTTTCCCTAAACAAATAGAAATCTGTCTACCTCAACCTTGAACAGAATTAATGACACAGCCTCGACAGCAATCTACAGTAAAAACAATCCACAGACCCTACTGTTACAACTGCTGAGAAAAAGAAATTCTCCTCCTCTCTGTCTTAAGTGGGTGACCCCTTACTCCAAGATTCTCCCAGAAAGGGAAACAATTTCTCCACATTCAATCTGTCAAGCCTCCTAATAATCTTATCTTTTTCAATAAGGGCACCTCTCATTCTCATAAACTCCAATGAGTACCTACTCAACATCTCTTCATAAAAAAAATCCCTCCATATCCAACATCAGACAATGAATCTTCTCTGGACTGCCTCCAATACCAATATATCTTTCTCTAGATAAGGGGACCAAACCTATTCAACAGTATTCCAAGCTGTGATCTGACTAGTGTCATAGAATCATAGAGCTCAACAGCACAGAAAAAGGCCCTTCAACCCATTGAGTCTGCACCGGTCAAAAATAACCATCTAACAATTCTAATCCCATTTTGCAGCACTTAGCCCATAGCCTTTATGCCTTGACATCTCATGTGTACAGCTCAGTACTTCTTAAATGTTATGTGGGTTTTGGTCTCTTTCACCCTTGTAGGCATGGAGTTCCAGATTCCCACCACCCTCTGGACGAAAACATTTTTCCCCACATCCCCTTTATACCTCCTGCTCCTTACCTTAAGTCTGTTCCCCCTAGTCACTGAGCCCACCATCAAGGGAAAATGTCTCCTCCTATACATGCCCCTCATAGTTTTATTCACCTCAATTATGTCCGCTCTCAGTCTCCTCTGCTCCAAGGAAAATAATTCCAGTTCTATCCAATCTCTCTTAATAGCTAAAACTTTCCAGGCCAGGCAACATCCTGGTAAATCTCCTCTGCAATCACATTCTTTCTATAAAGTGGATTCCAGAACTGCAAGTAATACTCCAGCTGTGGCCTAACCAACATTTTATACATTTCTAGCATTATCTCCCTGTTCTTAAACTCTATTCTACTAATAAAGGACAGTATTCCATATGCCTTCTTAATCACCTTATCTATTTACTGCTACTTAAAGGGACTAGTGGACATGCACACTAAGGTCCCTCTGATCCTCAGTGCTTCCCAGCTTCCTACCATGCATTCCATTATCTTGTATAGTTTTAGCAAGATCTCTCCACTTTTAAACTTCATTCTCTTTGAAATAAAGGTCAATATTCCCAAAATCCCCAAATCTTTCTGCACTTCAGCTTTCTGCAGTCTCTCCCTATTAAATTTTTGGCTTTTCTGTTCTTCTTGCCAAAGTGCATAATGTTATATATTCCAATGTTATAATCCATCTACCGTAGTTTCTTTTCACCGACTTAATTGCTCTGTCAATTCCTTGTGTAGTCCTCATTATTTGCCTTCTCACCTGCTTTTGTGTCATCTGCAAACTTGGTGATAATAGACTCATGTTCCTTACCCAAACCATTAAAATACATTGCAAATAACTGTGGCCCCAGCACTGACCCTGTGGCACTGTACTAGTCACAGGTTGCAGTCCTTAAATTGCCCTGCTTATCTCAACTCTTTGTCTTCTGTTTGCTAACAACCCCCAACGTGATGGGCTCTGATCCTGTTAAGTCGTCTTAAGCGCAGTATTTGTTTGAATGCCTTTTGCAACTCAAATATATTATACCCACTCCTTTCCCTATCCTGTTTGTTACCTCTTCAAAAAATTCTAATAAATTTGTCAGGGATGATTTCCCCTTTGTGAAGCCTTGCTGACACTGTTTAATTATTTTATGTATTTCTACAGCTCTGCTATATATCCTTTATAATAGCTCTAACATTTTCCCGATCAATGTCAAGCTAACTACAGTTACCCATGTTTTTGCTTCATACGTCTTGAATAAGAATGTTACATTAACAGTTTTCCAATTCTCTGGGTACTTATCCAGAATCTATTTATTCTTGGATGATTACTGTAGTTACTTTCTTTAAATTTCTAGGATGCAATGCCTCATGTCCACAGATGTTTTGGTCTTTAGCTCCCATAGTTTCTCTTATACTTTTTCTCTAGTGATCGTTATTGCCTTCATTTCCTCCTCCCCCCACGACCCGTTTAGGCCCTTGATTATTAATTCTTTTTGAAAGGCTATTAGCTCTCAGATGCAAAGCATTTATTCAATTCTTCTGCCGTTTACTGGATTCCTAATATTACTTCTTCAACCTCACTCTAAGAAGCCTACATTCACTGTTGTCTTTCTTCTTTTTTATATATGTAAAGAGTCTCTTACTGTTCCTTCTGTTCTGTTACTTCATTGTTTGCCCTCATTGTTTACATTCTCTCTCAATTTTCTGATAGCCATTTTTTGTTGCCTTTTAACAAGGTTTTAACTTCCACATTCCTCTGATTTACTACTAATCTTTGCCACAATGTATGTTTTCACTTTCAATCTGATGCTATCCCTAACTTCCTGGCTAACCCTGGTCGATTTATCCCCTTCCTGGAATCGTTATTCCTCAGTGAGATTCTATCTTTGCTGCGTGTCATAAGCTATTTTCTTAAACATCTGCCATCGTTCACCAACCATCTTTTCTGCTAAACATCTTTGCCAGTTCACTCCTGCCCGCTCAGCCTTTCCATGTAATTACCTTCATTTACATTTAGAATAGTTGTTTCTGATCCAAGTTTCTCATTCTCAAACGGAATGCTATTTCTACTTTAGTGGTCACTGTTCCTTAGGGGATTACTCTGACATCTTTTAATAAACCTGCCTCATGATACATTGCCAGATTCAAAATAACCTGATCCCAGGTTAAATCCACAACATATTGCTCTAGGAGAGTATTCTGAACATGCTCTGTGAATTCTTCCTATGGCTACCTGCGCCAATTTGATTTTCCCAATCTACAAGAAGTCTAAAGTCACCCAAGATGAATGTACTGCCTTTTTTATACACCCTCATTCTCTCATGAGTTATTCACTGGATCCTACAGAACAGCATCTATAGAACGGTTACTGTTAGGGCCTTACAGACTACTCCCATCAGTTCTGTCTTCCCATTTTTTTCTCTTGCCTCCACACATACAGATTCTACATTATCCTATCTAAAGTCACTTCGACTAGGTATCTCACCCCACTGCTGCTAGAATCTGTGGCCTTAGAGACACCTAGAACATTTGGCTGGATCATCGGCAAAAAGCACCAGGGGAGAAGGAGTTTCATGGTATTTTGTTGTATTCTGGGACGGTAGGAATCAAGGGGCTTTAATGCTCTTTTGCTTCTGCCCACTTTATCCTATATTTCCTCAGTTTATGCTGATTTCTTCTCTATCTCTTCTTTAGACTTTTATTCCATTCTATGACTCTGTTCTGTATCTCAGCACTGACATGCATTTTCTTTACACTAAGCAAGTCCAGCGATCTTCTAATTCAACGAAACTAGAGTGGTATCTTGGAGTTAGTTAAGACTTAGCTTAAGTTACATAGACTTGACAGCAGTGCAAAGCTGATGATTGCAATGATAGGAGATTGAGATGATTTAGTAAGGAGGGTTTGGACTGAAAGAGTCAGGAATGGAAGATAGATGAGCAGATAAAGGACTAAAGAGAAAAGGTGCAAAGAAGGCAGAAGGCTAAAGGGTATGGGTAATTATAAATTAAGGGGAAGAACAAAAGAAATTTATGAGATGGGGAACATGAGGTCTGGTATTACTCTAGTTGAGGAAATAGTATAGAAATTGGCAGCCTGCAGGCTTAACTTATCCTAGGTTCGTCCCTCATATATTTGTTTCTTTTTGATTCCCTTCACCCACTTGTTCCTTCCCAATTTCACCTTTCTTCTTTTCCTTTCCTTTTTTTCCACTTCTATTCACAACATTTCTCCCCTCTTTACTCACACTTTCCCCACTCCATTCCTATTATTCTTTCACAAACATTTTAACTGCAAAGCCAGTTTTAGGCTTAACATGCAAAGAAGATAAGGTCAATTTTTGCATGAACTTGATGGCATCCAGTGGTAGCTCAGTAAACACTAATGATGTCATGGGAGAATATGGGCATCACTGAATAAGCCAGCATTTAATGACTATCCCTAGTTGCCATCAGGAAAGTGATGGGAAGCTGCCTTCTTGAACCACTGCAGTGCATTTGCTGTAGGCGGACTTACAATGCTGTTAGGAGGGGAATTGCAGGAGTCTGACCCAATGACACTGAAAGAATAGTGAAGATGGTGGATGGCTTGAAGGGGAACTTGCAAGTGGTGGTGTTCCCACATATCTCCTACTCTTGCCCTTCTAGGCAGAAATTATTGTGGTGCTGTCTAAGGAGATTTAGTGATTTTCTGCAGTGCATCTTATAGATGGTACACTCTGCTGCTACTAAATGTCAATGATGGAGGGAGTGAATGCTTCTGGACAGTGCCATTCACATGGGCTGATTTGTCCTGGATAGTGTCAAGCTTCTTGAGTGTTGTTGGAGTGGCAGTCATCCAACAAGTGGGGAATATTCCATCACGCTCCTGACTTGGGCCTTGTAGATGGTGGACAGTCTTCGGGGAGTCAAGGGCTGAATTATTCGCTGTAGGATTCCTAGCCTCTGACCTGGTTGATAATAGAAGTTATTTTAAAATATTTTCAAAAATATTAATCAAAGAAACTCTGCCCTGAATGTTCTACAAGTCTTCAACTGATGCTTGCATTTCATACTCAGAAATAAGGAGGCAACAGCAGTAACGACTGGAGAATAAAACTTGAGTTCAGAGGCAATCAAGATTAAAATAAATACTTTATTGTTCAGAAAAGCTAAGTGGAACAAGTATTATATTTAAGAGAATTGTGTATACATGCTTTTAATGACAGATATTTCAAAGTAGTCACTGATGGACAATGAGATGCTAATAATAAATCGATATCAAATGTTGAACAAGATTTTTCAAAGTTATCAAACTTTAGAGTCACAAGTTTTAAATGCCAGAATTACTCCTAAAACTTTGTGGAAGAATTTCTATAAAGACAACAGAGTAAGAACCAATCTGCCATTTTTTTGCTGAGAGAAACACGACAGATTTCAATTGTAACCAATGTTATAATTTGTCAAAATATCTTTCAAGGTTTAATTTGCATATCTTTTTGAACGTTCAATTACACTATTTCAAAAAAGATGACAGCTGCTTAATTGAGAAGTTAAATTGACCTGCAGAATTATTCAAAGTCTGAGGTTCTCCTCTTTTCTCCGCAGATTTCTCGACATGTCTATGATAAGCAACAATATTAGAGCCAGCAAAGACTACCCATTAGTCTATCTAACGTTAGTTCTATAGGTGGTTTTATTCTTGAACACATACCTTTTGTTTGGTGTATATAACAACTGTGATTGCATCCTCTGTCTGAAACCATTCATGTCTGGTAAAATTGTTTAAAAGAGAGAATTTGAGTTGGATGACAACACCTTTTGAATTCAGCATATAAGATACATTTTCATGGCCAAACTGAAGTAACATCCATAGCCTCAAAAAATTTTTACATGTGATAGAAAGCCAGTGAAATGAGATTCTTCGTATGAAGAAGTTGATAGAGGAGATTCAGCAGAAGGATACAAGATACTAAGCAACAGAGAAAAGACAAATTCAAACTCTACATCATGGCAAGCCATTGGTGTAGGTCATCAAGCAGTACAGCACAACGTGATGAGAGGCACATTTGTACTTTAGCGAAGAGATGATGGCATCTTTACCCAGATTTCCCCATGCAAATTCAGTCCTTATCAAAGTGCCCAAGTTTTAAATGCCTTCTGAACTGGCAAAACAAATCACTCTGCTTCATCAGACTGCAATGTGATTCAAGAATAAAGTCAGCCAAGACCTTATCAGGTTAAATTAAGGCTGGCATCTAGTGCCCATTCCTTCTACCCACATCACAAGAGCTAACTTGCCTTCCTACCTATTTCTGTGCCATTCATAAGCTTGGATGTAGTACATTCACTTTCCTCATCCAAGTCATTAATATACTGTAAATAATTGTGACTCAGCACTGACCCCTGTGGCACTCCACTACTTACAGGTTCTCATCCTGAAAATGCACCACCTTATCTCAACTCTGTCTTAACTCCACAAGACAAAGGAGCAGAAATTAGGCCATTCGGCCCATCGAGTCTGCTCCGCCATTCAATCATGGCTGATAAGTTCCTCAACCCCATTCTCCCGCTTTCTCCCCATAATCTTTGATCCCCTTGATAACCAACAGCCTAACTATCTCAGTTTTAAATATACTCAATGACCTGGCCTCCACAGTCTTTAGTGGCAGTGAATTCCATAGATTCACCACTCTCTGGCCAAAGAAGTTTCTCCTTATCTCCATTCTAAAAGGTCTTCACTTTACTTTAAAGCTGTGCCCTCGCATCCTAGTCTCTCCTACCAATGGAAGCATCTTCCAAACATCTATTCTGTCCAGGCCATTCAGTATTCTGTAAGTTTCAATTAGATCCCCCCCTCATCCTTCTAAACTCCAATGAGTACAGTCCCAGAGTCCTCTAGTTAGTCAAACCCTTATCCAGGCGAGTATAGTACCTTCAACACTGTGGGTTCCTACCTTACTAAGTAGCCTAATACTTTTGGAAAATGCAAATATATTATATTTGCTGTGTCCCCTTTAGTTATCCTGCTTACTACCTCCTGAAAGAATTCTAATAAATTTTCTAGGCATGGTTCTTCTTCATGAAGCCAAGTAAACTCTGCTTGATCATATCAGACATTTCTAAATGGTCTGCATTATAATGTTCTCTACCATTTTCCCAACAGAGGTTAAGCTAGCTGGCCTACAGTAACTCATTTTTTTTGTTTTGCCCTGCACCGTCAACCCCAAACCTTTTGAATAAAATTGCTGCATTGGCAGCTTCTAATCCTCTGGGACTTTTCCAAAATCTAAGGATTCTTGGAATATTACTACCGGCGCATCCACTATCTCTGTAGCTACTTCTTTCAGTATCTTAGCATGCATCCTATCAGGTCCAGGGGACTTATCAGTCTTTAGTCTTGTTAGTGTCCCTAGCACCACTTCTCTCATGATAAGAATTGTGTTAATTTCCTGCTTTCCTTTTGCCCCTTTCTTATTTAATTTTACTTAGTAATGGTCTGGACAAGGACTTCTGATAAATTGGTGATGAAAACCAAGTCCTCTCTCCTAAAGTCTTTGTGCTTGCTGGCCTTCGTTGGTTTCTGGTCACACAATTTAAAATTCTCATACTTGTTTTTAAAGTGTCTCCTAGGCCTTGCACCGTCTTAGCCCTGCAACTCTCCGAGATATCTGTGCTCTTTAATTCTGGTGTTGCGTATGCCTGATTTTAAGGACTCTACCAACAATAATCACACCTTCAATCATGTAGGTTCCAAGCTTAAGAATACCCTCCCTACTCCTTTCTACCAAACTTTCTTCTTTTAAGACGGGGATCAGTAAAGGAACAAAGGGAGAATCCAGGATTTTCTAAACACAGGGCTACTAGAAACAAACAGCTGTTGATGCTAGATCAGTTGCTAATTTTAAATCTGAGACAGGTAAATTTTTGTTAAGCAAAGGTATCAAAGGCATATATGCCAAAGGCAGGAGTATGCAATTAGGCCACAAATCAGCCATGATCTCACTGACTGGTGAACAGGCTCAAGGGGCTGAAGGCCCACTCCTGTTCATACATAAACAGCAGTGGATGTACAATCCATGGCAGCTTCTGAAAATTTATGGGGATAACTAACTGTAAAGAAAATTTTAAAATAAGAGGAAACAGCAGAACAATGATCCAAATTGGAGATCTTTTCCAGATGTATCATATGAGCAACTGGTCAATTTCCTGCTTTGACAAAAAACTCTACAGTTTAAATGATTAGTGTAACGTTTCTGATTGTTACTTGAACAGAGCAACCAAATAATTTAAAATGTACAGGTTAATATCTTAGGTCAATGTATAAGTCAAAGGACTGCAAAACTTGTTATTCTGCTCATTTACTTATCCACTAACATTACTGACAAACATTTTTCAAAAAGACATGAAGTACTGAAACTACATGCATAGACACGTTAAGTCACTTAAGATACAAAACAGTTAAGACTTAGTGTCAATTCACACATTCAAAAGAACTATAACATTTACCTCGGGGGGATATTTTTTGATTGTTTTTCAAACCTATCTGGAACACTTGTACCTGCGAGAAACATTTAGAATTACAAAAATATATGATCTATATAAAGCAGAGAATTGTGTAAAAACGACGTTACGATCACATTATGCTCCACATTTCCAAGAGATTGTGATGCCTGTCAATTCCAAAGTGAAGAAGGTTTCCATAAATTCCACCGATCTGTAAGGATGGTGTGTTTTTACTTTTATGTTTTTAAAAACTATGGACTCCAATGAGAAAGAACTGCTTTCAAAAACAGGGATTTTCCAGGATGGCTGCATAATTTTACAGCAAGGAATTTGGTACCTTTCATGAACTCTTTTGGTGGGTATAGGTTCCTGCAACTTGCTGATAATCCAAAGCTGAGCAGTTGTTTACAAGTGAAGCTGATCGGCTCTCAGCTAACTGAGTAAGTTGTAACTGGAAACAAGTAACAAAGACATTGACACACAGAGAAGAAAAGTTACAGAAGTGTGCACAGTTGTTTTCCCCAGCAGAAACTACCTGCTCTCTGCAGTAAAATGCTCAGTTAAAACACAGAGCAAACTAATTATCTTTTCTGCAGCTGTTACAGTGAACTGTGACTTTTGAAATAATGAATAGAGACAGTTTACAAGTGAACTATACACTCTGTACAACTTACAAACCAGTGGAGGCATTCAGAGAAAGACAACTGAGCACCAAGGGCCTGGCTAGCTGAAGAAGGATTGTCACAACATCGAACCATGAAGCAAAGGCCACAGAACTGACTTTGCAGTTCTTCCACCTCCGTGTGTGTGTGCCTGTGAGGAGTAGTTTTTTAACAAGATGAGACTTTTTGGGTTGCAGTGTTATATACCAATGATTTGCCTGTTTAAACCATAATCAGTTCAGTTTATCTGTAGTTATGGTCTAATAACTCGTAATAGATTATGATTCTTGCTCAGCACAGAAACCAGCTCTATGTTTTCCATTAACCTTGGTCTGAAATTCAGGTAAATTAGGCAACAGTGTACATTTTTTTTTTAAGAAAAGTTAGTATTTGGTACAACTCTGGAAAAAGCAGGTCTCAACTTATGGCACACTACCCTAATGGGTCGTAACAGGCATTTCCTTTATAGTATACATGGTGGGGGGGGGGGGGGTCTTGTGGGACAGTGATAGTGTCTCTACCTCTGAGCAATGAGACTTGGGTTCAAGTCCCATCTGCTCCAGAGGAATGCAATAACATCTCTGAGTGGGTTTATTAGAGAATATCTACAAGTCAGATAGCTAATTTGACTAACTGAAAGTGAGCCTAAGTGCCTTCGTGAATGACAGAGAAAGCACCATAAACACTGAGCTTATATGGGTGCCAAAGTTAACAAACCTATGAGTGACCTTGTTAAATAGCATAATCATTGTCAATAGGCCCAATGATCAAACTGTTCCAGGCGACACCAATGTTTAGAGAATTCTTTTTGGAATTCATTCACGGGATCTGGACATTATTGGCAGGGACAATATTTATTTCAATCACTAATTGCCCTTGAGGAGCTGGCAGTGATCTGCTGTCTTGAACTGCGATAGCCCACAAGGCAAAGGGTGTAGCAGTTTTGATTCAACTGAATGATTTAGTGGTAATTTTAGAATCAAATACATTATTGTGGAACCAGGCAGCAGGGAGAGGGTGCGGAAACAAAGGTGGTGGTTGGGAGATGGTGGGAAGAGGTTGGTGGTTAGATGAGGGAAATTGATGATGGTCAGGGGTGTGAGAAGGATTACGGTGTAGCTTGTTGGCTCTGAAGAACTGCTCCTCCCTTATCGATTGATTGCTGCTAGACCGCTTTTAGCTGCCAAATGTTTTAGAACTTGGGAAATGCTGCCAGCAAAATGTCAAATGTAGAAACACAACTAAATTGAAGACCACTGGTTCCTTAAATTATTTTCACTTCCCTCCTTTCTCCTCCAAGCTGTCTTTCATCCTGCAGATTTTAAAACTGGAAGTAACTAAGTTCAAGGTGGGTTGAATCCATTTTAAAATTATTAACTTGCCACCTGAACAAAATTCATCCATTTTGGAGTTAAAACCGTCCCTAATTTTCACGGTCAATGGCCTTTAATCAGAACTAGCAGACGCTCTGCAACTTCTGATCTCTCTATTGATGCTCGAGAGTTTCCAGAATTTTTTTTTGTATCATTTCAGATGTACAGCACCTATACTTTTGTTTTGTCCTGCAATATATGGCAAATTTGGGAGATTTTGATGAGATGGTGAGGAAAACTATTTATTGCTGATACTCAGGTTAAAAGAAGTATCTTATAGCTCCACTTTAAAAGGGTTTAAACAGAGGAAACAAAAATGATTAACTACAAACTCTCCAACTGTTCTTCACTTTCTGGATGATTGTTATATCATAGTTCCAGCTGCTGGCTACATATTGATAATATTGTGATATTAACGTGGTCTAATGGTATTATTGTCAGATTAGCAATCCAGAGTAATGTTCCAGAGACCCAGGTTCGAAACCCATCATGGCAGATGGTCGAATGTGAATTCAAAAAATATCTGGAAAAAGCATTCAGCTACAGATGCATCTGTCTGCGATAATTACCCTAAAAGTGGCCAACGCAGTCCTTGTTCAGATGAACCCTGACTTCAGATTGAAAATATCCTCCATCATGTTGTGTGGCACTATCACCATGCTCAATTCAAACAGCGTATCCATGTGATTTAACAGCAGCAGCACATGAATCACAGTCCAACACGATTTGTGGCCTTGTGGCTTGGCATATCTCCCACTCTGCCACTACCAACCAACCCTGGTTCAAAGAAGAGTGCAGCACAGCATGCCAGGAACAGCATCAGACATACCAAAAAATGAGGCGTCAATCTTGCGAAGCTACACCATAGGACTACCTGCGTACCAAATACAAAAGCAGCAAGTGACAGCCAATACTAAGTGGTTCCTCCTGTCGCATCTAATTACGAATGGTAGTGGACAATTAAACACTTACTGGAGGAGGAGGCTCCACAAATTGTCACAAACACTCTGGAGAAAAAATTCCCTGAGCCTTATTCATCATGGCTGGCGACTTCAACCAAGCCAACCTCAGAGTGCTGCCAAAGTACTATTAACACATCTCTTGCCCCACGAGAGGACCGCACATCCTGGATCACTGTTACACAACCAAAGACACCTACTGCTCCATCTGCCGTCCACACTTCAGAAAATCAGATCACAGCACTGTGTTCCTCCTCAAAGTTTACAAGCAGAAGCTGAATCGGGACGATCCTTCACAAAAGGAAGTGCAATGCTGGTCCGAGGCAATGGAAAATCGTCTCTGGGACTGCTTGAAATTGATGGACTGGACCGTATTCAAGTACTGAGAAAACCTAGATGAGTACACTACCACCGTCATGGACTTGATTAGCAAATGTGTGGAGGACTGTGTGCCAAAGAAGTCAATCCAGGTGTTCTCCAACCAGAAACCTTGGATGAACCAGGAAATCCCTTCCCAACTGAAGACCAGACATGCAGCATTCAAGTTGGATGACCCAGACCGATTCAGAAAATCCAGATGTGACCCCTGCAAAGCCATCAGAGATGCCAAGTGGCAACACCGGAGCAAGGTAGGGGCCCAAGCCAACCATACCCACTCCCGCTGCCTATGGAGAGAAAGGAGGAGAACACATCCCTATCTACATCAATGGAGTGGAGGTTGAGAGGGTTGAGAGCATCAAGTTCCGAGGAATGACGATAACCGATGACCTGCCCTGGAATTCCCACGTAGATGCAATGGTCAAGAAGGCACAACGCCTCTTCTTCCTCAGGCGGCTCAGGAAATTTGGCATGTCCACAAGGTCCATCACCAACTTTTACAGGTGCACCACACTGAGTGAAAAACAGCCTGGTACGGTAAGGTGTAAACAACATAATGGGATACAAAATGAAGCAGAGCAAGATAGCAGACAAAGGCACATCCCTCCCTGATGCGCTCAATACGCTCGGTTTGAGCAGAACGCCAGCGGCTCAGTGTCACCTGCCCTGACAAGCCCAGGCACACCTGCTTCCTCTGTCACCACTGCACATGTAAGATTGGTCTTCCTGGGAGTCAACCCAAGGAAAGCGACGGGCCCAGACAGAGTCCCCAGCCATGCACTTAGATCCTGTGTGGACCAGCTGGCTGAGGTACTCACTGACATCTTCAACCTCTTCTTCTTACAAGCCGAAGTCCCCACCTGCTTCAAGAAGACCATCATCCCAGTACCTAATAAAGCACATGCCACGTGCCTTAATGACTATCACCCAGTGGCTCTGACCTCCATAATCATGAAGTGCATCGAGAGGCTGGTCATGGCCCACATCAACTCCAGTCTCCCAGCCTGCTTCGATCCTCTACAATTTGTCTCCTAACATAACAGGTTCACAGTGGACGCCATTTTCCTAGCCCTGCACTCATCCCTGGAACATGTGGACCACAAGGCAACCTACGTCAGAGTCTTGCTCATTGATTATAGCTCTGTCTTCAACACCATTATCCCCTCCAGACTGATCTTAAAATTCTGAGACCTAGGTCTCAGCTCCACCCTCTGCAACTGGATCCTCAGCTTTCTGACCCACCAACCGCAGTGAAGATAGACAACTGCACCTCCCTCACGATAAGACTCAACACTGGAGCCCCACTAGGATGCGTTCTCAGCCTCCTACTGCATTCCCTGTACACTCAAGACTGTGTAGCCAAATTCCAAATGATGGTTGCTGACGACACCTCTGTGGTAGGACAGATATCAAACAACAATGAGTCCGAATACAGAAAGGTGATAGAGGGCTTGGTGATGTGGTGCAATGACAGCCTCTCTCTCTCAATGTCGGCAAAACTAAAGAACTGATCATTGACTTCAGAAAGGAGGAGAACACATCCCCATCTACATCAATGGAGCAGAGGTTGAGAGGGTTGAGAGCGGCAAGCTCCTAGGAATGACAATAACTAATGACCTGCCCTGGAGTTCCCATGCAGATGTAATGGTCAAGAAGGCACAACACCTCTTCTTCCTCAGGTGGCTCAGGAAATTTGGCATGTCCACAAGGTCCATCACCAACTTTTACAGATGCACCGCAGAAAGCACACTACCCTCCAGATGCAAAACAGCCTGGTATGACAACTGGTCTGCCCAGGACCGTAAGAAACTACAGAAGGTTGCATGCAAAGCTCAGATCATCACGGAAGCCAAGCTCCTATCCTTGGACTCCATTTACACTTCTCGTTACCACGGAAAGGCTGCCAACATCATCAAAGACCCATACCACCCTGGTAATGCTCTCCTACAACCTCGTCCGTCAGGCAGAAGATGCAGAAGCTTGAACACATGCACTAGCAGGTTCAAGAACAGCTTCTTCCCTACTGCGATTAAACTGATGAATTGATTCTCTAACCTCAAATAATGTTGATCTCACCTCGTGCACGTCCTTTGTGTTGTAACATATACGTCAAAGTTTTTTTTAACCCTATGATCTGTATGTTCTTGCTTATTATGATTTGCCTGTATTGTTCACAAACAAAGCTTTTCACCGTTCTTAGGTACATTTGGCAATAAGTCAAATCAATCAATCAATCAATCTATCTATCAATCAAATATTCTCATCCTCAGTAATGGGGGAGCTGAGCACATCTGTGTAAGAGGTAAGGCTGAAGCATTTCTAACAATCTTTAGCCAGAAGTGCCGAGCAGCTGATGGAATTTAACACTGATAAATATGGAATTTTATTCTTATATATGTGAGGTGATGCACTTTGGAAGAAGCAACAAGATGAGGGAGTACTCAAATGCATGCAGAACACTAGGAAGTTCAGAGGAACAGATTTATCTTGGGGTGCTTTTCCACTAACCTCTGAAGGTGGATGGACAGTATGGTAGTTAGGATGCTTGCCTTTATCAGATGAGACATAGATTATAAGAGCAGTGACATTATGTTGGAGCTGTTCAGAACTTTGGTTAGGACACTGGGGAGTACCGTGTGCACTGTATGAAGGAATGTGATTGCACTGGAGAGGGTGCAACTGAGATTCATCAGGAGGTTGACTGTGATGGAACGTTTCTGTTATGGATAAGCTCAGGTTGTTTGCATTTACAGGGTGAATAGTCAAAGGGTCAGGAACAAAGGGACACACTCCTGAAGTGAAAGGCAGGAAATTTAGATGGGATTTGAGGAAAATAAATTTCACCCAGAGGGTGGTGGGGGAGCTGCAATGTGTTGCCTGCGAGGTAGCTAAGGCAGGTAACCTCACAACCTTTAAAAAGTACTTGGATGAGCATTTGAAGTGTCATACCATTCAGGCCAATGGGCCTAGTGTGGTAAAGTGGAACTAATGTATTTCTAGCAGTTGTAGTACTAGTAGTAATGTATTTTTTAGCACACAGGTTCAATGGGCCGAAAGGCTTCTTCTGTACTGTATGAATCTATGATCTATTTTGGCATCCTGCAGATAACCCCAGCATCAGAAATGCCAGTCTGATTCATTCCATGTGATAACTAGAAATGGCAAGAGGCAAAGGATACTGCAAGGGCTTTGAGCCCTGACAAGTGGCAAGTAACATTTGTACCATGTAAATGCCAGGCAAAAGAGAATCTAGCCATCATCCCTTGGCAGTCAACAGCATTACCATCATTGAATACCCCCCGTTAACATCCTAGGGATCACCATTGACCAGAAACTGAACAGGGCTAGCCATATACATATTGTGGCTACAAGAGCTAGACTAAGAATCATGCAGTGAGTAACTCACCTCCTGACTCCCTAATGCCTGCCCACAAGATACAAGTCTGGAATACGATGGAATAGTGTCCAGTTTGGCTGGATGAGTGCGGTTGCAACAATCCTCAAAAACCTTGGCAGTACCCAGGACAAAGCAGCCCGGTTGACTGACACAATATCCACAAATATTCATTCTTGTTACTTCCCACATTCGGTAGCATTTATGAGATGCACTGGAGAAATTCAGCATGCCTCTTTGGCAACATCTTCCAAATCCAAAACCACTATCATCTAGAAGAACAAGAGCAGCAAATACATGGGAAAATCATCATCACATATTCCCCTCCAAGCTGCTCACCATCCTGACTTGTAAGTATATCACCATTTCTTCAGAGTTGCTAAGTCAAAATCCTGGAACTCCCTCCTTAACAGTAATGTGGGCCTATCTACACCAAATAATTGCAGAAATTCATTAAGACAATTCAACTGCTGAGGGGAAATAGAGATGGCCCACCCAGCAACGTTCACATCCCAGCAGCCTGATCAAAACACTGTCAGAATTCCCTTTCCCTTTTCCTTATGCCTAATGTGCTTCAATAGAGCCTTGCTGAGATTGCACCTGAGTATTGTGTACAGTTTTGGTCTCTTTACATAAGGAACAATGTACGTCTCTTAGAGGAAATGTAACAAAGACTCATAGACAAATTCCATAAGATGATACTGGAGCAGAATAAGGCCATACAGCCCATCGAGTCTGTTCTACCATTTGATCACAGTCGATATGTTACTCAAATGCATTCTCCAGTCTTCTCCCCATAACCTTTGATCCCCTTACCAATATAGAACACATCTATTGCTGTCTTAAATACACTCAATGACTTGGTCACTACAGCCTTCTTTGGCTGAAGAAACTCCTCTGCATCTCAGTTCTAAAGGGTCATCCCTTCACCCTGAAGCTGTGGCCACGGGTCCTGGTCTGTCCTACTAATGGAAACATCTTCTCCACATTTACTCTATTCAGATCTCTGTAAGTTTCAAGGAGATCCACCCTCATCTTTCTAAACTCCATCGAGTACAAACCCACAGACTTCAACTGCTCCTTGTATGACAAGTGTTTCATCCCAAGGATCATTCTTGTAAATCTCCTCTGAATCATGTTCAAGGCTAGCACATCCTTCCCTTGATACAGGGCCCAAACCTGCTCACAAAAATGCAGTCTCACCAGAACCTCATACAGCCTTAGCAGTGCATCCCTGCTCTTGTATTCTAGCCCTCTCGAAATGAACGCTAACATTGCATTTGCCTTCCTAACTTGCCAAGTGAACTTGCACGTTGACATTAAGAGAATCCTGAACTAGGATTCCCAAGTCCCTTTGTGCTTCAGATTTCTGAAGACTTTCCCCATTTAGAAAATAGTCCATGCCTTTATTCTTCCACCAAAATGCATAAATTAATCTCACAGTGTATTCCATCTGCCATGTCTTTGCCCACTCTCCTAACCTGTCCACGTCCTTCTGCAGCCTCCCCACCACCCTCAACACTACCTGTCATTCCAGCTCTCTGTGTCATCTGCAAACTGAGCAACAATGCCTTCCTTTGTCCAGATTGTGAATGTATAATGTATAATGTATAATGTAAATAATCGTGCTCCCAACACTGACCCCTACAGAACTCCATTAGTCAATTGGTGACAACCTGAAAATGACCCCTTTATCCCTACTTTCTGCTAATCAGCCAATCCTGTATCCATGCCAGTATCTTCCCCTAACACCGTGGGTTCTTATCTTATTTAGCAGCCTCCTATGTGCACCTTGTCAAAGGCCTTCTGGAAATCCAAACAGATCATTGGCTATCCTTTGTCTAACTTGCTTGGTACCTCTTCAAAGAATTCTAACAGATTTGTCAGGCATGACCTCCCTTTGACATAGCCATGTTAGCCCAATGTATCATGCATTTCCAAGTACTCTACAATCTCCTCCTCAATAATGGACTCTAATTCCTGGGAAATCAGGATTGTCCTATGAGGAAAGATGGAGGAAACTGGGCCTATAATCTCCAAAATTTATTTACAAGGAGAAGTGATTGAATGAAACACATAAAAGTCTTAGAGTTGGACAGGGTAAATGCGGGAAGAATGTTTCCCCTGGTTGGGGTATCTTGAACTCAGGGATACAGTCTCAAAATAAGGGGCAAAGAAGCTTGGACTGAAACGTGGAAGAATTTCTTCACTCAGAAAGTGGTAAAGTGGAATCTTCTATGCCAAGGGGTTATGTAGGCTCCATCTTTAAGTACATTCAAGGCAAAGTCAGTTAAATTTCTAGATACTAACGGCATCATGGGATATGGGGATAGTTGTTTTGTTTTATTCACTCATGGGATGTGGGCAACGCCGGCTGGGCGAGCACTTTTTTTTGGCAACAAGGAACCACGTCTTATTAGTGAATAAAACAAATATAGTTAAATGGTAAAGCAGGTTTAAGAAGCCAAATGGCCTTTACTTACACCTATTTTCTATGTTCCTATGCACAAACCCATTACTTTTTTAAAAAAAAAGTCCCCATACATATTTATTGAATGAAACATGTGAAATTTTAATTTGAATTCTTCTATAAACAATTCTGAAAAACTGTTCAGAAGAATTTCAGAGTAAGAAAGAAGAATTCAATTAGTTAATTCTGAAAAATAGTACTAAACGCACTTAGAGTGCAAGGCCTGCATTAAGCTGTCAGAAATGTCAGCTCGGGATAACAAGATCAAATCCAAATACAGGACTTTATTCAGCACAAAATAAAATGATGAACTGGTGATTGTTGTGTTTGGGGACAAGTATTTTTTTTTTTTTACATACCATTTAGTAACTTCTGCTTTGGCGCTTTTAAACCAGACCGATTTTCAAAAACTATGGAGAAAAATAGAAAGATAAAATTATTCATAGCTTCACAAGCAATGCAATGACATACAGAAAACTGACATTGTACATTATTGCTGTAAGATATCAGTTTCAATTAATTCTGGAAACAAAATCTGAAAAATATATGAAAGAAGGAAATTTCTCAGAATTATGTCGTTTTCCTTGAATGATCCTCAAATTATTTCTTTATTTGACGTTTCTTGCTGCTCAGGAGGTTTCTTAGGTGGAAGTAGGCGGGAGTGCTGCCAATCATGCTGTTTGGATACAATGTGGCTGAATAAGCACAATCAACAGACTTTCTTGTCTCATTCTATCCACTGTTGATGGGTGGTGGAAACAGCAAAATAGCATAAGGTTACACATACAGCTGCTACAAGTTGAAATAATGAAGCATACAATGAAGAGTCAATTGCAAAATTAAACATCAGCAAACTCCATCTGCAGGCTGTTGTCTCTAGCCCGATACCTAGCCACTGTTTGAGATAAACCAGACCATTTACAACTTTGGCTTTCTATTTGACTCCAAATTGAGATTCCAACCTCATAACCAATACAATGTATAAAAGACATTTGGATAAGTGCATGAATAATTAATGTTTGGAGTAATATGAGCCAAAAGCAGGCAGATGGGACTAGTTTAATTTGGGATTATGGTTGGCATGGGCTGGGCAGACAGAAGGGTCTGTTTCCATGCTGTATGACTCTATGACTCTATAACCACTACACTATCAACAGCATCTACTTCAACTTCATAATATCACTCATCTTATTTCATCTGTTGTTTGCCTTCAATATCTTTGGTGTCAGGACTTTATGGGTTAACAGACATTGACATGTTTCAAAAAGGTTTAACACTTAGAATGCAAAGAAATTGATGCATGAAGGCATAGCTACGGCATTCCAAACACTGAATTATAACAGGATAACAAGCTCAGACTCACATCATAGGCACATTCACACCGGGTCAGGGAAGCAATGGAGTCAGAGCATGATTCAGATTTTTGAAATTAATGAACTGAAAACCTAAAAAGTATCACCATCCACTCATACAAATACAAATTCGCTCACCCAAAAACAGATAGCCTGTGTCCCAAATGCAAATTTTAACTTTGATATGGATCATTAGAAATATTGCGTGCATCCAAAAATTGCAATCTCTGTGATCTTTGAACACGGTAGATATCACTGTAATAACTGGAAGATAACAATGTTCCCAAAAACCTACCATCGCAACTCATTTGGGCAGTGCACTGGAGAGCATTCCTAGAGTTGAAACAAACTTGTTTAAAGCACCAAATTATCCAATTTTACCTGATTATCTAGTTCAAGTTAAAAGACCATCCACATCAAGTTTTTATTAATAAGAAACTGTTTATTGTAATTAATCTGTTTTCAATCAATGGCAAGAAAGAAACATGAATTGCTAAGTTATACCATTATACTTAAACTTCACTGCTTTATAAAATTCCCACATACATACAAACAAAAGCATGAAGAGACAAGGCAAATTTTTTATAGGTGGAAAAAGAGGGGGGAGAAAACAGGGAGAAACAGTTTGATCACACCAATCTGGACCACAAGAGTTGACAAGTTGTCTTCTTTCGGTTCCTTCTGCTTCCTTTCAGTTCTTTGATGAGATGAGATTGCTAGCACATCAATATTGCCTTTCATTCACTGGTTATGCATTTGCTGCTGGCTCTGAAGGTATTTTTCCCACTTTTTCCTGTTAGTTGGCAAGTTGTATTTATCATGGTATCTGAGAACAGCTAATGGGAAACTTTTCTCTACATTGGAAGGGGAGAGAGAGTTTGAGGCAATTTCTGTTTGTAGACTAGATGTCTCTGCTCTATTGTCCACATGCAAGGCTTTAGCTGCTGGCTGAGCAACCTATCAAGAAGTTGTCAATGTGCTGATCTCTCAAAACCACGAAACCGGTCAACTGAAAAACGAAAGGATATTCTCTGAGCAAAACTGCCCTGAACAGGAGCCAACATGTCTAGCATCCACCCCCATTGCTTGAATAAGTCAATATTGCATATATAAATAACTCACAATGAATTCAAGTAACTTATGTTTTAAAACCATAAATCTTCTTTTGTAATTTATTTGGTTTAAAACTGCATCTTTTCCCCACTTATTTTGTCTACAGATCAAAACATAAAAGTGGTCTTGACACAACCAATAAATGTCTTATCTCAAGATATATGACACAGACAACAAAGCATGCAATTTAAATCTACTCATCCTTTCTACAAGTCTACTCGATCTTTATCATTGTTCTTTAAATCATAATTTATTCCATCATTTTTACATTCTGGACAATGTGTCTACTCCGGCATTATTTTACTAGTAATGTGAATGATCTTTACACCTAATGGAAGAACAAGTAAACTCCATCTAGACAATGTCATATTTTTGGGTTTAAAACATTTCAGTGATTACAGTCAGTATAGATGATTTTTTTTTCATTATAACTCTGCTGTGCACTATCTTCAAAACGTTGAAGTGCCAATGATAATACCAAAATTTCTTTTTCTGCTAGAGAGGACCTTCTCTGACATTAGCTTAATTAATTAGAAAAGTACACCACTGGTTTCTCTGTTTACTACAAATGCACCTACCCCCACTGGCATCAAACGCTCTTTTAAAAGGTTTGGTAAAGCCAGGGTGGCCAATACTAGTACATTTATTAGGATGCTTTCAGTTTCTCAAAGACAGCTTGGCATTCTGACCATATTACTTTTGCCGATTTCCAAAAAAGCTATTGTGCTGAAGTTAGACACAAATTTCAAATAAAACCCAGACTTTCCTAAAAGTCTCATGATTTTAGTTTACTTTCAGGAGTAGAGGATTCAATCAGGGCCTTCACTTTTGCCTTTCTCGGCAGTACTCACATTCAAATCACAATATGTTACAAGATGATCAGAGGATTAGATAGGGTGAACAGTGAGAGCCTTTTTCCTCAGAAGGTGATGGCTAGCACGAGGGGACATAGCTTTAAATTGAGGGGTGATAGATAAAGGACAGATACCAGGGGTAGATTCTTTACTCAGAGGGTAATAAGAGCGTGGAATGCCTTGCCCGCAGCAGTAGTAGACTCGCCTACTTTAAGGACATTTAAATGATCGCTGGATAAACATATGGATGATAATGGAATAGTGTAGGTTAGATGGGCTTCAGATTGTTACGCAGACCTGTGAAACCATCGAGGGCCGAAGGGCTTGTACTGCGCTGTAATGTTCAATGTTCTATGTTCTATGTCCTACGTCTTAGGTAAGTTTTTTTTGCTTCTGTGAATTCACTTTTGCCCAGATTGATTCCAAAGCTAGTAAATGCAATTGCTTCGACAGATCCTCCACTTGCCATACATGCTCTTCCCATGGGTATATTAGTGCACTGTATAGTATGACATTCTTCAAATAAACTACACAGTTAGGTACTCCATCTACCTGATTCATAAATCTCTGGAATGTACCCAAGGCATTTCAAACAAAATAGCATCAATTGACCTTCTTTGGATGGAATGACACAGGATATTTCTTCAGTGTTAAAAATGAGTGATATTCGCCAGTACCCCTTCAATGGAAAAATTTTTACAAAGAAAAGGCACTGCCAACTCCGTCAATACAATGTTCTAATTGAGGAATTGGATAGGAATTTGTTTTCTTTACTTCATTTATTTTCCATTAGTTTGAGAAGAAGCTATTTGATCCATCAAGCTTAGGAACTGGTGAACCCCAGCTGCTTCGAGTAGGCTCAATTAAGCAATTTTCCAGCATGTATTCAATCTTCATATCCAAATGAGCTTGTTCACCTGGCTTAACTGATAAGGACACGGTTTCATCAGCATCGAACCCTTAATGTCCACATCATGTCTAGCTAACATTATACGTCCAGGTATCTTGTTACAGATTTCATGATACTTCAAAGTAGACGTATCAGACCTTCTCGTTGTCCTTCCTTGAAATCCGAGAACACCACATCCACCTGTCGCACTATTTTCATACTGGCTAGTCAAACTGCAGCTTGTTTTGTGAATTGACTACTTTTCCTTCTACCTCGCTCAGCGTCTTGCTCATCCTCCACTACTCTAACCACTTGACACACTTTCTCTTTCTTATCTTCTTCCCTGCGATGATATAGCTTCAACATGTTCACGTGACAAAATTGATTTTTCTTCCTGCAATCAGGAGAATTAGATAAGTTACATTACTAACCCTCCAAACTAGCTTGTCGAGAACACTGAAGTTTGTTTTCCGAGGTTCACCTTCTGAGGAAGGGTCACCGGACACGAAACATTAACTCTACTTTTTTCCTTCACAGATGCTGCCAGACCTGCTGGGCTTTTCCAGCAACTTTGTTTTTGTAGCCTTCTGGCATGCCCATCAAAACAACAAGTTGAATATTGAAGGGGTGAGGGATAAAGAATAGGGGAGAGGATGCTATGCCATAGTAGAGAGTATGGAAGGGAAATGGGAAGTAGAGGTCGGTAAAATTTAGAAAACACATAAAAATGTGATGAAGGAAAGAATAAATAGTTGGCATTTGGGCAGCTTATACAACGTTTGTAAAGCCGAAAATCTAAAGTAACCAGCCAAATAGAAACATGTACAATACATACTGTAAACAACATATCTATTACAACATTTGTGTACACACAGATACCATTAGTTCCTTCAGTAATAGGCTGTTCTGCTGAACTAAAGGTGTCTGTACAAGACATTTAATGAATCCGTTCACAGTTTAAAGAAGATCTAAGCTTTGACTGTGATGCAAACTCTTATTCAACCACTAATGCATCCTCTCGACTTCAAGCTCCCATGTCTCCTGGTTAATATTTACACAGAAAACAAAAAATAACTAAATTAGATTAAAAGAATGAGTCAATGGTGTAATTAACACATTGTAGCTGGGGATTCTTGCCAAATGACATTACCAGTAAAATGTTTAAGACAAACAGTATCGAGAAAGAAAAACAAGCTTCTTCTTTATGAGCAACTTTATTGCTGGTAGTGTGGGTAATATTTATCCCTCAATCAACATAAGAAACATTATCTAACGACTATCACATTGTTTGTTTGTGGAAGTACATTGTGCGCAAATTAGCTGCTGCATTTTTTATATTACAATAATGACTACACTTCAAAAGGAGCCAAGTGACAGTAAAACATTTTGGGATATCCAGTGGTCTCTCTCTCTTTGATAATTATTACAGTTTTAACGGAGTAGACATCCTCACATGTTGGAATACATACTCAGCAGTAATTTGTGCTGCTCTCACTGCTGCTCTCGGATGTCTGTAGGAAATCATATACCAACTTGCCTAGGTACATAAAATGCACAGTAACATGAATATTTTAAAAATGTATTTATTCAGGCGAGGTGGGCATCTCTGGCTAAGTCAGTATTTATTGTCCATCCCTATTTGCCTTTGAGAAGGTGGTGAGCTGCCTTCTTGAACTACTGCAGTCCACTAGGTGTAGACAGAGCCACTATGCCATTACAGACGCAGTTCCAGGATTTTGACCCAGAACGGCAATAGCCAGGATGGTGAATGGCTTGGATGGGGACTTGAAACTGCTGGTGTTCCCACATATCGGCTCCCATTGCACTTCTAGGTAATAAAAGTCAAAGATTCAGAAGGTGCTGTCGAAGGAACTGTGGTGACCTGCAACAGTGCATCTTGAGGATGACATACACTGTTTCAAGTGAACATTGGTGCTGTAGGGAGTGAATGTTTGTGGATGTGGTGCTAATCAAGTGGGCTGCTTTGTCCTGAAGGTATTGAGTTTCTTCACTGTTGTTAGAGCTACATTCCAGCCAAGTGGGGAGTATTCCATCACCCTCCTAACTGTGCCTTGTAGATGTTGGACAGTGTTTGGAGAGTCTGGAAGTGAGTTACTTGCTGAGGGTTCCTAGTCCCTGACCTGCTCTTGTAGTTACAGTCAATGGGACACTTAATTTCTTCATTACTTTACTTTTTTATGCCATAGTTTTACTTTTGAGATTGGTTCAATTTCTAACAGTAAAAAAATGAAAACTACCTTCAGCGACAGCTTTAGGTCTTGAAGCCATTCTTCCTACAAGGCATTCTTTCAGCATAGATTCGTAGTTGACCCAGCTATGAATCTAAAATATGAAGAAAATAATCCTTTCAATTGGTTTGCTTGAGCTTGCAAGAATTTGTCCATACTTTAAGCAAATACAAAAACTCCTGAAAATACACAGCAAATATGGGTGAAGTTTTCCCCAGCTGCTGAATGACACGGGTAATGACGTGGTGGTCGGGAAAATATAGCAAAGATGGAAAAGTTAGATTCTCAAAATCATGAAAGAAAAGTCCAATTTTGCACAAAAGGTTTTACCAGCTAGATAAGAAATAAGGTAACGGTGGAGGTTAGATAGACCTTAGGTTTCGGGTAAAAGTTCAGCACAACATCGTGGGCCGAAGGGCCTGTACTGTGCTGTACTAGTGAGTGATGAGAAGCCTATGTGAGCGCATTAAAATTTCATTATTACCTAATTCCACTTCACTTATATCCAGTTTGTTATTTTCGCAGGAAGTGGACAGAAACTAGAAGCTACAGTTCTCAACATGAAAGTCTGTATGAGTACCTGGCAGCTGCAGCTCGCTAGCACCTTCTCCAGGCCTCCACCATGTTCAGAATTTTGCAACATCTCAGGGCATGCTCCATAAGCGCTGACCGCCTGCATCCTTCATCCATGAAGGTTGACACTGGACAAGCATCAGCTGTATGGCTCAATAATGTTGTTCCACTACTCCAATACTGCACTTTGGAACTCACGGACATCACTCATAACTCTGCTGTTGCCAAGCCACTTTTACGCAGCGACAGACGCCCATCTCATTCGCAGAACATGGTGCATCTCATGGTTCTTTACTTTCTTTCTTTGCCCCTCCTCACATTGCATTTGCCTGAATGCTCAAAGCATCTTTCCTGTGCCTTGCCTTTGATGCCTCAGTCAGAACCTATCAGTTCACAGTACTCTATCTTGACTTTCTTTTTAGCGCAAACACAAATCCAGGCAGCAAAAGATGTCAGGAAGGTGCACAGCACTGTGTTATGTCAAGTCACAATTGCAGCCTGTGCAAGCAACTTCCACAGCAAGCACAATTCATGCACCCCAACCAAATTACAGAATTGTTCTGGTGCAGAAGGAGGACATTTGGCCCATTGTGGCTGTACTGGCTTTCTGAGCATTTTAACTTAGTGCTAAACTCCTGCCTTTTTTCATTAATCCTGTACAATGCGGCAGCATGGTAGCTCAATGGTTAGCATGCTGCCTCAGCGCCAGGGATCCAGGTTTGATTCCAGCCTGGGGACTATGTGGAGTTTACACGTTCTCCCCGTGACTGTGTGGGTTTCCGTCGAGTGCTCTAGTTTCCTCCCACAGTGCAAAAATGCACAGATTAGGTAGATTAGCCATTGTAAATGCAGGGTTCTGGGGATAGGATGGGTACTGGGCCTGGGTGGGATCTTCAGATATTCAGTGCAGGCTCAATGGGCTGAATGGCCTTTTTCTAAACTGTAGAGATTCTTAATTCTATTTAAATAGAAATAATGTGCTGTTGAATGCTTCAATAGAACCACCCTTCACTACACTTCCAGGCAGTGCATTCCACATTATAACTACCCAATGTGAGAAAACATTCTTCTCAGCACGTGCTTACTTCTTTTACAGAACAATTTTAAAACTGTCCTCTGGTTCTCGATCCATTTTTTCCTATCAACTCTGTCCAAACCCCTCATAGCTTTGTAAAATATTAAAATCTCCTCGGCCTTTGCCTTTCCAAGGAAAACAGACCCTACTTCTCCAATCTTTCCTCAAGAATGCAGCATCTCAATCACTGGGACCATTCACTTAGACTTCTTCTGTACTCTTGCCAACGTATTCACATTCTTCCTATAGTAACACCCAGTACCGTTCATAATATTCTAGCTGAGATCTAACCAATATCTTACACATACTCATAGCCTTTTTGCTCTGGTACACTATGCCCTGATTAATGATGCCTAAGATACTGTCTGCTTTATCAATAGTTATCTGCATATATCCTGCTGTCTTAAATGACTTACATACATATGTGTCCTGGTTTCCCCGCTGCTGCACAACCGTGAGAATACTATCTTTTAGTTTATACCATCTTTTCATGTTCTTTGTATCTCTCATGCATCACCCCTCACTTCTTTGAAATGAACTTAATCAGCCACTTATCCATCCATTCCAACAAAGTGTCAATGTCTTTTTGAATGTCTATGCTGTCCTCCTCACAGTTTACAATTCTCCCAAATTTTGCATAGTCCACAGGCTTTGAAATTGTCTGCGACAGATCTAGATTATTAACACATATCAGGAGAAATAGAGGTTCCAACACAAACCCCTGTGGAATTCTGCTGCAAACCTACATTCAGCCTGAAAGTACACGTAAACAATGAGTCTCTGTTTCCTATCCCTCAGCCAACTTTGTGGCCATGTTACTACTCTCCCTTTACTTCTGTGACCTATAAATTTCCTCACAATTTTGTTGTGTGGCACTGTAACCAATACCTTTTGGACGTCCATGTACACTCCATCAACAGCCTTCCCCCCCATCAACCCTCTCTTTCATGTCTTCTAAAAAAGTTCAACAACTGAGACAGATGAAATTTTCTGTTAACGTATCTTTGCCAACTCCTATGACAAGCGTTAGGTAGTAAATACAGTTCAGAATAAGCTGACTATGGAAGGTGCAGAAGGGAGATGGAAACAATAAGTGAGAAGCAAAGACAGATTATGAAAGAAATAACTAGTAGTTAACATAAAAGGAAATCCCAAAATCCTCTACAGGTGGTCCCCGGCTTACGAACGTTTATACTTATGAATGAAATCCCATTTCAGTTTTAATTTTAAGGAACCAACATGCGAACATTTGGTCGTACTTACAAATGGATATTTTATACTGTACTGTGTTCCAAATTAGTACAAATCGACTTACAAATATACTCAGGAACAAAGCCTGTTTGTACCAAGGACTGTCTGTATATGCACGTTAATAATAAAAAAGTGGTAAAAGGAGAAGTTGGACCAATTGGGGACTAAAACTTGTATTCTCATCTAGAGGCAACAGGCATGGCTAAGTAATTCAATTAATACTTTACAAGCATCTTTACATATGACGCAGGCACTGCCCAGGCCATGATGGCAGGGGAGGAAACACACTCATTAGAAAGATTTAAAATTAATAAGGAGGCAGTATTGAATAAGCTGTTGGCACTTAAGAGTTGTTAAGCGATTGGACGAGATGCATCCAAGGATTTGGAAGGAACTAATAGAAGGAAGTAAGAGTGGAAATTGCAGAGTCGTTAACAATAACATTTCAATTTTCTCCAAATTCAGGTGTGGTGCTGGAGGACTGGAGAATTACAAACATTATGCTCATGTTCAAAAAGATTGTAAAAATCCACCCAGCAATTATGGACCAGTCAGTTAACTTCAGAGGTGGGGAAACTTCAAGAAACAATTCTTAGCAATAGAATTAATAGTCCTATGGAAAAATGTAGATTAATTCAAAATGGATTTGATGGAGAAAAATTTTGTTCAACATGCTGGAATTATTTGAAGAGGTAACATGGAGTGAGTGGAGTAAATTTATTTTAAATTTCTGAGGAAGCAGGCTCTACTTGTGAGCGATGTGAGGCTTTCAAGGAGCATTAAACAGACACACAGACAGTACAGGTTAAAGGCATCCGTAATCACTTATCTTGACAGCAAGGTTGATCTCTTTTCTTGAATATAGTTACAATTGTCAGAGGAAATTTGAAGGAAATCAACATTATAAAAGGTTCTGAGAAAATAAATAACAAGAGGCTGTTTGCCATACAGACACAGATAATGCAAGCCAATTGACAAAAAAGTACAAAGTTGCTTTATGTACAGACAGTGAGTTGCTGTGATTTGGAGTTCAGGCTTGGAAAGGTAGTGAAGCAGGTAGAATGACAATACTCAAAACAAAGTTGGACAGATACTTAACAGGAAAATGTTTCCAGGATATGAATAAACAGCAGGGAAAGAGGATTAATTGAATAGCTCTACCAAAGTGCTAAAAAGCCTCCCCTGTGCTGTATTATCATATGATTGTACACCTCTGATTACATAAAGGATTGACGAGATTTATGAGAGGCGTTAAAAAGTTCTACAGTTGAGTAGTCTGACAAAAAATACTAAGTGCTAACGCTTGTATAATTGGGATAGTGTAGTTTCAGGAAATCATTGTTTTGAAAGGGGACTATTGGAGACACATTATTTGTGTAGTGACTGCATTATTATATGTATAATATAATTATAATGTGAAAATGAATTTTTAAATATTTGCATAATGTGAGCAAGACAGGCAAATTCATCTTTGTTGAAATTTACATGTTTTAACTAGAACAGGTTATTTTCAGGTAATTAAATCTACAAAACAAAAATATTCTTTTTTTTCCTGATCTGGTTCATTTGTCTCTTCTGGGAAGCAAATCTGCCATTTAACCCCATTTGATTTGTACTTGACTATAGTACAGGTGGTTCCTGACTTATGAATGTTCGCACTCACGAACGTGATCCTATATGATTAATTTTAAGGACAATCAGACACGTGATACTTTATCACGTATCGTATTGTGTTCCAATTTGTGTACAAATTGACTTACGAATGTCCTCAGGAACGGAACCCATTTGCAACCCAGGGACTGCCTATAATATGACTGACTCTTCATTGCCTATTGCCAGGGACCTGGGTTTGATTCCAGCCTTGTCTGTGTGGAGTTTGCATTTTTATGCTGTGTCTGCGTGGGTTTCTGCTAGATGCTCTAGGTTCCTCTCACAATCCAAAGACATGCAGGTTAGGTGGATAGGCCATGGTAATTTACCTGTGTTGTCCAGGGATGTGTAGGCTAGGCAGGTTAGCCATGGTAAATGTGAGGTTACATGGATAGTTGGGTCTTGCTGGGATGCTCATCAGACAATTGATGCAGACGTTATGGGCCAAATGGCCTCCAACTGCACTGTAGGGATTCTATGACTCTATTCTATGATTTGAAATGCAAAGAAACAAGCCCAGCACAATCTTTTCATGACAACAAGGGATGGGCGATGAATGTCACTAATGCCAGCAACATCCATATCCTGAGAATGATTACAAAAAAATGGCTGATTTTTTTTTGAAGACATCATAGCATCTCAAGATGGATACAAACATGTAAGCACTCAGCGAAGAGTTGGAAAAGGGGGTGCTGTTGTAAACAGAAACAGGAGCAGGGCATCTTAATGTTTTACTGCACATCATCTCTTTTCTTTGGAATTGTGAACCACAGAGCTTGTGAATGCTCCAATCAGTATATTCAAAACCGATCAATAGAATTTTGATCAGGTGATATCAAGAGTGACCATGCGAATAGAACTGACACAGCAAATTGTGTTGGATGGTGCAGAAGGCTTGGGGGACCAAAAGGTCTACTTCTGCTTCTATTCCTCCGTCTTTACATTGGCTATTTTCAAAAGTCAAGATTTCAATAAACCCAATAAAGGTTACGTTAAAGCGTCTCTAATAGGTTATATTGTCAATGAGATAAGTGGAGCTTAAGAAAAGATCTCTGGATTCAATTTATCGGCGTGTGGCTGCCTGCAGGTTTGTTGAAGTTTGAATTTGTGAAAGCAAACAAGTGGTTTCAGCCACATTAGCAGACTCTAAGCAGCTGGGTCAGGAGAAGTACCTGGAAGCCATTGACAGTTCAGTGCAGCCGAGACTGAAGGAAGCCCACAAGTAGTATTTGCTTGATGCAGCTTGAAAGATTGGAGCTTAGTGAAACTAGCTGTTGGATGAAAGCTGAAATTAGGTGCTTTGGAGCAGTTTCAGGAGTCCTATGGAAACGTGGTCTCAGGAGAATAGACCAAACTATCAATACATGAGCTGTTGTTGAGGACATCTGAGTTGGAGAGCTTTGTTTGTTCAAAACTGTGGAATTTTGAGGCTTTATTCGCTTAACAAGTCCCAGTGATCTCAAATTGTAACAAATGTAAACAATAAGAAATATTATTCATCCCTGACCAGTGATCATAAACTAAATTTGGTGGTTTTGTCTGGGCTCATAACAAACTACAGTGCAAGGAAATCTTTATTACTTTGTGTGCATTGGCACTGACATACAGTACCTATTCAAGACAGATATATCCCATACAGGAACAATACTTTCAGTTATTTGATATGGACTCTTCCGAGGAAGAGTGATAACAGATTCAAAATATCAACTCTGTTTCTTTCTCCACATATGCTGCCAGACCTGCTGAGTTTCTCCGCATTCTCTATGTTCGTAATAAAATTTACTTTCTCAAATCAAAATGTATCTACATCCTCAAAATATAGTACAACAACACTAATTTCATCACAATACTGTCAGACTGCTAATAGGTAAAAATTTTTTTATGCATTCCAAGATGGAAAAATGCATCTGCTTTCTAGTACTTAAAAAGAAGAATCTAAAACAGTGGATTGCTGGTTGTTACACAATTGCACACTCTAAAACCTGATAATCTTCACATCAGTTTAGTTATTCCTACATGACAGGAGGATTTATGGCTCTCAACCACATACAACGACCACCTAAATCTACTTGGGTATGTTATCAGCGGATGTCAAATTAGAATTCAGAGCTGTTACTCAGGGTTGTATACAGTGGGACTGCCTAAGTGTAGCCTGACCTTGCATCTACTGACTCAGACATTGTAATGATGGGGTTCCCAAACTATGGGTCATGGTCACTGATGCCATCACATGACAAGCATTTGGGATTGTAAGCTGAGGCAACAATGGTGTCTGGTAGGCCAAGACCAAAATAAAACAAAACTAAAGAAAAAAAAACTTCATTATTAGGTTAACGGTATCAGATTTATAAAATAGAAAAAATTTTGAATGTTCTATCATGATAATTTTAATTTTTTAAATTGAAAAAGAAATCAACATTGGATTGTCAAATGGCACTTTCAATGCGGAAATGGCAACTCCTACAGATTGAAGGTAACGACAAGAACAAATTGGTTCATTAAACTGCACAAGCTCATTTAATTAAAAGTGAATGTGTATTAGTGACAAGACAGCATGTTCAGAGAGGCTATAGAATCTCCAGAAGGGTCAAACATTACATCAATTGAACATCTGAATTACAAATAAAATGGTGATAAATCAGACTGCAATTTGAAAGATGGCATCTCAAATTTTCTTTGCAACACGTAGTAATAACGACTAACAAAAAACAAAACTCACGTCCAATTTCAGTCCGAAAATTTCGAAAAATAATCTCCAACAAATTCACCTGATCAAATAATACTGTTCCATCAGCTCCTGCACCTCTCATGAGCTCCTCCTCTCCTCCAGGGTGATATTCCAAATATGGTGTCATATTGTAAACCATGCCTACAAAAGCAAATATTGTAAATTATTAAGACTTAGGCACACGTGTCATAATCAACTTAGTTGGGAACTGCCCCATTCAAAGCAATTTTTACAATAAAGCTAACAAAAAATCATGCGAGTCTGGAACTGGTCTAATAAAGCAAGAAGGATGTGATAAAAGATATTCATGTACCCATCATTTGTGAAAACTGTTCAACACTTTGAACACTAGGGTAAAATTCTGCCTGCATCTATCTCACTGTGCCTTTAAGTATTTAATAAGTTTTAATGAGATCACCTTCCATTCTTCAAACCTAGTGAATATAGACCAGTTGCCCCACTCTTCATACGACAATCCTATCATCTGGGAAACAAGTCTGGTGGACCTATGTTGTATTTCCTCAATGACAATAATATCTTTTCTGAAATGAGGCTATCAAAACTGCACAACTGTACTCCAGCTGCAATATAACCAAGACTCTATTCAATTGAAGCAAGACTTCACTATTCTAGTACCCCTTGCAATAAAGGTTAACATTCCATTAACTTTCCTATTAATTTGCTGTGTTAGCCTTTACCCCTTGGTTCCTTTGTATACCTACACTTTCCAACTTCTTACCATTTAAAAAAATACTCTGCACATCTATTTCTCCTACCAAAGTAGACAATGTCACGTTTTTCCACATTAAATTCTAGCTGCCATATTCTTGTCCGTTCACTAAGCCTATCAAAATTCTCAAAAGTTCCTTTACATTTTCCGCACAATACATATTCCCACTCACCATTCACAAATTTGAAAATATTCTATTTGGTCCCCATATCAAAATCACTGATGGATTTTGAACAGCTGAGGTTCAACCACTGATCCTTGCAGTACCCCACGTGTCACATTCTGCCAAAGCGAGAATGACCCATTTATCCCTACTCTCCCTGGGAAATTAAAATGGAAGGTAGAGTTCATGGTGTAAAGTTGTTGAACTCAACGTTAAATCCTGAAGGATGCAAAATGCCTACAGAGAAAATGAGGTGCACGTCATCCAGCTTAAGTTGGAGTTTGCAGGATCACTGCATGAGAACAAGATGGTGCATTAAAAAGATAAATGAACAGAAGATCTGGGTCATTCTTGCAGATAGGGTGTGGTTGATCTCACCATGCAGATGAGACTTCACTGCAAAAAGCAAATACAGCAGTCCAGATTTAAAGATGTACAAGTAAATCGGTGGGATGGGAGTCTTAGTGTTTGAAACAATGGAAGGTGAGGAGGGAGAACGTAAAGGGGCAAGTGTTACACTTTTTGCAATTGCATAGAAAGATGGCATGGGGAGTGAGAGATGTTGGGAGTGATGGAAGAGTAACCTGGAAAATGCAGAGAGAATAGGCCCTGTGAAACGCTCAAAGGGGAAAAGGGAAGAAGTGTTTGGTAGGGTCACGCTGCTAGAAGTTTGCAAAAATGGCCTAGGATGATCCCTTGAATACAAGTTCAGTAGAAGGTTAGAATAAGCAGAATTGTCTTGGGTCTTCTGGGAGGTAGGTGATGGGGTGAGGGCTGAAGTGCAAGAAATGCACCAGACATGCCTGGGAAAAGATGGATTTCAAACAGCTTTTAAAAGGAAGCACTCAACATCGCAGAGCTTTCCTTCTCAAGAGAGGGGGCAAAACATGTCCTGCTGCTTGAGAGCCTGTAGGTCTCAAAAATGTAGTCTGAAGTCATTATCCCATTTTATAAAAAAAATTCATGAGATGTGGTGTGTCACTGGTGGGACGGGTAATTTATAGCCTCTAATTGCCCTGGAGAATGTGGCGGTAGACTGCCTTCTTGAACCACTGTAGTCTTTGGATTAATTAGATTATTGCTTGGAAAACCATGGCAATTCATACAAAAGAGAGCTCCTCCAAATGTCAAAAAATATACATAAAGAAGGTAGTTTATTTAAGAATTAAATATACAGAAAAACAGAGCAACAATTGCTATAGTGACATAGAATCATACAGTCATATAGCATGGAAACAGACCCTTTGGCCCAACTTGTCCATGCCAACTAAGTTTCCCCAACTAAAAAATCCCCATTTGCCTGCATTTGGCCTGCACACCTCTAAACATTTCCTATTCATGTACCTGTCCAAAAGTCTTTTAAATGTGTAATTGTACCTGTATCCACCACTTCCTCTGATAGTTCATTCCACATATGAACACACTCTTGTGTGAAAAACTTGCTCTTCAGGTCCCTTTTAAACCTTTCTCCTCACTTCTTAAAAATGTGCCGTCTAGTTTTGAATTAAAAGACCTTTGCTATTCACCTTCTTTATGTCCCTGATAATTTTATGAACTATAAGGTCAGCCCTGAACCTACTATGCTCCAAGAGAAAATGTCTTAGCCTATCCATTTAAATCAAAGCTGCTATTTCCAGCAACATCCTGGTAAATCTTTTCTGCGCTCTTTCCAATTTAATAATATCCTTCCTATAACCGGGCGACTAGAACTGTACAGAGTACTCCAAAAGTGGCCTCACTAGCATCTGTACAACAGCGACATGTCATCCCAACTCCTATACTCAACGAGCAATGAAGGCAAGTGTGCCAAACACCTTCGTTACCACTCAGTCCACCTGTGACATAACTTTTAAAGAACTATGTACCTGAACCCCTAGGTCTCTCTGTTCAACAACACTCCCCAGGGCCCTACCATTAACTGCGCGAGTCCTGCCCTTGTTCATCTTACCAAAATGCAACACCTCACATTTATCCAAATTAAACTCCATCTGCCTCTTGGCCCAATTGATCAAGATCCATTTGTAATCGTAGAAAGCATTCTTCACTGTGCATTATGCCACCAATTTTGGTGTCATCTGCAAACTTACCAACTATGCTTCCTAAATTGTCTACCAAATTATTTATATAAATAACATACAACAGTGGGCCCAGCACTGAGCCCTGTGGAGCACCATTGGTCACAGGCCTCCAGTCCAAAAACACTCCTCAATCACCAACATCTGTCTCCCACCAACAAAGGTAATTTTGTATCCAATTGGCAAACTTTCCCAGAATCCCATGTGATCTAACTCGGCTAACCAGTCTACCATGTGGAACTTTGTCAAAGGCTTTACTAAAGTCCATGTAGACAGTAGAACAATGTCTACCGCTCTACCCTCATCTATCTTCTTGGTCAAATTCTTAAAAAACCCAGTCAAGTTAGTGACACATGATTTCCCACACACAAAGCCATGCTGACTATCCCTAATCAGTAGGGATTACTTTTCCAATGCATGTAAATCCTGTCCCTCAGAATTCCCTCCAACACTGATATCAGACTCACCGGTCTATAGTTGCCAGGCTTTGCTTGTTTAGTTTCACAAGGTAAAACAGGACTCTGGTTGGATACATGATTTGGGAAAATCTATCAAATTTGCCATGAACACCAAATGCAGTGCACAGCTAGTTGCCCTGAATGGTTTGGTCAATCTTTTGGTGCTTATGGAAAGCTTGTTGTTGAGATGATGTCTAATACAATCAAGGATCAACAGGGATGGGGAGTAATAGATTCCTTAAGGCCTACTGCCCTGAAAAACAAAGCCCTTTAGCCATCTAGTTTGCATGAATCAAAAGCAAGCACCTAATTGTTTGTATCCTAATGTCCAGCATCTGGCCCATAGTCTCGAATGCCACGGCATCACATAGTGTACATCTAAATACTTCTTCATGCGGGTTTCTGCCTCTATCACCCATACGAGCTGCGAGTAGAAAAGAAGTTTCCTCTCATCCTCTCCAAACCTCTTGTCTCTTTTCTTAAATCTATGCCCCCCTGCTTCCCCATCCCCCACCCCTCCATCAGTAATCCATTCAACAAGGGGAAAAAATTCCTTCCTTTCTAACTTATCTACGTCCCTTATATTTTTATATCCCTGAATCATGCTCCCAACCCAGTTTCCTCTCCTCCAAGAAAAATAAGCTCTTCAAAGCTCTCTTCCTATCTAAAACTCTCCAGCCCAGGCAAATCCTGGTAAATCTCCAAAGCACCCTCTCCAATGCACTCACAGCTCTCCTATCATGTGGGTTCCAGAATTGTATACAATACTCTAGCTCTGATCCCTCTACTCATAAACTCTGTGCCTCAGCTAATAAAGACAAGTATCCCATATACCTTCTTAACCACTTTATCTACCTGTCCTGATACCTTAAGGGACCGCTGAACATGCACACCAAGGTCCCCCTGATCCTCAATGCTTCCCAGAGTCCCACCATTCATCATGTATTTATACAGACCACAAACTGCAAGGGTCCCAACACAGAGCCCTGTGGAACTCCACTGGACACAATATACCAGTCACAAAAGCATTCTTCAACCATCAGCCTCTGCTTCTGGTCACTCATCCAAATCTTGATCCAATTAGCCAAACCTCCTTGGATATACTCTTACCTTTGCTAACACTCTGGCATGCAGGATCTTAAAAAATGACTGGCTGCTTTCTAAGTAGATGATGTCAATACATTGCATTGTGGGCAGGAACTGAATCCAAGATAGGAAGGATTTGGAACGTTAAATTTATAACCCAAAAATAATAAGAATTAGTACAAAGTCCACAAGTATATAGAAATGTAAGTATACGGAATGGTTGTTGAACAAAATGTTATCTAAGAGGGAAGAATGCGCAGGCAAAGCATAAAGGCAGCGTCACAGTGCAAATTGCTCTTTCTGTGAGTCAGCACATAAACTACGGACATTAATGTCTTATTATACACTGCACCAATCCAATAATATCAACCAGCATTGCATCAATTGTTCAATACAATACAACACAATATCCTTTATTGATACACATACTCCATTGCAGCAGTATAGTGAAAAAACTTTACAAAGTCTACCTTCTTATGGTGACATCTTAGGTACAAGTACCTTGGTACAATTCTTGGATACAGCAGAGGAATAAAAGAAGTTGCTTAACTACAGAGTTGAGAACAAGTTAAAGATAGGAAAATATTAAAGGGCTAACATTACAGCGTTCCAACTTAAGTTCTAAGGTAAGGATTGTCCCCCTCACACCGATCTCCATCCAAGACTTGCTGCTGCAGCGCTGCTCTGGGGTTGTTTCCCTACGCTGCTGCGAGCTCACAGCCCATGTGCTACTCCAGGGCTCACTGCTCACGGTGTTCGGGGGCTCAAGGGGTGTGCCTGCAGGCCCCAGAGCACAAGGCCATACTTCAGCAGTTTCATTCAGTATTCAAATATTACTTTAGACAAGTTTACAACTGCTGTGATTGGAACGAGGTCAGCCAGGTAGACATCATAGAATATGGGTTCCCTGATTGGACCAGACTAACAACCCCAATCAGGGTGCCTTGTCTGACAGATATAAACAGGAGTGTCAGGGGTTCTGCCCACTCTAGGAGCTGGCTCTGGGCTAGCTGGGTAAGTGCCAAGTTCTAGATGCATGTAAATTTTTTGTAAATCTTTACAGTCATAGAGGTTTTCAGCATGGAAACAGGTCCTTTGGCCCAACTTATCCAAGCTGCTCCTTTTCACAATTAAATTAGTCCCATTTACCGGCAGTTGATCCATATCCCCCTATACCTATCCCATCCATGCACCTTTCCAAATGTTTCTTAAATGACCAAATTGTGCTCGCCTTGACCACAACATCTGGCAGCCCGTTCCAGACACTCACCACGCCATGTGTCAACAAATTGTCCCTCATGTCCCTTTTAAATCTTTCAGTTCTCACCTTGTGCCCACAGCATCTCAGAAGAAATACATCTTCTTCAGGCGGAACAGCATTGAGACTGCGACACTTGCCGTGTCTATCTTGTCCTCAGGTTTCTTCAACGCTAGGTGGAGGGGGGAGAACCCATGGGTTCTGGCAGCCTTGCTGGATGGTCTGAGGAGCCAGGAATGTTTTTCTCCTGCCCCGTTTGCGAGGTTCCTGCTCATGTGGTCCACGTGCTTGTTCAGGACCACCACTCCTACCCAAACTTTGTATATGTCATGGGAGGTGACCTTGCATTAGACATGTCTCTTACCCATGCAGGGCCATTCCCATGGTTTCAATACTAAACTTCATCCCCTGAAGTAAACTGTCTCTGTCGCTAAGAGGAGGCTTGCGTCTGGGTATTGGTGTTCCTGAAGCTGTTTCACCCTGCCCCTCTGGTCCGGGAAGATCCGATCTAACCTGGTGCAGAGTCTTCTCCCCATTAGCAACTCTGCTGGAGCTATCCATGTAGTTGCACGAGGGATAGTACTATAACCAAATAGGCACTGGGACCATTTGTTATTGAATGACACTGTAGGCTATTTCTTTAAGTCTGCCTTCAAAGTTTGGACTGCTCTTTCTGCCAGGCTGTTAGTCAATGGATGGTATGGCGCTGTCCTTACATACCAAATGCCATTTCGACTTTAGAAAATACTCGAATTCCCTGCTGGTAAATGATGGCCTGTTGTCCGTGACCAACACCTCCGGGAGTTCATGTATTGCAAAAGATGCTCAGTTTTCAATTGTAATCCCCTTATTTGATGAATGAATTCTATGCACATCTGACCACTTTGAATGGGCGTCCACATTGACCAAAATAAAATTGAGCCCATGAAAGGACCTGCATAGTCAACACGTAACCTGGTCTAGAGTTTACCCGGCCATTCTCACGAATGTGTGGTAGTTGCTGGCGATAATTTTTGTCCTTATTGGCACTCTGGACACTGCCTCTCCAATGAAGCTACATCAGCATTCAATCCTAGCCACCAGACATAACTTCTCACCAACATCTACATTTTGGAAACCCCTGGATGACCCTGGAGGAGTTCAGCCAATATCTGGTAGTGACCCTGCGCTCAGAACAATCACTCTTGTTCCCCATAATAACATGCTGCCCTCTTATGGTGATCTGGTCTTGTCGGATTCGGAAAGGTTTCAATTCTGGTTGTGATGGCCCTTTCTTTTCCCGCATCACCATCAGCTTTTTTAATTTTGCCAGGTTAGAATCTTTTTGCGTCCACAGTCTCTTACTGTCAGTGGTGCCGGAAGGGTGTCCAGAAAGTTTAAAACCAGAATGGACTCTTCCAGTGGTGGCACCACCGGTGGTATATCTGCCAGCAGGAGGCAGCATAAGGTGTCTACAATTGAGCTTGGCCTCCCGGACAGTGTTACGACTTGTAATTGTATGGACTTAGAATGATACCCCACTGCTGAATTCGACCTGAAGCTATGGGCAGCACGGCCCTGTGCTATTTAGGTAGCCCTTGCAGGGGTCTGTGGTCCATTACTATTACAAATTTATGTCTGTAAAGGCACTTTCTCACACCAAAGATGATCACCAAACGTTCCTTCTCTATCTACCTTCACTTGGCATCAAAGTCTGGGAAGCATACACTATCAGGTATTCCTCTCCGCTGGGCCACGGTGAGCCAACACTACCTGATACCGTATGGGGAGGCATCCCATGTCAGCACCACATCTCGCTTGGGATCGTAGCGAACCAAAACCTTACACAATGATAGCTGCTTCTTCACTACCTTGAAGACTACTTCTTGACACAAGGTCACTTTCAAGGCTAACCCTTTTTCAATAGCAGGATGGATGTCAGGTTATATACGAACTTTCCATAATAATTCACCAACCCAAGGAAAGACCCAAGCTCTAGTGCAAACCTGGAAGCCGGCACACTTTTGATCATCCTCATTTTATCTCCCAATGGGTGTAACCTGCTCTTGTCAACTCTATAGCCAAAGCAGGTCACTTGGGGTGTCTGAAACACACATTTGCCCTCCTAAAGCATACACCTGCCTTGGAGAAACGTTTAAGCACTATGTCCAAATTTTCTACATGCTCTTTATTGGTCTTCACGGTTATTAGCACGTCATCCAGATAAATGGTGACGTGAGGGAGACTTTGTAAAATGTTCTCCATCATCTGCTGGAAAATGGCATATGCTGATACCCCAAAAGGCAGTCTCATATGTTAGTACAAACCCTATGGGTATTCACTGTAGCATTCTTTTGGGAATCCCCATCTAATTACAATTGCAGGTACACATGGCTCACATCCAGCTTCATGAAGGACAGTCCCCCCCACCAATTTTGTGCATAAGTCGTCTATGCAAGGGTTTGGGTATCTATCCAGCTGTGAAATGCAGTTTACTGTTTATTTGAAATCCCCAATAAGACAAACCGACCTGTCGGGCTTCACGGTCGGTGCTGCCCATTCTGCAAACTGTACTGGTTTGATAATTCCTTCGCTTTCCAGCCTTCTAATTTCTGCCTGTACTTTTGCACATAAAGCAAATGGCACCGGGTGGGCCTTGCAGAATCGTGGAATTGCTTCTTGGTCAACATGCAAGGTAGACTTGGCCCCTTTGATAGTCCCTGGACCTCCCTGAAAAACTTCCGTGTATTTAATTCAGATCTCACTCAGGCAACCATTTTCTATTTGAAAAATGTTGAGCCGATCAAGTTGAATCTTTCTCATCCAATTCTGGTCCATCAAGCTTGGGCCCGAGTTGTTTACTACAATTAGTGACAACTGAACATTCTGGTCTCTTCTGAAAAGCAAATTGAAGTTGTACCCTTAGTCTGTAGGGGTTTGCCGGTATAGGCTCTCAGTCTGGCCAAGGTCTTATGGAAACTTAAGGGTTGGAGTCCAGAGCAAATTTTGGTAAAGACTGTTTCTACAATCACTGATACAGCTGCGCTTTTATGTACATCCACTAGAATGACGTGACCATTTAACCAGATGTTTATTTTGACTAATTGTGATACAGATGTTGCTGAGCAACTTAACTGTTCCAAACCAGCTGTAGGTGGACTTTCCAGGATGTGTACTCTCCTGGATACCAGCCTATGGGTTCTCTTACCCAATTCAGGCATAGTGGGTCTCTTTTGCTGTCTCAAGTCCACATACTGGCAGTAACCTCAATGGCCTGCTGGC
This sequence comes from Ginglymostoma cirratum, assembly GCA_024137785.1. NCBI lineage: Eukaryota > Metazoa > Chordata > Chondrichthyes > Orectolobiformes > Ginglymostomatidae > Ginglymostoma > Ginglymostoma cirratum. The sequence continues at coordinate 13,956,185 of JAHRHZ010000039.1, forward strand.
CCAGATCCTCAAGAAAATTTTACCCGTTTGGCCGAGGCTTGGTTTTGTTTTGCAGTTTTGCTGTGGGCTGACCTGGAGTCCGTCTGTTCAGGATACGTCCTGAGTGAGGTTATACAATTGCCTTCACTCAGTTGGACTGGTGAGGGTGTCCATTGGAATACTTTGTAACTCATAACTCCACTTGCCGCACTTTCTAATGACAAAATGGGGACGGCAGGGGTAGGGGGGGTGAATCTGGGTGGGATGTTTTTCAGAGAGTCCGTCTGGACTTGTTGGACCGAATAGCCTGTTTGTACACTGTAGGGATTCTATGATTCTGTTATCTATGATAAAGCCAGTCGTAGTGCCTGTTTGACATCCAGTTGGGCTTCAGTTAGTAGGCACTTTTGCATGGTCACGTCATTAATCCCAATCTCGTTGCTACTGAAATAACTTCACAGGCGTCACCCTTTAGATTTAGAATTAGGTTCAGGTTTTATTGTCACGTGTACTCAAGTAAGGGGTACAACATTACAGTGAAAAGTGTATAATATCACCACACATGGCGCCATCTTGGGTACAAAGTACCTAGGTACCAAACCTTATAGAAGTAAAAAATAAAGAAATAAGTCAAAAAGTACAGTCTTCTTAGTGTAAAAGTAGAAATATAAAGGAACAAGTTAATGGGTTCAGCACTACAGTCATCTTGGTAAAAAAAAAGGAACGTAAAGAAAAAGGTAAGATGTCAAAAATTACTGTTCTTTCTTATGCCTTGGGAGTACTCCAAGCTGAGCTTTCCCCAAGAAGGTTCGCTGTCCCTTGCGCTGAGGATACTTTCACCAGTGCTGGGTTAAGACCCACTTTGGGTTCGCCAGCCGCCTTCACTGCTGACGCTGACCTCCATCGAGCACTCCAGGCCTTACCGCCGCCACCATCCCTGCTCGCACTGGGCTCCAGCTGCTGCCAAGCTTCATTGCAACATTAGCCACCTTGCTGCAGAGTCCCGCTCTGGTATGGATCCAGGGACATCAATGATGCTGCTAACCACTAGACTTCTGCCTGGGCACACCAACGGCCTCATGGCCGACCATCAAAAACCCCCAGCTGCTGCCTTCTCTGCCGCTGCCTCCATGATCAAGCTGCCTCCAGAAGATAATTTGGGAAAGAAAAACCTAAAGAACTAAAAGTCCTAAACTGAAAGAAAAAAAATCTACAAACGAGTTAGCCAACAGCTTTTCCCAGGGTAAGGGAGTCTAAAATTAGAGGACATAGCTTGCTACAGACTAATCTCAAAATCAAGGTACTTCATGAAGTTAAAAATCAAAAGAATCCTTTGCTCAACTTGTATTAACACATCATCTATAATTATAGTGAACCATCCCAAAGCACTTCACAGGAATATAATCAGACAAAACTTGACACCGAGCAACACTGCTCATTCAGTTACGATAAAATCATTTCAGCTTTCACAAACATATTTACAACACAAGGGTAGACAGGGACAAAGCTAAGTAATTCTAAATATGTGAGGCATGTTTTGCTTGAAATCAGCAACTATGCTCCAAACTGCAGGGGATAAAGAACAGGACTCAACATGACTGTTACTGAAACTAATCACAGCAATATGCTGCACACAGTGCAATGCTTTTTTTCAACAATCAATCAAATAAAAATCCCACTCTGGAACAAAATATTCTAGTCACAATCACAGCTTGTGCATCGACCCACTCTGATACTCTGACAGTAAGTTTTCTCCCCTATTAATAACTTCTAAGAAACAAATCTAAAACCAGAAAATAATGCAACCAGTCTTAGGATGTCAGTTTACAAACTCGCTTGATCCTGCTTACATCCAACTTCTATTTTATTTCAAGATTCTTTGCATATTTTCCAAAAGCTGACAAGTTATGGATGCATTCATTTCTGAGATAGTTTACGAAGTGGCCTAGTCAAGGTCAGTGAAAATTTGAATTGTTTTCAATAGGCCATTAAGAACACAGTTGCATATTCACTGCTAAAGAAAGCCATTGTATTCCATGGTAGCAAATGCCCTCTTGTGTTCACAATACAGAATACAGGGACACAGAGACAAAGAGACAAAGAGCCACAGTGCAGAAGCCTGTAGTGAAACCTACACCTGGGTCGAGAACTTCACAGCAGCAATGAAAGTCAGCTTGCTCCTGGGCATAAATGTTCCTATGACCTGATGCTAAGGTCTTTCAATCCAATGGATGTTAGTGAATAGGTCAGTGGGCAATTAAGTGAATGGATAGTTGGGTAGGTGGATGAGTGGAAGGTGTTTAAGGTGGTTAGGATGCATACAATAAGTAGGGCACATAAATGGGTAAATGGATAGGTAGTGAGGTTGGTTGAGGTGGGCGAGTGGGGAGGATGGGTGAGCAGGTAGTTGAGTCAAGTCAGAGGTGGTAGTCATTGGGTTGGGAGGGGTGCATTGCAGGAATGGGGTTAGCTGTTAATGGCTGGGAGGGTGGTCAGAGGGGAGATAAGGTGTAATTGGGTTGGGAGGACAGTTGTCAGGTGGGCAGGGAGGGAAATAGTCACCTTGGAATTGGAGGAAAGTCTGGTCAGATTAGGAGTACTAGATTTGAATTGGGAGTGGGGGAAGGTTTGGCTTATGTAGTTACCTATATGTCAGACTGGGTTTGATATGCTGATGTTTCTTGGGTAGCTACCAAAACAAGTAGAACTATCCAATTGGGCAATTCCTCTGCTCTTTGCAAGTGTTTTCAGCTCACAAACAGGGTGATGGAGGTTGTATGTTGGCATGGAGTGAGAATTGGTTAAAGGTTAACCAAGGTTAAACTTCCCAGGTAATTCCCAAATAGGTCTGTGCGGTAAGATATCTACAGATTCCCACTGTGCATCTTTAGTTATACATCTGGTCTCCAATTATCAGCGCATTGAAAAATTTGGTCACGAACATTTACATCTCAGAACTGATAGTGCACTGTTTGAGCTACAGTGGTAACAGGAACTTTTACACACAGGTTGTAGTCTGGAGAAACGGATAATAACAGTCATCACAGGTCTGACCAGGAATCTCTCCTGGTCTTATCGTCTGCCATTGGTCATGTTAGAAGAATTTGCAGGTAGATATTGCCATGTTGTGAACATAGCTTCCTTGGCCATCAGGGCAGGATGCAAACCTGGAATTTTCTAGGTCAGAGGCAGGGGGCCACTTACTGTGCCACAAAACCTCCATTTCAGAAGTATCTCAAATCTATTTCAAAGTGTTTCAAATTTGCATGGTCAAATCAATTTTTTTCCCATCATTTCAGTAAAGGGGAAGTAGAAATGTAATTGTTTATGTTCTTACATCAAGTCAAACGATATATTGTTTGATGAGGATAAGACAATTAGATAGAAGAAAGGAAAATATGTAATTGCAATAAATGCAGGAATTATTGATAAAACCTAGGGCAGGAACAATTTAAAATAATGCAAGAGTATAACAAAAAATTAGTGATACCAGTGGTGCAAAGTTTCAGAAGGAAAGTTAAAGTATTTCAGAGAATTAAATACTAATGGATGTAAATTAATGCGATTAGGTCCACACAGGAAACAGGAAGTCTGGGCTGTTATAATTACATGATACTTGGAAAAAGGAAGAAAAGACAAAATCAAGGTTGGAAACTGGGGAATATTTATGTTATGTGATGTTTACATAGTTTTGATGCTGTTAATGTTTATGTCAATAGTCCAGAAAGCACAAACTCAAAACCCAACATAACATTTTAAGATTTTGAATAGTGTTTTAAAACTTTAGAAACAAAAACATTGGCCAGTATAACATGTGCCGCAGTTAAAAAAAATTATAGTCATAAAGCCTGCTCGAGAGGGGACAGTTAAAATTCACAATGCAACACACGGAATGATAAGCCAAAATATTAATAAAAATTAAGTTTGAAAAAAACAGCAGGTCAGCCAGTACCTGAGCAGGAACACAGGTTCATGTTTCAGATAATGCAAAGGAAAGAGCTATTACTTAGTGAGCGATTTAAACTTTCAATTAAGCTGATGGACTATGATACAAATTCCCTGGAATCTACCCAAAAGAAACAGTACACTTTAGATGTTACAATTGGCAGCATAGAAACTGGCATTAAATACATATGTTAATGGTTACTGGTTTTTAGCTGACATAAGTGACTGGCCATTTTCAAAATATTCAGAATGAAATACCAATGAACGGAAGTTAATGCAATGAGGTCCACACAAGGAAAAAGGAAACTTGCGCTTTTATAATTATGTGAGTATTAAATGGGAATACTTGCAAAAAGTGAAAGCAAAACAAGGTTGGAAATATGGGAAGACTAATGTTGCGTGATGCTCACGTGGTTGTAACACTGTTAGTAGTAATGCTTATGGTCCACACAGCATAAATGCAAAACCCAACATCACAGTTTTAAGATTTTGAATGGAATTTTAAAAATTTAGAAACATAAACAACAACCAGAATAACATCTTCAAAGGTAAGTACTGCATTAGTAAGAGTAACCATGAGTGAAATCTTGTTGAGGCATGGGGATCTAATCTGCCAGGTGCTGACCTGGCAAGAGATCCTTTCCTCTTCCTGGAAAGTCTCACTGAATCCAATCATGTCAATTATGCAACAGTGAGGCTACTGATGGACATCCCCTGGAATCAAGACCCAGGGGACTGAAGTTCCACACAGCAAGAAGTACCTGCCCATCAGAGGTTAATAGCCCGCGCTCAACAGCACTATTAAGGAGTTGATGGGTTCCAAGCTTATCCCCTCTAGGAACTGAAGATTTCATCCAATTAATTTGTTGGATTATCCAAAAACATCCAATTGATTCACCTATAGTGGGAACTGAAGAAGGGTCCAGACCCGACATGTCAGCTTTCCTGCTCCTCTGATGCTGCTTGGCCTGCTGTGTTCATCCAGATCTACACCTTGTTATCTTATAATTGATTCACTAATTCTTCTAGGGCAAGAACACTGCAGTCCTTACCTAGTCTTGCCTATCACTGACTCTAGTCCCACATCGATCTGGACGATGTCTTACTTCTTCTGAAGAGTCAGAGGAAGTCCCTCAGCTTGATCAAAGACTATGAGGGATAGTACAATGTTTGAGTAGTCAACCCACCACCACCTTCTTAGCACCTAGGATGAGAAACAAGCGTCAAACCTGCTGGTGACTCCCACATGTCAACAGAAAATAAAATGTTTTTAAAATGCCAGGAATACATCAAAAAGTAAAGAATAGGAATAAAAAAAGAAAGGGATCGAGCGAAAAAAAAACTGCAAGCAAAAATGAAAATTATAAACACTGCAAGTGAAAATGAAGTTCCAAATTAGGAATGGAATTGAAACAAACAGAAATGCTGGGAACTGGATTTGGTAAAGATAGATATGCTTCAAATAGCATTAAAAGTACACGTTGGAAGTAGCAGTAAGTTAATAATGCACATACAAAATAAGGACTTGAATGAAAATGCAAGAGCAAACTAGGAACAAATTTGTACTTAGATTTATCAGTAGGAACAGGACAGCATCTAGAGCCTGCTCCGCAGTTAAATGGGATCATAGCTGATCCAACATTCCTCAAGTCCACTTTCCTGCCCTTTCCTGTAACCCTTGATCTCCCTACTGATCATGAATATATCGATCTCAGCCTTAAATACACAAAAGGATTCTCCCCCCAGAGCTTTTTGTGGCATGGAGTTCCAAAGATTTTCAACCTTTTGAGAAAAGAAATTCCTCCTCATCTCAGTCTAAAATTGGTGCCCACTTATTGCGAAACTGTGCCCTCTGACCTGAGGCTTTCCCACGAAGGGAAAGATCCTCTCAGCATTTACCCTGTCAAGCTCCTTAAGAATCCTATATGCTTCAATGAGATCACCTCTCATTCTTCTAAACTCCAGTGAGTAGAGTCTGAACCTTAATAATCTTTGGTCATAAGACAGCTCCTCTATACCAGGGATCACCCTAGTAAACTTTTTCTGAACTGATTCAAATTACAGTATATCTTTTCCTAAATAAAGGGAACTAAAACTACACTCAGTCCTCCAGATATTATCTCACTGGCACCCTGTACAGTTGCAGTAAGACTTCCCCATTCTTATACTCCAGGCCCCTTGAAATAAGGGCCAACCTTCCATGAGCTTTCCTGATTACCCACTCAATCTGTATGGTAGCTTTCTGTGTTTCATGCACAAGTACCTCCAGACCTTTGTTTCGCAGCTTTCTGCGGCTTCTCTCCGTTTAAATAATATTCTGTTCTATTGCTCTCCCTTTCAAAATGAACAACTTCATATTTTCCCACATTATACTCCATTTGCCAACATTTTATTCACTTACCTAACCTATCAATATCACGCTGTAAACTGTTTGTATCCCCCTTGCAACCTGTCTTTCCACCTAATTTTGAGTCATCTGCAAGTTCAGCTACAGTACATTCACTTCCTTCAAGCCTTTTTTGCCAAATGAAAAAGAACCCCTTATCACCATTCACCGTTTCCTGTGCATGAGGTAATTCTCAATCCATGCCAACATACAACCTCCATTACCCTGGGCTCTTATCTTATGACTTAACCTTTTGTAAGACACTTGGTCAAACTTAAAAACAAAAGCATTGGAAATTTAAAAGTTGTTCAAATTCTAGGAGTCAGATTAAAAGAAACACAATCTCACTGTTCTGATTTTATTGCCAAATAGCTAAATGTTGTCATCAGACTGATATTTAGCCAAAATTACATCCTACAAGGGCAAGAATGGCAAAGTGGATAATTATGCTTCTTTTTGTATCTCGGAATTGTTACAGTGCAGGAGACCACTTAACCCATTATCTTACACCGGTTCTTCAAACTAGCATCATTACTTAATGCAAATCTACCATTTTTCTCCATAACTTTGCACACTAATGCTATCCAAATAATCATCCCAATGTTAAATGTCTTAATGGAACCTGCCTCCATCACACTTCTAAGCAGTGTATTCCATACCCTGTTTACTTGCTGAGCAAAAAGATTTTCTCTCACATCACTCTTGCTTCATTTGGATATCAATTTAAATGTATGCCCTCTTGCTCTTGTTCCTTTTACAAGTGGGAACAGCTTCACCCCATCTGCTCCGTCCAGACAACTCATGGTTTTGGTATCTACTGAATCTCCTCTCAGCCTTCTTCTCTCCAAGGAGAACGGTCCCAACTTATTCAGTCTTTCCTCATAACTAAAGTTTCTCATTCTGGGAACAAGTCTTGTAGATTACTTTTGCATGTCTCCAATGTATTCATATCTTTGCTATAATGTGGCACCCGCAACGGTATACAATACTCCAGCTGAAGTTTAACAAGTGTCTTATGCAAGTTCACATCGTCTCCTTGCTCTTGTACTCTATGCTCCTACTAATAAAGCCAAGGACGCTGCGTGTATTATTAATTGCACTTTTGACTTGTCTCTGCTACAAACCTGGCTGCAGACCAAAAGTTATCCATTGGCCATTACTCTGTTTGTTATCACTCAGCTAATTTTGTTGATATTGTCTCTTTTGTACCATCACCTGTAAGCTCAAATGTGGCCAAACCGTCAGAATTCACAATACCAGATAAAAATTTATTGGCACTTAGCCGTGTTCGGATTAGTTAAGAAATTTACAATGGCATTGGAGTATTAGGATTAACACAAAAGACCTATTCACATTGATGTCACCTCAGAGCTCAGTTCAGTTATCCAGGTTATTGGGGTTGGAGTTATGTATGGGGCAGAAAAAGTGAGAGCAACAACATCTTCCCAAGGCGGCATTAGTGAAACTGTAAGGTTTTTTTTTACATAATACAACAGGCACATAGTCACTGTTAGTAATATAAACCCTACCAATTAGAATAGTGAATGCTTACCAGCTCATAGATCTATTTACCCAAATAGTCATGGTTCTGCCAAAAGACCCATTTCCAACATGTTGGATTGTTATCTAGTTGGATCGGTCTAGAATTAAAATTGTGAATTTATCATCAAAAACCTTTTCACTGTTCACTGTTTTTCTCTCTTTGAAGTGAAAATAAGTCCATTAAACAGACATGTTCATCGTCTTCAATTCCAAGATTAATGACTTAACTTACGTCTCTTACGTTTTGGCTGTCAACCGTCCTGCCCTACCTCTGATACACATCCAGCAGTCAGTCTTCTTATTGTGTTTAGCAAGTTCTTCCTCCGTTACCACAATAAGCCTCCCACACAATCCTGTCATATCCTGTCCACTCTTTGTTAGACGGATCCAGTCCATCAGACTTCGACCTGGTTTCAGCTGCACCTTTTGGAGATGAAGGTCACCAATTAACAAAGGCATTGTAGAAATGGCACTTAGCTTCACATGAAAGTTTAGAAACTTATAAAGAGGTTTAATATGTAGAAACATGACACATCCATGGATTTAATTAATGTGATATTTATAGGATATAATTTCTCTGTTAGGATCTCCAATCTCCAATAAGCCATCTCCAATAATGATACGAAAAGCAAGTTGCAGTCAATTGTTGAAGTGCATAATATACATCCTTTAATACGTATAAAACTTGAGATTTCAAATCAGGGTTTGAAATACACAGGCTGTAACAGGTGAATTCACCATGAAAGTCTGCAAAATGCCTGTGAAAATTCAACAAGAGTTAACCAGTTTGAGAAAGTTCAAGTGGCAGGGAGTTGGAAGTAGCAGCATCTGAAAGGTGCTGATCATCCAGTCACAGGTCATATGACTCCCGGACTTGGTGTGCAAAAGTGAGACAACAATAGCAAGCTTGTGAGAGAAACAGCCTGTGATTGAAAGAGCTGCGAGCCGTGGGATTGTAAGTACTGGTGCATCGGACTGAACACCAGAGTGGTGACGGTGGGAGATTGCAAAGGAGAAAGCCTGATGGTGACTGGGGGAATGAGAAGGTACAAGGGGGTTGACAGGCAGCTGAAGAGGGAAACATAATTCTGCAGTAGGGGGCAAGAGGCTGCTGGATAAACTGCAAGTGGAGGGGAGTGGGGCAAGACTGCCTCGCAAGGGAGGAGTGGGAGTCGGGTTTTGGAATCCTAGCAAATGCACAAAGGAGGTGTATCATTTCAGGGAAGATTCCCTTGATGTGCATAGAGCAGTGCTAAAGGAGGCAATTTCCTTCCTTCCTGCTTTTTCAATTCAAATGGAAAAAAAAAGCATGTTTCCCACTCTAATCCATCTTCCAATGTCCAGTGTATTATGGAAATTGAGGCCCTTAATTGGGCAGTTAAGAGCATCAGAATGCAACTTAGTATGCATCCTGCCCAATCACAGAATCATGGAGAACAGGATGGGAGGAAGGCAGGAAGGCAATGGACTAATCATCTGTCGGGTATATATGAAACACATATTTCACATGCCTCCCTGACTGCTCATGAAAATACCTCCAGCCAAGCCCATAAAGTTCACCACAGGAAAGACTTCAGGAAGTTTGAAATTGTCTTCTGCAAACAGCAATTCACGTAAGAACAATATCAATGCTAGATCAATATATGAACTTAAAACTGAAATAGATTATTGTTAACACGCATTGTTGTGTAGTGACCATTTAAATACTGTGGCATGTTGAAAATTAATGCTTGCCTGTGTGCTGTGACTTTAATTTTAATGGAAGGTTGATAACATCTGATGATATTGATTAATTCTTGTAATTATGCTTCTGTGTGACTCCAAGAACCCCATGTGTCAATGCAAATCTAATAAATGATGATAGTACACGACTGCACCATGTGACAAAGAAGTTGGTGAGAATGAAGAACGAACACTGGAAAACCAAACAGTAGTTCTCAAAAAAAATCCAAGAGGAACCTTGAATAAAAAAATTCAGCCTGTTTCAAATGATCACACAATTCAAGTCGGATGTTACAATTCAACTCGGATGTAATCATTTCATTTGTTCCCTTGTCATTTATCTTGTGTTACTTCACACTCAAATTGGTAGATCATAAGCCTAAGGAAATTAATTTATAACGTACAAGATGCTGTTTTGATTAAACGACATCCAGTCAGAGTCATACAGCCCAGAAACAGACCCTTCGGTCCAAACAATCCCTCCAGAACATAATCCCAAATTAAACTAGTCCCACCTGCCTGTTCCTGACCCATATCCCTCCAAACCTTTCCTTTTCAATGTACTTATCCAAATGTCCTTTAAATGTCATAATTGTACCAGCATCCACCACTTCCTCAGGAAGTTCATTCCCCGCATGAACCACTCTCTGAGTAAAATATCTGCCCCATGTTTTTTTTAAAACTGTCTCCCCTCTCACCTTAAAAATATGCCCCCTTGTCTTGAAATTCCCCATCCTAGGAAAAAGACCCATTACCTCTATCTATGCCCCTCATTATTTTGTAAACTTCTATAAGGTCACCTCTCAACCTCATACGCTTTAGTGAAAAAAGTCCCAGCCTATCCAGCCTTTCTTTATAACTCAAACCTTCCACACTCAGCAAGATCCTAGTAAATCTCTTCTAAATCCTCTCCAGCTTAATATCCTTCCTACAACTGGGTGACTAGAACTGGACACAGTATTCCAGAAGAGGCTTCACCAATACCCTGTACAACCTCAATTTGACTTCCCAACTCCTATACTCAAAGGACTGTACACTGAAGGCAAGCATGCCAAATGTCTTTTTAACCACCCTGTTCATATGCGACACAAAATTTCAAAGAATTATGAGCTTGCACCGCTAGGTCACTCTGTTCTACAACACTATCTAAGGCCCCACAATTAATTCTATAAACCCTACGCTTGTTGTTGTACCAGAATGCAATCCCTCACATTTATCCAGATTGAACTCCGCCTACCATCTTTCAGCCCATTGACCCTTTTGATCACTTTGTAATCTTAGAAAACCTTCTTCACTGTCAATTATACCACCAGTTTTGGTGTCATCTGCGAACTTACTAACTATGCCTTCTATATTCCCATCCGAATCATTTATAATAAATGACAAACAAAAGAGGATCCAGAACTGATACCTGTGGGACACCGCTGGTGACAAGCCTCTAGTCCAAAAAGCAACTGTCCACCACCACACTATCTCCTGCCGTTAGGTCAGTTGTGTATCCAATTGGCAAGCTCACCGTGAATCCCATGTGACTTAACTTTACTAATTTGTCTACCATGTGGAACCTTGTCAAAGGCTTTACTAAAGTCCAAGTAAACAACATCCCCTGCTCTGCCTTATCAATCTTTTTGGTAACTTACTCAAAAAACTCAATCAAGTTTGTGAGACACAATCTTCCTCGCACAAAACCATGCTGATTATCCTTAATTTTTGCCTCTCTAAATGTCAATAAATCCTATCTTTTATAATCACCTCCAACAATTTACTCACAACTGATGTCAGTCCTGATCATTGAAAGATGAGTACTTTAAAAACGTGAGAAAAAGATGCTGGAATAGGCCATTTGGCCTTTTACGCCTGCTCTGCCACATGTTACAATGATGACTGAACTTATACCTCAATTCCATATTTCCACATATTCCCATATTCCTAGAATCCCTTAATATCCCTTTAGGATCCAAAAATCTATCAATCTCAGTCTTGAATATACTCAATATCGGAGCAATCTATTATGTGGTAGAGACTTCCAAAGATCTACAAGTCTTCAAATAAAGAAACTTCATCTCAATTCAGTCTTATATTATTGCTATATTGTAATGTCTTATATTAGGTCTGAGAGTCATCATTCTCGATTTCCAGACCAGATGAAACATCCTTCCAACATTGCCCTGTCAAGCCTCTTAACATTTTGATATGTTCCAGAGCATTCTAATTTTTCTAAATTTCATGCAATATGGCCCCAGGGTCTTTTATTTCTCATCATGTCGTGATCTCCACAGCCCAGAAATTTACTGAACTTTCACAGCATTCCTTCTAAATCAAGTACATCCTTCCATAAGTTAAAAAGCCCCAAAATTACACCACTCTCCACATACGGTATGGTCTCACTTAAAGCTTTATACAATTTCAACAATCTCATATTCTAATCCCTTTATAATAAAAAGTAACATAAAAATCACCTTCAAAATTGCTTGCTGTACTTGCAGTTTTATCTTCTGTGGTTCATGTGGACATATGGGACATAGGTATCCCAGCATTTGTAATGTATTACGCCTTTCATTTTTCCTTTCAAAGTGGAAAAGTTCACACTTCTCAACACTATAATCCATCTGTCATGTTGTGCCCACTCACTCAACCTGGGTACAAAGTCACCTTAGTTTTCCCAGACTGTGGGGCTCTTCTCTCAATAGAGACATAACTGGTGGTGGTTTAACCTGAGGGTTACCATGCCTCAGATGGGATAAGAAGTCGAGGAAGAAAATCCTTCATGGTAACCTCAGCCAGCACGGGAATTGAACCATTGCTGCTGGCATCATTCTGCTTTGCTGTCCAGCCAACTGAGCTAACTGACCCCCACCTCCCTGCAAATCTGGGTATAGGAGGGCCTCAGTTCTTCAGGGATTGTGATTAACATGAGATACTGTGCCCATGCTGTTCCTCAATGATACCACTAGAAGTGGTTCTACACAAATTAATTTTCCCTCATATACATCTTCAGCCTCTCTGTCCCTCCTCTCAACTTAATTTCCCACCTACTTGATGTCATAAACATCCCAAAGCATTTCACAGGAGCATATAATGTTACAAATACCAGAAAGAGTAATAGGGAACAAATTTCAGAGCTTAGAACCTTGCCAAAGACAGAATTCTTAAAATTAGGGATATGGCAACAATTAAAGTACTGCTGAGATTTTTCAAATGACCAAGATGGAGAATCTGTAACTAAAGCTAACTGGATATTATGTTATACTTATTCAGCCATTCACTATAACTTAAAGTACATCATTTTCTCAATATATAGGCCGCTAAATCGGAAAGACAGTGCCTAATTTTGATCACTTCAAGTGGTGGATCATATACCGAAAAGGCAACAAGAAAGCTACAAAAACAATTTCAGGATTAAATAATCTCAGCTACTTGAATAGGTTCAAAGACCTTTGTCTTTACAGCCGCATTGATTCTGAGGTGAACATATGAAGGTCCATAAAATAATCAAAAGCCTGAATAGTTGCTAAGTTATTTCAGTTAACACACTGTTTTAACGGTTGTTCCTTAGTCACCTGTTCAAAAAACACAATGAGATTCATCAGGCATGACCTACCTGTCATGAATCCATGCTAGCTCTCCCTGATTAACTGAAAATTTGAGGTATTCAGTTCCCCTATCCTTGATTATAGACACCAACAATTTCCTCATCAGAGATAAAAAGGTACTGCAGATGCTGGAGAATCCGAGATAACAAGGCGTGGGGCTGGATGAACACAGCAGGCCAAGCAGCATCATGGGAGCAGGAAAACTTGACGTTTCGGGCCTAGACTCTTCATCAGAAATGCAATCAGAAATTTCTGATGAAGGGTCTAGGCCCGAAACGTCAAGATTTCCAATTTCCTCATCATAAATGTTTTACTTACATTAATAGTGGGTTGGGAAATAAAATTAATCTTTTGATTCTGAGATTAGAGTCCTCAATCTAAATAAGAGAAACTACAATGGTGTGAGGCATGAGTTGGCTATAATGGATTGTTACCAAAAGGAACAGCAGTGGAGAGGCAATTGCAAACAGTCAAAGAGCAAATGTGTGAACTACAAAAATTGTTTATTCCTGCCTTGGCCAAGGATATAAAGAGGATGGTGGTCAAACCTTGGCTTTCGAGGGAAATGGGAAACAACCTTAGATCCAAAAAAGAGGCATACAAATTGACTGGAAAAGAGCAACAGACCGGAGGATTGGGAATAGTTTAGAAGTCAGCAAAGGAGGACAAAGGGACTGATTAAGAAAAGGAAAATATATTGAGTATGAGTAAACTTGTGGGAAACCTAACAACAGACTGTAGAAATTTCTAAATGTTAACAGAAAAAGATTGGTGAAAACTAATGTACGTCCCTTACAGTTAGAAACGGGGATTTATAGCAGGGAAACAAAGAAATGGCTAATGAACCAAATTCATAAAAGTGGACACAAATAATGCAACAGAAATTTCAGGGAACAGAGGTTTTGGTGAAGGGAGGAACTGAAGCAAATTTGCATTCGTAGAGAAATGGCATTGAAGAAATTGTTGGGATTGAAGGTTGATAGATCTCCACGGCCTGATAACATACATCTCATAGTACTTAAGAAAGTGGCTGTAGGGATAGTAGATTCATCGGTGGTCATCTTCCAAGATTCCTTAAGAGTCTGGAACAGCTCTTACAGATTGGAGGGTAGCTACTTTAATGTCACTATTTAAAAAGGGAGTTAGAGAGAAAACAGGGAAGTATAGGCCAGTGAGCGTGATGTCAGTAATGGAGAAGATGCAAGAGTCCATTATCAGATCAGCACACTTGGAAAACAGCAGTAGAATCAGACTATAACTCGATGTTTTGGGACAGCATATGGATGTGGTTTATTTGGACTTTCAGAAGGAATATGACAAAGTCCCACATAGGAGACTGATGTATAAAATTAAAGCGTATGAGATTAGGGGTAGTATATTGAGGTGGATAGAAAATTGGTTAGCAGAGAGGAAAAGAAGAGTAGGAATGATTGGGAATGGGAATCCCATTTCTGATGAAGGGTTTAGGCCCGAAACGTCAAGTTTTCCTGCTCCTATGATGCTGCTTGACCTGCTGTGTTCATCCAGCCCCATACTTGTTATCTCGGATTCTCCAGCATCTGCAGTACCTTTTATCTCTGATAGGAATGATTGGGTCTTTTTCCAAATGGCAGGTAGTGACTAGTGGGATACCGATGTATGTCAGTGACTTAGATGAGGGAACTAAATGTAATATCTGAAAATTTGATTTTTCGCAGTTTTTCGCATACATTTAAGGGGTTATTTCAGAATGCAAGGGTCCCTGACTTATAAATGTACAACTTTCAAACACCTGTACTTACAAATGTAATCTCACATAGGGGTGTAATTTAAAAGGTCTGACATATATGAATGTTCCCTGTCCTGACGAATGGCTATTTTATGTTGTTCTGCATTATGCTCCCATTTGCACATAAATCAACTTTTGAAGAGACTACTTCTTATAAAGAAAAATTCTAAGGGGTGGACCCATCATCAGCGTTTAAATGAAGAAATTAGGGGAAACATCAAACTTGATGTTGGTTCAGGGGTTAGCACTGCTGCCTCACAGTGGCAGGGACGCAGGTTCAATTCTAGCCTTGGGAGTTTCCACATTTTCCCGGTGTTTCTTCCCAGAGCCCAAAGATGTGCAGATTAGGTGGACTGGCCATCTAAATTGCCACAGTGTCCAGGGATGTGCAGGCTAAGTGGGTTAGTCATGGTAAATTTGGGGTTGGGGTTGGGGTTGGGGTTGGGGGCCTAGGTAGGATGCTCTTTGGAGGGTTGGTGCAGATTCGTCAGGCTGAATGACCTCTTTCTGCACTGTAGAATTCTATGACTAAGGAAAAAAATGCAATTAAGAGTGACAGGTCAGTTGATTGGCAGAGAATGGCTAACAGCTTAAATCAGAATGAAGAAATTAAGAGTATAAGAGGATGCTAGCTAGGAATGTTAAAGCTGATTGCAAGAGTTTCTACAGGTTGTTTAAAAAGAAGAGTAAGAAAAGTGAGATAACAAGGTGTAGAGCTGGATGAACACAGCAGGCCCAGCAGCATCAGAGGAGCAGGAAGGCTGATGTTTCGGGCCTAACCCTTCTTCAGAAATGGGGGAGGGGAAGGGGGTTCTGAAATAAAT
>JAHRHZ010000039.1:13972343-14056845 GCA_024137785.1 Ginglymostoma cirratum
TAGGCCCGAAACATCAGCCTTCCTGCTCCTCTGATGCTGCTTGGCCTGCTGTGTTCATCCAGCTCTACACCTTGTTATCTCAGATTCTCCAGCATCTGCAGTTCCTACTAGCTCAGTAAGAAAAGTGAGGCTATTTATTCAAAACAAGAGGGAAGCAGAAAGCAAGAAACTACAGGCAACTTAACATCTGTCATAGGTAAATGTTAAAAGCTATTATTAAATACATTACAACAGGGCATTTGGATAAGTTCTAGGTAATCAAGCAGAACCAGCACAGTTTTGACAAAGGGAAATCATGTTTACCTAATTTGCTGGAGCTCTTTGAAGTAATCTGTGCTGTGGATAATGGGGGACTAGTGCATGTACTGTACTTGGATTTACAGAAGGCAGTTGTTAAGGTGTCTCATCAAAGGTTATTGAGGGAAACAAAACCTTACTGGTGTTGGGGTATCATAGTGGTGTCAAAAGATGATTAGCTGGCTAACTACAGGAAGGGGGTAGGAATAAATGGGTCTTTTTTAGGTCGACAAGATATTACGAGTGGTGTGCCACAGGTATTCGTCCTGGGCCTCAACTCTTCACAATTCATAAAAATGATTTGGACGTGGAACCAAAGGGACCAAAATTTTCAAAGAAAACAAAAGTACACAACACTCTTCTCTGTGTTCTGAAAAAGATTCACGTTGGACTCGAAACATTAATTTTGTTTCTCTCGCCACAGATACTGCTGAGTTTCTCCGGCCCTTTTTATTTTTATTTCAAAATTCCAACATCTGCAGTACTTTGTTTCCATTATTATGATTCTTTGCAATGCAACTCTTGAATAGTTTCTTTCCACAGCAGCCAATAAAAACCCTGCCAGCAGCACTCACATTTGTCACAGGGCATCTGAAACTGGCAACGACAACAGTTGACTCCTGAAACACACACTTGCATCAATGCCCAGGCACCTCCAGGCACTACAATCAAGACTCCCCCAGCTCAGAGCCTCCCTCTCCCAGACCTGCAAAGGACCTCTTCTGTTTTTTATTCTCCGTAGGATCCACAGCTTGAAGAATTCACAATTCTACTCAGCTTTATTGGACACCATTTTCTGATGAAGGGTTTAGGCCCGAAACGTCAAGTTTTCCTGCTCCTATGATGCTGCTTGACCTGCTGTGTTCATCCAGCCCCATGCTTGTTATCACGACAACAGTTGAAGTAAGGTTTGGCATCCGTGTCAACAGCAGTATGACATGAGCAGCCTAATTTTATGGTTAGCTTGCCATTAACCTCAAAGCTAGCCACAAAGATCTAATGACCTGAAAAATGAAATCCATTTTACATGATGTTAATTCTCTTTGGCACCAAGACAAAAAGATGCAGCAACAATTGCATCATTACCATTAAAGCAGGAGATCAACCTTCATTCTATGAGAACTGAAGGAGGGCATATCACAAGCAATCTAGACAGTATTAAGTATCAATCTGGAGAAGCCACAACACAGGATTATTTGCATGCCAAGCCACAGAAGCAGCATGCAATAGACAAGGCTAACTGATTCCACAATCTCGATCAGATTCTAACCCGGCTGTACTGCCATATCCCAGCAGAAACAAACCATATAGCTTTATCAGAGATAGTAGGAACTGCTGATGCTGGAGTCCGAGATAACAAGGTGCAGAGCTGGATGAACACAGCAGGCCAAGCAGCATCAGAGGAGCAGGAAAGCTGACGTTTTGGGTCTGGACCCTTCTTCAGAAATGGGGGAGGGGAAGGGGACTCTGAAATAATTGGAGAGAGGGGGGAGGCGATGACGGAAAGTGGATAGAGGAGCAGGTAGGTGGACAGAAGACGGTCAGGTCAAGGAAGCGGGGATGGAGCCAGTAAAGGTGAGTGTAGGTAGGGAGTTGGGATGGGGGTTGGTCAGTTGGGAGGGAGGGTGAGAGGGGCGGGTAGGTGGGAGGAAAGACGGACAGGTCAAGGAGGCGGGGATGAGGCAAGTAGGTAGGAAGTGGGGTTGGGGGTTGGTCAGGGAGGTGGGAGGAGCGGATAGGTGGGAGAAAAGACTGACAGGTCAAGGAGGTGGGGACGAACTGGGCTGGTCTTGGGATGAGGTCAGTGGGAGGGGAAGATTTTGAAACTTGTGAAGTCCACATCGAGACCACTGGGCTGCAGGGTTCCCAAGCAGAATACACCTCCTCTCACCCACCTTCCTGCAAGAATGCCATCCCCTATTCCCAATTCCTTCACTTCCGCCGCATCTGCTCCCAAGATGAGGCATTCCACTCCTGGACATCCCAGATGTCCTCATTTTTCAAGGACCGCAATTTCCCCTCCACAGTGGTCGAAAATGCCCTAAACCGCATCCCTCATGTTTCCTGCAACTCATCCCTCACACCTCTTCCCCACAATAAAAACAAAGACAGAATTCCCCTCGCCCTCACGTATTACCCCACCAACCTCCGGATTCAAAGCATCATCCTCTGCCACTTCTGCCACCTGCAAACTGACCCCACTACCAAGGATATTTTTCCCTCCCCACCCTTATCTGCCTTCCGGAGGGACTGATCTCTCCATGACTCCCTCATCCACTCCACACTCCCCACTAGACCAACCACCCCTGGCACTTTTCCCTGCAGTCGCAGGAAGTGCTACACCTGCCCCTATTCCTCCTCCCTCACCCCCATCCCAGGCTCCAAGAAAACCTTCCACATTAGACAGACGTTCACCTATACACTGTAGCCACCGTAACCCGATGTGGCCTCCTCTACATCGGGGAAACCAGGCGAAGGCTTGGAGACCGCTTTGTGGAGCACCTACGCTCGGTTCGTGACAAACGACTACTTCTCCCAGTCACAAACCACTTGAACTCCCCCTCTCACTCCTTGGATGACACGTCCATCCTAGACCTCCTCCAGTACCACAACGATGCCACCCGAAAGCTGGAGGAACAGCATTTCATGTTCCGCTTGGGAACGCTGCAGCCCAATGGTCTCAATGTGGACTTCACAAGCTTCAAAATCTCCCCATCCCAAAGACCAGCCCAGCTCATTCCCACCTCCTTAACCTGTCCATCTCTTCTCCGACCTATCCACTCCTCCCACCTCACTGACCAACCCCCAGCCCCACTTCCTACCTACTAGCCTCATCCCCGCCTCCTTGACTTGTCCTTCTTCCCTCCATCCCAACTGACCAACCCCCATCCCAACTCCCTACCTACACTCACCTTTACTGGCTCCATCCCTGCCTCCTTGACCTGTTTGTCTTCTCTCCACCTATCTGCTCCTCTATCCACGTTCCATCATTGCCTCCCGCTCTCACTATTTATTTCAGAGTCCCCTTCCCCATTTCTGATGAAGGGTCTAGGCCCGAAACGTCAAGCTTTCCTGCTCCTCTGATGCTGCTTGGCCTGCTGTGTTCATCCAGCTCCACACCTTGTTATCTTGGATTCTCCAGCATCTGCAGTACCTATTATCTCTAGACCCAAAATGTCAGCTTTCCTGCTCCGTCCATTCAGCTCTACACCTTGTTATCATACAGCTTTATCAGCTTGTTCCACCATTCAACACAAACAAATTTATCATCAAAGAGAACAACTTATGGACTTCCACATTTCATTTCTCACATAGATTCTCGTCAATGACAGCGAAGATTTTCTGACAATTTTTGACACCTTTAATACCGTTAAAACCACAAAACCTGGATGGTGAGCGAAATTCGTGCAATGAATGCTGGCCTTGCCAGCGAAAGCTATTATGCACAGCAAGTACCACCTAAAAGAGGAAGTGCCAACCAACTTGCCAAAACATGGTCTTTGTAACAATGTCAATGCTCCGGCACAGTAGTTTCTTTGAGAATACATTTGGTGTTATTTCCAGTGTGCATGAGTGCGATTTTAAGCACTGTGGACCTGAAGAGTTTATAACTGGAGATCGCTACTTTGACTTCCTGTTTAAATATAACATTGTGATTCCGTATTTATTACTAGCCCTGCCCACTGGGTGTGGGATGCTCCTGGAATGGAAATGTCCACACGGCGCAATGTGAGAGCAAGTTTTCCTTTTTCTTTTGCAAACTCCTCTCCAGTCGTCGCGCGAGCCCCCGGAATGAGCATCACGTGACAGCGCGGACCGGTTTGATTGACAGCCCCCCACACCGGGCCGGGGCCCAGCTCCTGTCACTCAGACCCAGCCTGACTCCACTCTCGGCCCTAAATTCACCCACCTTCTTCCTGCCGCCCACCGATACCCGCTGCTGGGAACGGGGCGCGGGGAACTGCGGCGCGGAGTTCGACATCTCCGACCTCTCCAGTAGTGCCTTCGATCGCCCGAAAGGACCCGGGGAGGAACAGTCCGGAGTTCGGCTGTTCTGGCCCGCGGCTCCCTACTGCCCGGGGCCGGCGTTCAAAACTCGGCTAGGCCCTGGTTCTCACTGAGCATGCGCACTGCCGAACAGCATCATGGAAGTTGTAGTCACACGTGCGCACAGCGTTGTAGAATGTTTCCGATGCTGAAAGAGGCCGTTGAGCCCATCGCGGCAGAGCTGATGCCTGTGAAGAAGCAGGTCACCTACTGCCGGCCTCTTGTTTTTTCATCCCTATAGTTCCACTAGGGAAAATACACAAATAACTTTGAAAGCCTCAATTGCCCCACCTCTACATTACATTCCTGGTGTCAACCATTGGACAAAGTCAGAAGTCACACGACAGGTTTATTTGAAATCACAAGCTTTCCTAGAGCTGCTCTTGGTCGCCTCATCTGATAAAGGTGTAGCGCTTCAACAGCTTGTGATTTCAATTAAAACCTTTGGACTGTGCCTTGGTGTCTTGCGACTTCTGACTTTGTACTCCCCTGACCAGCACCTCCACATCAGGTCAACCATTGGAAGTAACTTAATACTCACATATTAACAGTTTAACCCAACAATGTGTAAAAATCTTTAAAATTCACCTTCGTTACAGAGCCAGTTTGATATTCATTTTAATTCCATTTATTTCATTGGAAAGAAAAGTGAGCCTATTACAGAGAGCAAAACCATCTTCTTCCTGACTTAAACAAAAGGGGGTGGGAAGGTCTTGCCAGGTTTTTAAGGAAAAAAACATTGGCCATTGATTAAAGGTTTAAAAAAAAACAGGATGTGCATAAAATTGAATAAAATATCCCTAAGTGTCATTTCAACAGGAAAATTATTAGTTTTCACTGAGAAATAAATTTTCTGTAATTTAACTGAAAGATGGTTAGCTGTCATGTAATGATTTTCCAATTTGGGGACACTACACATGGTTGGCTCTTATTGAGTCTCAAGGGCAATGGCGCAAATGATAAGTACTTTTTTACAGGGTGGAGTCAGGCCGTTCAGCCCATCAAGTCCACACTGATCCTCTGAAGAGCATCCTATCTAGACCCACTGCCATACCCTATCCCTGTAACCCTGCATTTCCCATGGCTAAGTAGCCTGGTCTGCAGATTCTTGGACACTAGGGGCCATTTAGCGTGGCCATTCCACCTTGCCTGCACACCTTTGGACTGTGGGAGGAAACTAGAGCACCCAGAGGAAACCCATGCAGACATGGGGAGAATGTGTTGAATTTGCATAACCAATTGGCCAAGACCGGAATCGAGCTGGGTTTTGGCACTGTGAGGCATCAGTGCTAACCACTGAGCCACCATGCTGCCCCTATTTTTTGACCCAGCCTGCACCATGCCCATCCTGCCCTCACTCCTGACCTTGACCCGACATCTGAGGAACAAATTATTTTAAAAATCTTTTAACCAATAAAAATCCCTACTGAATGTAGATGCGTGTTTCAGTTGATATTTCAGTGGTAGAAGCAGATATAGCCCCTTTTTACTGCCACTGGATATTCCAAAGTTCCAAAGAAGAGTCATATTTCACTTGAGACACTGAGTCATTTTTGTCTCTTCAAAATTGCAGTTTAGTTTGCTGTATTTCTCCAGAACTTTAGGGAATCAATGTAGATTTGCAAGCACAGGGCCAGTGGGTGATTGGGACTCGGGACAAATCAGGATGTTGGCTGAAGAGTTTTGGATAAGCTGAAATTTGCAAGATCGTGCAAAATGAGAGATGGATCAGGAAAGGATTGGACTAGTTAAGTTTGGGACTAAGACATGGATGAAGGTTTCAGCAGCAGATGAGCAGACACTGTGATGGACTTTGACACTGTTACAAAAAAGTCAGTATTTGCTTGCTTTTCATTCCTTCCTCACAACCACTCCACCTTGTCATTGAGATATTGTGATTCAAAGGATGATGAAGCTTGATGGTTAAGTTGTTCTTATTCTGAAAGGTTAGTAGCAAGCAATTAAAGTCAATGCTTTGCACTTCATGGAAAGCTTCAGTGACTTTGAAGTGTTTTCTTTGTCTACTCCTTGAACATTGATCACGAGAATTGAAAAAAAAAAGGATCTGGTGGGAGAGACGTTCTTTGGCCAGCTGAACATATTGCCCAGACATCGAAGTTGATTTTACAAAGGTCTTGACTGAATGCTGTGGACTGGCTTCAAGAAGTGCACCAGTGTTGACTTTTATGATTTTCCCACTCCATTAGGAGGGTATAGCTGAAGCATTGGTGCTGGAATTTCTCTCCCACTTTTGTTGCTGTTGCTGATTTCAAGGTTTCAGTGAAGTGCGGGAATGTGGTGACAAAAAGTTTTGTTTACACTAGAACTTTTGATGAATCATGGACATCCTTGTCAAATATTTGCTGTTGTAATTTGTAGAAGGCTGATTTGACAGAATCCGGTGATGGGTCTCCTCGTCATTGGTGACCTTTAGTAAGAGTTGATTGTCAAGAGAAGTGCTTAGTATACTGTCGGACCTTTCCTTCCACATATGTGTGAGGTAGAATATTTGGCTGACCAGGTATGGATGCACCCTCATGTCTGTTTTGCACATCATTTACATGACCACTTATATCACTAATATCATGCCCAACTTTTCTCTGCAGTTACTGCATTTAAGTCAGAGTGATGGCTAATTGATTTTATTACTAGATGATTAATCCAAAAACCCAATATTGTTTTAGGGACTGGGTTCAAATCCCATCATAGCAGCTGATGGAGTTTGAATTTAATCTAAAGGAAGATAATTTGGATTCAATTTAAAAGGGAAAAATCTGCAATTAAAAGTTAACTGATGACCATGTAACCATCAAATTAAAATGAAGAAGTGCGGATGCTGAAGATTTGAAACAAAAACAGAAATTGCTGGCAAAACTCAGCAGGTTTGATGAAGAGACTCTGCAATGGAAATGTTAATTCTGCTTTCTTCCCACAGATGCTGCCAGACCTGTTGAGTTTTGCCAGCAACTTCTGTTTTTTGTACCGTTAAACCATTGTTAATTGTTAGAAAACTCATCTGCTTTAGGGAAAGAAATCTGCTATCCTTATCTTTTGTTGCTGATATGTGATTCTAGATCCGCAGAAAAGTGGTTGACTGTTAACTGTCCTCTAGGCAATTAGGATGGGACAATAAATGCTGACCTAGCCAGCAATAACCGCATGTCATGAGTGAATTTTCGATAAAACTAGTTGCTGACTGGGAAGTATTTTACTTTTTTCTTAGTTCACATCTATTTCTTTCACAAAGTTCTTTCAAACTGTGAGCTCCTGTTCTCGACCGTTTTACAAGGGGGAGCAGTTTCTGCTTATCTACTCTGTTCAGGCTTCTCATGATTTCGAAACTTCTATCAAATCACCTCTTCTCTTTCTCTCCAAGGAAAACTGTCAAATCTTCTCCAAACTATCTTCATGGCTGAAGATTTTCATCCCTGAAACAACTCTTGTAAAACTCTTGTAGAACGTTTCTGCACTCTCTCATGTGGTTTATGCCTTTCCTTTAATGTGGCACCAAGAAGTGTACATTAAACACAACTGACGTCTGACTAATGCCCAGTAAGATTTCAGTGTAACCTACCAGTTTCACTCTCTGCAACTTTGAGTAATGGCATTGTACTGTGTGTTTTATGAACTGCACCCTTCACTTGTTCTTTAGTTTTAATAACTTATACATTGCACTCCCAGCTCTCTCTACTCCTGCCCACACTTTAGAGTAGTATCCTTTATTTCATACTCTCTCTTCAGGTTTTTTTTCAACCAAAATATATTACCTCACACTACTCTGCATTAAACTTCATCAGACACATATCTGCCCACTGCACCAAGTTGTGAATGTCCTTTTGTGGTCCTGCACTGTCCTCTACACAGATTACAACACTTCAAAGTTTTGTATCCCTGTGAACTTTGTGTTCTTCTTTACATCAATATCTGCACCAAAGTCAATATACATTAGAAAATAATGCATAGAAAAGGGATCCCATTACCAACCTCTAGTATTTCACTACATTCCTTTCTCCACCCCAATACCCATTACTCACTGTTTCCTATCTCTCAGCCAATTTTATATCTTCTTTGCCCTCTTTTATTCCATGAGCTCTGATTGCTTACAAGTCTGTGGTGTGACACATTAATAAAAGCTTTTTGGAAGCCTATGTACACCACATCTACAATATTACACTCATCAACTTCCTCTGCAGTGCTTCTTCAAAAATTCTATTAATTTAGTGAAACAAAATTCACTCTCCTTTTTTACCCACATTTGTCAATGTCAGTAATTACCCTTTCCAAATTATTGCTGGAGGCCCAGATCTTCTGAGGAGTACCAATCTCACGCTCTCAATCTCTGCCCAGATCAAGCAGCCAGGTGCAGGGTGGCCCAGTTAGTTCCACTGGGAGGGGTTCAAGTGCAAGATGAATAGGTGTTTGGGTGATAGGTTAGTGGGTGCTAGTTGTGTAGGGTGCCAGCTAGGTAGAGTGCTAGTTGTGTGAGGTTTCTGCTGGGTAGGGGAACAGGGTACCATTCGTACTGGATAGGATATAGGGAGTCAGCTGGGTACATGCAGGGTGAGTGTGGGGTTAGGTCAAGGTCGGAGGCAGAGAACAGGGGTGTCAGGTTGATCCCAGTAATGGAGGAGAGATTGGAGAGAGGGGTTCAGGATTGCTCGGGTCCATGGTGAGATATAGGGCGATCAGGTCAGGTCTGGTTTTGGCAGGGGTGGGCCGCGATTTTGTCAGGTTGAAGCTGGTGGTGTGGATGGTGTGTTGGTCTTGGCAGGGTGTCGTGGTGTTCAGTCAGGTCTGCCAGTTTGGCGGGGATGGGGGTGTTGTATTCAGTTGGATCTGTTGGGGACAGGGTTGGGGGGGCAGTCAAGTAAGGAGGATATGAATCAGATCCTGAGTGTGTGCGAGGTTAAGGTTTTGGAGCTGTAAGAGGTCTGGTAGAGGTATAGTTGTGAGCTAAGCATGGGATCAGTTTAATAGTTACTCAAGATTTAGACTGTGCATTTAATAGTCTAACTTTACCTGAGTAAATATTTTATTTGATTTCATCAATTTGAACAGAGACTTTTTGATGGTTCCAGGAGTGGAAGAATTGCCCAGTAGAAAGTTCAATTTCCCAGGCAATTCCTTTTGAGTGTGTGATAAGTGGCACGGTGGTTTGCACATCTCCCTCACAGCACCAGGAACCCGTGTTTAGTTCCAGCCTTGGGTGACTGTCTATGTGGAGTTTTTATGTTCGCCATCTGTCGTATCCCATCTGGTTTCCACCAGGTGCTCTGGTTTCCTCCCACAGTGCAAAGATATGCAGGCAAGGTGGATTAGCCATGGTAAATGTGGGATTACAGGGAAAAGTTGGAGGGTGTGGATCTGGATGGGATACTCTTTGGAAGATTGGTGTGGACTAGTTGGGACAAATGGCCTCTATTGTTCTGTAGGGATTTTATGAATATCAGATGACTTAGAGCACATTACACTGTTCACCCCATTCCTTTAAAGAACCGCATAGTAAACACATTTCAATCCAGAAAATGTCTAAACCATTCCATATCTTCCAATATATTCTCATAGTGTTTAAACATAAACATACATTCCCAACAGTATTTAAGATGCTGGTTGTTGCTAGTATTCCTGGAATCACATATGTGATGGCAAACTTGTGCAACTCTGTTGCCTATGAAAACTGATGAGTGTGTCAGATACTTCAGGTATGACAAAGATAAGCCTTAATTCCGGGATCTTTAAATGAGATTGTATATCAAATGGAGCCACAGAACCATTAAGCACGGAAACAGAATCTTCGGTCCAACTCATCTGCGCCGACCAGACATCCCAATCTGACTGAATCTCATTTGCCAGCATTTAGCCCATATCCCTCCAAACCCTTCCTGTTCATATACCCATCCAGGTGCCTTTTAAAATGTTGTAATTGTGTATCCGCCTCCACCACTTCTTCTGGCGGCTCATTCCATATACGCACGATCCTCTGCATGAAAAAGTTACCCTCAGGTCCTTTTTAAATCTTTCCCCTCTCTTCCTAAACCTATGCCCTCTAGATTTAGACTCTCCTATTCTTGGAAAAAGACCTTGGCTATTCATCCTATCCATGTCCCTCATGATTTTATAAACCTCTATATGGTCACCCCTCAGCCTCCGACGCTACAGAGAAAAAAGCCCCAACCTATTCAGCCTCTCCCTATAACTCAAACCCTTCAAGTTCCAGCAACATCCTTGTAAATCTTTTCTGCACTCTCTCAACATAACAACATCGTTCCTATAGAAGGGCGACCAGAATTGTGCGCAGTATTCCAAAAGTCCCCTCTCCAATGTCCTGTACAGCCGCAACATGACATGCCAACTCGTTTGCTCAATGTACTGATTAATGAAGGCAAGCATACCAAATGCCTTCTTCACCACCATATCTTTGTAAGACCAAATGTTTCAGTTCTTGGTTTTCCTCCCACTGGATTGACAGAGGCTTCTGTGTCTATAAAACCTCTATGTTCAAGCAGCAAACAATCACTGTTAAATGTGGCTGTTTATTGCATTTGTAAAGGTGCACCAGAGTATGTTCAGGGTCTTCTACGTCTGCTTTATTTGCATCCTCTCACCCACTTTTGTTGTGGCTTGCACTCATGGCTCCCTTCTGTTGATAGTTCTCTCAATAGTTGATTTTTGTGATGAATAACAAAGTAGATCAGTTTTCCACATGTTTTACATTGTTTACCCACAGTAGGACCTATTGGTGTGGGTAAGAACCGCCACAGTGGAAGCAATGCTTCGAAACATCACAGCTCTATGAGGTAGGTTTTGCCTAGGTTTTCTGGTATGAACTATGAACAGCGTTTACCGGAGTTAAACTTGGAGCATAGCTTTTGGTAGTTCCAACTTAAATGTCTCTGCACTTGGAGAGTGATAAAGGCCTTCTGATCTCCAGCAGCTTTGATGGCTTTCTATCTTTCTCCAGTGCTATCCAGCATAATCAGTTGGAGGGATACCCTTCAATAAATGGTATTTTTATTTCCCTTCCTACTTGTTCAACTTCACCACAGTTACATTTCGCTGCTAGCAACCTCTAGTAGGTACATTGTTTTTTACCTTTTCTCATTCAAGGGATGAAGACATTGCTGACCAGGCAGCATTTATTGCCCATCTGTAATTGCTCAGAAAGCAGTTAAGAGCCAACCACATTGCTGTGGGTCTGGAGTCACATATAGGCCAGACCAGGTAAGGATGGCAGTCTCCTTCCCAAAAGGACAGTAGTGAACCAGATGGGTTTTTCCTGACAAAATAAAAACCGAAAGAACTGCAGATGCTGTAAATCAGGAACAAAAACAGAAGTTGCTGGAAAAACTCAGCAGGTCTTGCAGCATCTGTGAAGGAAAAATCAGAGTTAAGGTTTCGGGGTCTAGTGACCCTTCCTCAGAGAATTCACTATCTATGCCTAATTTACACCATTTGGAAGTACATGTGGAGCTATCCTCTGTATTTCTGTACTGGAAGATGGCTGAGGCAGTTTGAAGGAGGCACAATAGTTTTTACCATTTTGCCAGTGTAATAGAATACTACTGCATTTTCTGCCTGTTGTCTGTGATGGCAAAAACTACTATATCTCCTTCAAACTGCCTCAGCTACTTTCCAATATGGAAATACAGAGGATATCTCCTCAATTACTTCCAAATGGTGTAAATTAGGCATAGTAAGTGAATCCGTAATGGAGATAAAACTTTGCCATAAAGGCTTTTCTGCTTTTTAATCTGAGCAGCTTGCATGCCTTTGAGCACAACCCAATTGAATTTATGTGCGGCTTTCACTGCAGGGAACAAGCGAAGCCCAGAAAGGAGTCATGCTTAATTTTGCATCATTTTAATAATGGTTGTGAGATTCCTGGCCAAGTGTGGGGTTCTTGGGATAGAGACTGACCAGGATACAACAATAGATGTATCCATTAGTAACGTTCCTGCTGATGTTTTTGATTCTTGTACTCCATCTACTGGCATTGTTCTGTAGGACAGTTACAAGTGAAAGCTATACCCTCTTCCCCTCCCCCATTTCTGATGAAGGGTCTAGGCCCGAAACATCAAGTTTTCCTGCTCCTGTGATGCTGCTTGGCCTGCTGTGTTCATCCAGCCCCACGCCTTGTTATCCAAGCTACTTCAATGTAGTACAATACTAAATCAGTGAGGCCTATATTCATTTCTGTTGAGGCCACCAAGCCTGACTCTAATTGCTTTACTGTTTTTCGTTTGCAATGCCAAATTTCTGACCAGGCCCAAGAACGGGAAATCCCTCATTAGGGAACCCGTGAACTAAAGTTCTACCTCTGGCTCAGCCTTGTCCTTGTAAGGAGTAGAAGAGAGTTCTTTTTACAAGTCAATGTCGAAGGTTCTGGAAAAGATAGATGGCTGGTTGCCACTTACCTGGTGGATTCAGGGAGGGGCTTCCATCATTATGCCATCAGAGTTTTGCTGGAACACTGAAAGAAATGTTATGGAATTTTAGGGGCAACACTGAGAGTAAGCTTCTGCCATCGGAAATCCATCTTACTGGGAGTTCACTCATCTTGAAAAAATAAATAGTTTGTTGATACACGTTTGAAATACTGGCGGTAAGTGGCTCAAAGGACAAGATACAATGAAAACACATGGGAATATTTTGAATAGTTTATAGATTGGAGAAGAACTGCAGATTCAGTACAGGTAGAAGAGAGGCAGTGGGGGGCTTTATAAGCTTAGGTATCATAGGGATTAATGGAGAACCTCAGCAGGCTGGGCAGTATCTGTGGATGGAATGTGCAGCCAATTTTTCAAGAAGAGTCATACCTGGCTCAAAACTTTAACGTTGTTTTTGTCTCCACAGATGCTGCCAGAGGGGTGGCACGGTGACTCAGTGGTTAGTGCTACTGCCTCTCAGCACCAAGGACCTGGGTTCGATTCTACCCTTGGATGACTGTCTGTGTGGAGCTTGCACATTCTCCCTGTGTCTGTGTGGGTTTCCTCCTGGTGGTCCTGTTTCTTCCCACAGTCCAAAGGTGTGCAGATTAGGTGGATTCACCATGCTAAATTGTCAATGGAGTCTCGGGATGTGCAGGCTATGTGGATGTTCCTTCTGCATGGGAAATGCAGGGTTACAGGGTAGGAAAGTGGGTCTGGGTGGAATGCTGTTAAGAGGGTCAACATGGGATGAATGGCCTGCTTCCTGTAGAGATTCTATGATTCTCTCTGCTGAGTTTCTCTAGCATTTTTAGTGTTTGTTTCTAATTCACAGCGTCTATATTATTTTGCTTTAATTTCATAGGGATTAATGTTTGACAGACCAGGAAGAATGTCAGTGCACATTTTGGCCCTTCAGAATTCGTTTTCACTTTTGAAATCTATCAGCTTTTTGTGTGATCAGCAATGGTCCTATTTAAGACCACAGTAATGTTGTGTCACACCAACTACCACTGGGAAATTACACACAGCATTTCCTCTGCTTTATTATGGCTGCTGAAAGTTGGAAACAAGATCCTACTGCTTGAGTTAAAACCCTGAGTTCTGAAGCAATGAAATTTCCAGCTCCTTCAGGGACAGTGGCGTTCATTCCGAGAACAACTTGAAATTGTGTTGGATGGGCAATGGGCTGGAAATCTGTGTAGGATGCAACTGAAAAATCACCAATTCCCCACCCAATAATACCTAGTAAGTAATCCAATAAAAAAGTATTCAAACTTTCCGGGTTATAAGATCCCCACTGGGATACGCCCTCATATTTATGGCATGCTAAACATTCTAAAATGGGGCAGTGGTCGAAGATAACAGAAGGTCTTGAATTTAGAATACAATTGGGGTAATAAATTAATCAAATATTCCAAGATTCTAGATGATAGATAGCTGTGGAGCCTCAGTCTTTGAGTATGTTTAAGATAGAGATTGATAGGTTTCTAATTGCCAGTGACATATTGCATTGGAGGGATGGGGTGAGTAATATGCATTGAAAAGTTCGATTGGTTGTGATCGCACTGGATGATGGAGTGGGCTCAATGGGCTGAATGGCCTACTCCTGTTCCTATGATGCAGCACAGAAGGGCGTCATTGACCCATTGGGCTTGTGTTGAATCTGAAAGACCCAACCAATTAATATCATGTCTCTGCTTATTCCCAGTTGTCTTGCAAAATATTTCTCTGTTGTCCAATTCTGGTCTCTTGTGTATACTTGATTTCCTTTTCAGTGACTATGCTTTCAGTTGTCTAGGTCATAAGCTCTAGAATACATTACAAAATGATTGGCAGTCAAATGCCAGTAATCCCATGTACAGGCTCTCATACATTACACCCACATTCTTGACTTCATAAGATCTTCATATTTGTAGAAATCCTTTGTACACGATACACTTTTTAAAATCTGAACCACTGCTACTTTTTCATCTTCATTGAGCAATTCATTGAAAGAAACATATTACGAGGTGAAACAATAATGTAACAACCAACTGTGTAAGATATTAACCAAATAAAAACCGAAAGAACTGCGGATGCTTCAAATCAGGAACAAAAACAAAGTTGCTGGGAAAGCTCGGCAAGTCTGGCAGCATCTGTGGAGGAGAAAACAGAGTTAACATTTCGGGTCTGGTGACCCTTCCTCAGAACTGATGGTGGCTGGGAAAACTTTAGTTTATATGCAGAAAATAGGGAGGTGGGTGGGGTAGGGAGTAAATGATAAGATAGACCCTGAAGAGAGAGAAAGACAGTTGGACAGACAAAGGAGTCGCTAACGATCAGGCTGGGAGGGTGAATAGTTGTTAATGGGGACTGTTAGTGACTAACAACAGGCGGTGTGTAGTGGCAGGCTATGTGGTAACAAGGCCTGGTGTGTGGGGTGGGGGGCTGGGACATGGGAGAGTTTAGGCCCTAAAATTATTGAACTCAATATTGAGTCCGGAGGGCTGTAGAGTCCCCAAGCGGAAAGTGAGGTGTTGTTCCTCCAGCTTGCGCTGGGCTTCACTGGAACACCGAAGCAAGCTGGAGATAGAGATGTTGGCCAGGGAGCAAGGTGGTGCATTGAAGTGGTAGGCAACAGGTAGTTCAGGGTCTTTTTTGCGAGCAGAACGTAGATGTTCTGTGAAGCGGTTGCCAAGTCTACGCTTCGTTTCCACAATGTAGAGGAGACCACATTGTGAGCAGCGAATGCAGTAGACTAGATTCTTGGAAGTGCAGCTGAAGTGTTGCTTCACCTGGAAGGTATGTTTGGGCCCTGGGATACTGGGGAGGGAGGAGGTAAATGGGCAGATGTTACACCTTCGCTGGTTACAGGGGAAGGTGCCGTAGGGCTGTGGGGAAGTGTTGGGGGAAGTATGGACCAGGGTGTCCCAGAGGAACGGTCCCTGTGGAAGGCGGACAAGGGAGGGGAGGGGAATATGTGTCTGGTGGTGGCATCTTGCTGGAGGTGGCAGAAATGGCATCTGATGATCTTTTGGATGTGGATGCTGGTGGGATAGTAGGTGAGGATAAGGGGAACCCTATTGCTGTTGCGGGAAAGAAAAGAAGGGGTGAGGGCAGAAGTGTGGGAGATGGGTCAGACCCGATTGAGGGCCCTGTCACAACGGAGCTGGGGAATTCTCGGTTGAGGAAGAATGTGGGCATTTCAGAGGCTCCCTTGTCAAAGTTGGCCTCATCTGAACATATGCGACAGAGACGGAGGAACTGAGAGAATGGGATGGAGTCTTTACAGGAAGTAAGGTGTAAGGATGTATAGTCCAGGTAGCTGTGGGAGTCGGTGGGTTTGTAATGGATATTAGTGGCCAGTCTACCCCCAGAAATGGATACAGAAATATCGAGGAAGGGAAGGGACGAGTCAGAGATAGACCAGGTGAAAGTGAGGGCTGGGTGGAAATTGGAGGCGAAATTGATGAAGTTTTCCAATTCTAGACAAGAGAGGGAAGCAACACTTTTATCTTTTATGATATCATCGATGTATCGGAGAAAGAGTTGTGGGTGGGGGCCGGAATAGGACTGGAACAAGGAATGTTCTACGTACCCCACAAAGAGACAGGCATAACTAGGGCCCATGCGGGTACCCATGGCAACCCCTCCTACCTGAAGAAAATGAGAGGAGTTGAAAGAGAAATTTTTGAGGGTGAGGACAAGCTCAGCCAAGCGGAGGAGGGTGGTGGTGGGTGGGGTTGGTTCAGCTCTTTGCTCCAGGAAGAAGCGGAGAACCCTAAGACCCTCCTGGTGGAGAATGGATGTGTGAAGGGATTGCACATCCATGGTAAAGAGGATGTGGCTGGAGCCGGTAAACTGGAAGCTTGAAACCGGAGTAAAGCGTCAGATGAATCATGGATGTATGGGATTGGACCAGGGGGAGAAGACTGAGTCAAGGTAGGAAGAGATGAGTTCTGTGGGGCATGAACAGGCTGAAACAATGGGTCTGCCTGGACAGTCCTGTTTGTGGATTTTTGGCAGGAGGTAGAAACGAGCTGGGCGGGGTTGGGGGACTATCAGCTTGGAAGCGGACGGTGGGGGAGATCACCGGATGAAATGACATCCGTAACCGTAGTGGATACAATGGCCTGATGTGCCATGGTGGGGTCATGGTCCAGGGGAAAGTAGGAGGAGGTATCTGAGAGCTGGCGCTCAGCCTCTGCAAGGTAGAGGTCAGTATGCCAGACAACAACAGCACCACCCTTATTGGCAGGCTTGATGACAAAGTTAGGGTTAGATCTGAGTGCACGGAATGCAGTCATTTCAGAGGGTGAAAGGTTGGATTTGTTGAGAGGGGCAGTGAAATTGAGGTGACTGATGTCACGTCAACAGTTCTCAATGAAAAGATCGAGTGTAGGTAAAAGGCTGGAGGGAGGGTTCCAGGTGGTGGGAGAATGTTGGAGTCGGGCAAAGGGGCCTGTGAGGCAGGGAGAGGACTCCAAAGAAATGAGCATGGAGGTGAAGACGGCGGAAGAACAGTTTGGCGTCATGTCGTGCCCGAAATTCTTTAAGGTGGGGACGTAGAGGGATAAAGCTGAGGCCTTTGCTGAATACAGAGCGTTCAGCATTGGAGAGAGGAAGGTTAGGAGGGATGGTGAATACCTGACAGGAGGTGGGGTGTGTGTGTATGTGTAAGATATTAATTGACCTGCAAACTTCCAAGCTAAAAAGGGTCTAATTTGAAGATATTTGATTTGCCTTATCTTCCTTTGTTGAAAAGTAATGTATTGTGTTGTACCTTCTGATCCCTTGGTATCATCCCTTATGTTCATAAACTGTGGGAGATTATGTATACCTAACCGTTTGTTTTATTTTTTATTTCTCTGTATTCCGTTCCACCATTTCTCTTTCTCTCTTGATTTCAACATTTATTTTTCTCCCTATTCTGTTATAGTTGCTGCAGCCATTACTTTTCTGAATTTTACTCTCTTTTGTTCCTCCTTGTGTTATTGCACAGATCTCAGAAAAGCACTATAACTTTAAGACAGCTAGATCGGTGGTTCCCAATGTCTTCAGTATTAAGACACATGTCAACGAGACAAATAATTCCATGGCAGGTATGTTCACATCTTTTAGCTGAACTGATTACTTGCATTTACTTTGTTGCTGTAGGGATGGAGACATGGAATGATCAGTAAAGTTTTCCCACATCCTCTTTGCTCCCTGGTCGCCATCCATCTAGCCATTATCCAACCATCTCTCACAACATGCACTCATCTTGCAGAGGGCACTGTGTGGCCCAGTCACAGAAAGAAAGCCTAGTGGCCAGCAGCATCTGCACCCCCCCCCAATTCCCCCCACTGTGTGGGGCTCTGGGTGTATGAAGGGTGGCGAGGTGGTGAGCCAAGCCCCTTCTCTCTCCCCTGAACTCAACTCCAATAAAGGGCTGCAGCTTCTGCACTTGCTCTGTTCTCTGCTCTGCTTTGGTGCAGCCCGGAAATGAGTGCCATCTGATAGGCTCTGCCCAGCAACAGGGAAAAAGCTAAATGTGACAGACTTACCGGCTCTGTGCGCCGAGTGACAGCACCAATCAGATTCTGGGAACTGGTCCCTACTTCCGCAATAGGGCCATCTGGTGTCAGCAGATAAAGCAGCACTACATCCCAATAATTTTGCGGCACACCTCTTGCCTTGTGATGGCACCAGTGTGTTGTGGTACACTGGTTGAAAACCACTGAGCTAGCCGACATCATGAATGGTGAAGCTCTATTATAAAAGGTTTCCATGTTACTCTCTGTACAATCAGTGGTTATGCAGCCAGTTAGTTAAGCAAGTAGGTGACCATTCAGTTAGTCAGCCAGTCTGCTGTGTATACAGTGTTATATAAGGTACCCAGACAATAGGTGTACAAGCCTGAGCTGTTATATCAGGGTACGCAGTTAGAAGTTAAGAAACTTCCTGACCTCTGTATCAATAAGAACCCAGATTGTGTGGTACATGTTGTGTGAGCTAACATGTTGGAAACCACATCTCTCTTCAGCTGCCAATTTTGCTGCTGTCATTCTGTCTTGAAATCAAGAGACATCCCATTATGTTGAACTGATGCTTTCCCTGGATTTTCATAGCATGCCTACTCTTTCCTTCTTCAGCTAATCTATAGGCATTTAAAATAAAGTTGTGGCATTTATTTATTGACTTACACTGTTTTAAGTCCTATTTGTTTTTGGTCTTGTTGCTACATTGTGATACATGCTTTGTGTGTCCTCTTTTTCAAAAACAAAACTAAACAGTAAAATGTTTAAGATAAACCTCCTCACTTCTGATGCAAATCTGTAAAATGACCATTTTAAAATCCAGTATTTCAAAAATTCCTGCAGTAAAATGTTTATTAAATGGGGAACCCTCCTGCCCATTATTCTTGGAGAAATTATTGTAGCTAACTTCACAGTGATGCTCAAGGTTATTGAATTCAGAGATGAGAAATGATAGTACAGTGATACAAAGTTTGATGAGATGACATTGCAGCCTGTTCCTCGAAAAGGATATTTTGGCTGCGGAAGGAATACACTGCCGAATAGTATTAGGGGTTAAAGGGTTTAAGTTATGACAACAGGTTAGATAAATTGCATCCCTTGAAGTTAGAAGGTTAAGGGATGATCTAATTGGAATGTTTTCAATGTCAAAAGGAATCAAAAGGATTCAGTGGAAAACACTTCCATCTGCTGGGGGGACCCAGATTAACGAGGCATTATTTTAAAGTTAGTGTTAAACCATTTAGAGGTGAAGTCAAGCAGCAGTTTTTCACACAAAGGGCAGTGAAAATCTGGAGATAATAGGAACTGCAGATGCTGGAGAATCTGAGATAACAAGGTGTAGATGTGGATGAACACAGCAGGACAAGCAGCATCATAGGAGCAGGAAATCGTGACGTTTCGGGCGGGCCTGCCGTGTTCATCCAGCTCTACACCTTGTTATCAGTGAAAATCTGGAGCTCACTTCACCAAATGCAACAACAGAAGTCGCTTACATAAAGTAAACACCAACAAACCTGAAAAGGAAATCATAAGAGACTTCTTAAAACAGACGTGCTATAACAAGTAGTGGTTGAGGTGAACAGTATAGATGCAGTTAAGGGTGAAGCAGGATAAGCCGATGAAGTAGAAAGGAATAGACAGAGATTCTGATCTAATTTGATGAGGACAATTGGGAGAAGACTCAAGTGTAGCATGAGCACTGATATGGATTGACTGGTTCAAATGGTCCATTTCTATGTTATCTATACTTTACAGTTCAGTGAAAGAAGGCTGTGAATAACAGGAACAAATAAAATTTTCAAGACTTAAGGCAGTATTTTTTGCTGTATGGGGGATCAAGTGATATAGAGCAAAGGTGCATAAATGATTTAATATTTAGATCAGCTCTGCTCTAATCAAGTGGCAGAATGGACTTAAGGGGATGAATGTCCTACTGTTCACAATGACAAGTTCATGATCTACTTCATGTTTGTACGAATTATCGTTGTATTAACTTCATGCAATACAACTTTTAGACAGAGCCACAATAAAGTGATATCATTCTGGCTACCACAAGATGGCAGCATTTTCTAAGTTTACTCCTAACATGATGTGGAGGTGCTGGTGTTGGACTGGGGTGGACGGTCAGAAATCACATGACACCGGGTTATAGCCCAACGGGTTTGTTTAAAAACACAAGTGTTTGGAGTCTTACTCCTTCTTCAGGTGTTAGTGAGAGAGGTAGTATCAGACACAGAATTCATATGTAAAAGATCCAAAGATTCACACCACTGCTGAGGATGTACGAAATAAACCTAAGATGCTATTCAATCTTTATTCAGTTAGAAGAGTTTAATTGATTAATACATATATATAAATCCCAAATTCCTTTGAAGTCACTGTCCTGAGAGAAATAAAGGTTTTATCACTGTAAAGAAGAGGTACTCAATACCACCAACTGCCAATTTCCAGATGCCATCCGACAACTCTTCCTCTTCATCCTGGACCACAATGTCCTCACCTTCAACAACCAATTCTTCATCCAGACACATGTAACAGCCATGGGGAACAGATTTTCTCCCCAATATGCCAACATTTTCATGCACAAGTTTGAGCAAGACTTCTTTGCTGCACAGAACCTCCAACCAACGCTATACACCAGATACATTGATAACATTTTCTTCCTTTGGACTCATGGTGAGGAATCACTGAAACGACTACATAGCGATATCAACAAGTTTCATCCCACCATCAGACTTACCATGGGCTACTCTTTAGAATCAGTCTCATTCTCGGACACACACATCTCCATCAAGGACGGACACCTCTGCACCTCACTCTACAGATAACCTCACAATGCTGCACTTCTCTAGCTTCCACCCTAAATAGCCATCCCCTTCGGACAAGTACTACACACACACAGAATCTTTTTGGATGAAGTGGAATGAGACAGACACCTGAAGGTGTTGAAGAGCGCCCCTCATAGAAACAGGATACGATGCTCAACCCATCGATCGCCAGTTCCAAGGTGCCACAGCGAAAAAACCTAATGATCTCCTCAGAAGACCGACATCAGATATGTCTGATAGGGTACCCTTCGTTGTCCAGTACTTCCCGGGAGCGGGGAAACTACGCCACGTTCTTAGCAGCCTTCAACACATTATCGACGATGATGAGCACCTCGCCAAGATCTACCCCAAGCCTCCACTTCATGTCTTCAAACAACTGCCAAACCTTAAACAGACCACTGTTCGCAGCAAACTACCCAGCCTTCAGGACAACATTGACCACAACACTATACAACCCTGTCATGGTAACCTCTGCTACTTGCACCTTAAACATTAGTTTTGGATACCAGATTGCTGTCCTGTTGTATTCTCAATGTGCTACTATCCTTCATTTGGCACAAGTTATAGTGTTGTAATCAACCATTAAAATATATACGTAATATAGATAATTATTTTCTCTAGTGATCAATGACAGCCAAAAACTTTATTTACACAGTAAGGTGATTTGGTAAACCATTTCATCATCTGAAGAGATGTGATTGGATTTGAACGCTGTGCAGGCATTGGATAACATGTTCATTTCTGACCTTATGGTGAGAAGGAGACTGTTGACAAAGAAGCTGAAATTTTTTTTTCCCCAAGAAATTGCCTTGACAAACTCTTTCAGTAATGTCCTGGGGAGGAAGTGATTAACCCTTAACTACTTAATGACTTCTTCCTTTATGCTACATGTGACTCCAACCAGTTTTCCCATTGGGCTTCTTGTTGATAGAAAATGCCTTATTACATTAATATGCATGAACTGTCCTTGGTGCAAGTTGGAATCATTAGATATGGCTGTCAAATATGGTCTTTATCTCTCAAGAAAATAACCTTCCACTCTACTTTCCTCTCTAAATAAACCAGCTGTATCTTTGAAGCTGAAAGCAGAAGGTGTCATTAATCTCCTCTTAAACTTGTGGCAAGTCAACAGCATAGCCTTTCACTCTGCTACTACAGCTCAGCCATGAAGCTGATAATGGCATTGGTCTCTTGATGAACACTCCAGTCAATTCCTTGATGTAACTCCACACAGAACACACATTTACATTGCCGTGTTCTCCAGTGTTTGGCTAGAAGGATAAAAATATTGAGCTTAAGTACCATCGGTTGTCATTGTTATTTGAATTGCATGTGTCTGAAGATTTTGTGCAGGATATGGGACAGTGCGGTTACTAACCTTCTGTCAATTTTAGCCATTGGTATGGTGTTGCTCATTCAAACTTGGATAGTCATGTGGAGGTTAGTGGAGTGGAGTGCAGCATAATGAGAAGACTGAATAGTGTGATTTTTTTAATGAGAATTCACAATTGTACCTAACTGATTTTCAGTCAGAAGGAGCTGCCTCAGTTCAAATGTTAGCGATGTATTGATCATAAACTATGTTTGTCAGTGACTATCAGGTAGAGAGATATTGATTTATAGAATCATTACAATGAAAAGGAGGCTATTCACCTGTTCATACCTGCACCAACTCTATAGTTGGTGCCAATCTTGTGCCTTTTCCACATACTCTTGTGCTTTATTTCTATCTAAATAACCATCCAATTGCCTCTTGAATGCCTCAATTGAACCAGCCTTCACCACATTTCCAGGCTGTGCATTCCATATTCTAACTAGTCACTGTGTGAAAATGTATTTTTTTCACATCACCCTTTCTGTATTTGCACATCACCTAAAAGCAATGCCCTCTTCTTCTTGCTTACACCTATCTACTTTGTGCAGAGCAGAATTTTGAAAACCTCTATCAAATCTCCAGGGAGAACAGTCCCAATTTCTTCAATCTGTTCTCATAATCGAAGTTTCTTGTTCCTGGATCCATTCTTGTAGATTGCTCCGCACTCTCTCAAATGCATTCGTATCTTTCCTGTAATGTGGCACCCATAACTGTACACAATGGTCTAGCTGAGGTCTAACAAGTGTCTTGTATAAGTTCAACTAAAATGAACTCTATAATTTCTCTTGGTATAAAAACACAGGACAGATGTTTCATATCTGTGTAATAAATGTTATTATATGGAACTGTTTTGAATACGAAAACATATAATACAATGTTTAAATAAAAAATAATCATTACATTTGATCTTTTTCCCCTGGAATGCAAGGTTCTTTCCATCCTCTGCTTGCTTCCCAGGAGGGATGAAGTGATTCCTGTGGCTTTGGAATAACAACACTTGGCCTCCCATATGAGCTCCCATGAAAGGACAAACTTTTGTTTGGGCATTCTGTTTGTGTAACACATGATTGCTTTTTTTTGACATTGCCTTGGAAGTTGCTGTTCTGTTTTGAAATCTGTAAATCAGACGAAGTACTACAAAATAAAGAACCAAATGTTGCTCTTGTACTCGATACCAGTATTAATAAAACCAAGAATATTTTATCCTTTATTAACTGCTTTCTCCGCCTATCCTGCCACCTTCAATGATCACCTGTACACATATACACATAAGTCCCTAGGCTCCTGAAAATCCTGTAAAATTTTAATCCCATTTTAGTTTATCTCTCAGTGTTCAATGCATCATCTTTAACTTCTCCGCATTGAACCCCATCTGCCACCTAATGTGAAGCTGCATTTCACCTGTACCTCATCTAATCTTGTGTATTGCATTCGCTGCACCTAATGTGGCCCAATCTACATTGGAGAAACCAAACACAAACTGAGTGGCTTTACAAAATACCTCCGGTCTGTGCTCAACCATGACCCCAACCTTCCTGTAGCTGGTCACTTTAACACAGCATCTTGCTCACATGTCCCCTTGTCTGTCCTCAGCACGCTGCAATGCACCAGTGAATCGTTTCAGATAAGTAACGTCTCAGCTTTAAATTAGGCAGTTTGCAGTCTTCTGGGCTCAATATTGAGTACAACACCTTCAAATTGTGAACCCATTCCTTCCTTTTTTTAGCTTTACCTGTTACATTCTCTGTCACCATCTCCCCTTTGCCCACACACCTGCTCCTCCTTCCCCATCCCCCATGCCACAACCCTCCTCTGCCCCCCAGCCCCCACCCAGCCAACCCAGTGGGACTGTCTGTTCTTTCCAGTCTGGCAGTTAGACTCACCATTGTTCCGCCATTCTCACATTCAGATCACTTAATCTGAACTATCATTATCCTTCCTCCCCAAGCACACCAACCCAACACCCCCCCACCAGTATTGCATAAATGCTGCCCCCTCTTACACTACACTTCAGCTCTGATGAAGAGTAATCTAGATGCGAAATATTAGCTTGCTTTCTCTCCATGGATGCTGGTTGACACGCTCTGATCTACCGCATTTATTGTTTTCAGTTCGCATACTCCACCAACTTGTCAGTCTTGTTTTGGATTTCCACGCTGTCCTCCTCTCAGTTTACAATTCTTCCAACATTAGGGACATTTGTTAAAAATTGTCCCTAACACCAAGATTCAGATCATTAATATGTACCAGGAAAAGCAAGGGTCTCAACACTGACCCCTGGGGACCTCCACTACAGCCTTCCTCCAGCTCAAAAAATATCCATTGACCATTATGCTCTGTTTCCTATCATTCAACCAATTTTGTACCCAAATTGCCATTGTCTCTTTAACACTGTGACCGACAACTTTCAGCAAAAAACACTGTATCAAATACCACGTCAAAAGTGTTACCCTCATCAACACATTTTATTAGCTCTTCAAAAAACTTCAGCAAGTTAGTTAAACATGATTTCCCCTTCAGAAATCCATGCTGACTCTTCCTAATCTTTTCCGATGTGAATGGATAATTGTTTCCAAAATTTTTCACACTACAGGAGTTAAACTAACGGGTCTGTAATTGCTGGCATTATCCTTGTCATGTTTTTTGAACAAGGCCGTAATGTTGGCAATTCTCCAGCCTCCTGGCACCTCCCCAGATTCCAGGGAAGACTGAACTATTGTTGCCAGTGCCTCTGCAATTTCAACCATCACTTCCTTCAAAATCTTTGGACGCAATTCTTCTAATCCCAGTGCTTTGTTAACTTTAAGTACCAACAATCTATCCATGACTTTTCCTTATTAATTTTGATCCCTTCTATTGACATGGTTTCCTCCTCTGTTACCATGAGCTGGGCAGCATCCTCCTTTTTTGTAAAGACAGTTACAAAATATTAACACCTCAGCCATGCCCCCTGCCTCTATCCCCTTTTTGGTCTCTGATCAGCTCTACTTTCTTAACCACTCTCTTACTGTTTATATGCCAATAGAAGACTTTTGATTTCCCTTTATGTTAGCTACTAGTATTTTCTCATGGTTTCTTTTTGCTTTTACCAGTTGCTTTTTCACCTCTCCCAAACCTCTGGTATTCTTGTTGATTCTTAATTGTATTTTCTGCCTTATACCTGAAATGAGTACACCTTTTCTTTCCAATGTTAATTTCTACCTCTTTGGTCATCCAGGAAACTCTGTGTTTGTTTATCTCACATTTAACATTGGAAGGATTAAACCTCAACTGTACCCAAGCCACCTGTTCTTTGAAGGTGGCCCATTGTTCCTTTACTGATCCCGCTACCAAACTCTTATTCCAACTAATCCCGGTCAGCTCTGTTCTAGCCCTTCTGTTCATGTCTGAATTAATGATAGCAGGAACATATGTTGCAGAATGACGATAATCTGGTTTATCCAATAGGTAAGCAGTAATTATCTCAATATTAATTTCGTTGTCCAGTCTGACCC
Organism: Ginglymostoma cirratum; assembly: GCA_024137785.1. Classification (NCBI taxonomy): domain Eukaryota; kingdom Metazoa; phylum Chordata; class Chondrichthyes; order Orectolobiformes; family Ginglymostomatidae; genus Ginglymostoma; species Ginglymostoma cirratum. The sequence continues at coordinate 13,998,312 of JAHRHZ010000039.1, forward strand.
TTCAATATCATGCTGGCATAATCAAAGATACCACCATTTGCTGGGGTTTCAAAATTCTTAGCTTTAAAATGTTAAGGACTAAAAATTGGTAGGCGCACTGTATTTCAGGTACAGGGATCAAAATTTGTGATGTGTCCGTACTGGTTACAGTGGAACTAGGCATATTGTACATTTATGCTTCACCTCATTTACCTGATTGAAGTATCGAGCTGATGCCTCCTGTACCGTTGGCAGCCATTGCACCCAGCAAGGATATTTGTGTGTGCTAACAGCAAGTAGGGCATGCAGGCTTCCATTCTTGAGACAGTCTCTTTTTAATGGAAGCTGAATTGAAGGACCACGGGAGGCAGTACTGCAAATAGAAACAAGGAGAATGGAACATCAGGCAGAGAAAAGATTCTAGACACCTTAGTGGTTGAGGGGGCAGGGCAGGAGAGATGTTGTGACCCTACAATAGTGCAGGAGGCACCCAGTGACAACCCTGGAGTGAGAGGGCAGGTGGAGGTCAATTCCTGGCACCTGGCTCTGAGAAACTGGCAGCAGTGCCATATGTAGGCTAATGACCTCACAGGGTTGTAAAGACAGTGAATGCATTTCAAGGGACATATTTTGGAACCACTCATCAACCTCTCACATTGCTCAATGAACCATATGTCAATCCCTCACCCAGCAGCATTCAGATTCAATATTCAGCATTCAAATAGCCTAGCTCATCACACTTATCAATGCTGCCAGGCTCTTGTTTACATCTCATTGTTTCTATGTAGCTTCAGTTATTTAAATCTGGCAGAACATTGGCCAAACATAGCCAAATAGCACATTCCTGCTTATATTTCTTATTTCTTTTACAGGACAAGGTGATACAGAAGAAAAGGGAGCAGAGCAGATATGACAAAGAACAAAGACATTTGCAACTCCCACACCAAACATGACTCTCTGTGTTATGGGGCTGGCTGTGACATCTGAATTTCCTGAGGCTGAAGTTTTGTTCCTGTCTTATGTATTTTTCACCTTCTAACCTGCCAAGATCTTATTGTCTAGCATGATGAGCAAGCTGCTGATAGAGCTCTTGTTTATACCCCACTTCTTTTACTCATACCAACTTTCTTCTTTCTGATTTCAGCCACACCAAGAGCTGCCAACTGGCCAACTGCAGGATCCCAAAGAGAAGTGAGGTAGTAGCAGAGCAGCACTGACAAAGAGGCCTGGTCATTTGCTGTGACACACTAAGCCACCAGCTCAGATATTGGGACTTAACTAAAGGCTAGTAGAGATTTGGCATCAGCACATGACAAGCCACTGAGCATGAGAGACCACAGCCAGGCCAGGTTCAAAACACAATACTGCTTTGGATACTGGAAACCTGAAATGAAACCAGAAACTGCTGGAAATGCTCAGCAATCTGGTAGCATCTGTGGAGAGAGAAATCAAGTGAAGACCTTTCATCTTGTAGTGACTGTAATGAGGTCAGCCAGGAGACTTCATAGAATAGGAGATCCTGATTGGGGCTGTTAATCTGGTCCAATCAGGGAGCTCTGGCTGACAGATAAAAACAGGAGTGTCAGACATGTAAATAAAGGGTGAATTGGGGATGGAACACCAGGCAACTTTGGCATTTATTTTAAGAAGACTAGAATATAAAAGCAGGAATGTACTTCTGAGGCTCTATAAGGCTCTGGTCACGCCAAATTTGCAGTATTATGTGCAGTTTTGGTCCCCATATCTCAGGAAAGATATACTGGTCCTGGAGTGGGTTCAGAGGAGGTTCACGAGAATGGTCCCAGGAATGAAAAGCTTGACATATGAGGAACGTTTGAGGACTCTGGGTCTGTACTCGATGGGGTTTAGAAGGGTGAGGGGGGATCTAATTGAAACTTACAGAATACTAATGTCCTGGACAGAGTGGATGTTGGGAAGATGTTTCCATTGGTAGGAGAGACTAGGACCCGAGGACACAGCCTTACAGTAAAGGGAGAACCTTTTAGGACAGAGATAAGGAAGACCTTCTTCAGCCAGAGAGTGGTGAACCTATGGAATTCACTGCCACAGAAGGCTGTGGAGGCCAGGTCATTGAGTATATTTAAGATGGAGATAGATAGGTGCTTGATTGCCAAGAGGGTCAAGAGTTACGGGAAGAAAGTGTGAGAATGGGGCTGAGAAACTTATCAGCCATGATTGAATGGTAGACCAAACTCGATGGGCTGAATGGCCTAATTTCTGCTCCTACGTCTTATGCTCTTATCTGTGGAGTTATTTCAGTGGTGAAAGGAGCAAGACATGTTTCTGAAGAAATTCGCTTGCAACAGTCGTCTTTGAGTTGGGGTAAGCATTTCTGGCATTATGCCATTATATAGGAAGCTTGCCTCATTTGATCCTGCCGTCAAAGACTGGGTCAAGTATGTGGAAAGAATGTGTTGTTTTTTGCAGGCATGTGACATTGGGGCAGGCAAAAAGCAACGAGTGATTCTTATGACAGCTTATGGACACGCAACTTTTTCGGTTATGAGGACCCTAACATTCTTTGAGGCACCAGATACTAAAACCTTTTAAGAGTTGAAGGATTTCGTTAAGGAATATTGCAACCCAAGCCCCCTCTAATTCTCAGTCATGATCGGTTTTACTTTACAATTCGAGAACCAGGGAATCTGCATCAGGACTTTTGACTAGGTTAAGATGACTGGCAGAGGCATCTGACTTTGGCTTAACTATTAATGAGATGCTGAAAGACTGTTCGGTATGTGGGATTAGTGATGTAACAATGCAAAAGCACTGACAAGCTGAAGCCTAACTGGACTTCAACAGGCACTACAACTGGCTTTATCTTTGGGAAATGTGGCAAGTGGAGCATTTGGGTTGCAGGGTATTCCGATGGAAGTGGACACCCTTACCAGTCTGACTGAGCCTGGGGAACACCACTTGAGTGAAGACAATTGCATAGCCGGACTTGGGAGATGCCCTGGACAGAGGGACTCTAGGTCAGCCCAAAGCAAAACCCTAAAACAAAGCCAAGTGTCAGCCAAATGGTTAACATTTTCTTCAGGATCCAGACTGGCAAGCCATTGTAGTTGCTGCTGGTATGCAGACTCAAGACAGCAGAGGAGTCCCACTAGACCTAAATTGAGTAAGAGTCCACCCACATCTGGTTTGGAACAGTTAAATTGCTTAGCAACATCCAAACCAGAACCAACCAAAACAAACATCTGGTTAAACGGTCATTAGGTTCGAATGGAGGTTGATACTGGCGTGGCCGTTTCAGTGATCGTTGAATCAGTCTTTAATAAAATTCATTCTGACTCGAATCCTTAAGTTTGTGCAAGACCTCGGCTAGACTGAGCACCTATACTGGGGAAACTTTACAGATTAAGGGTACGACTTCAGTTACAATCCCTTATGAGAAGCAGCTGGTTCAGTTACCACTGATTGTAGAAAAATGTCCGGGCTCCCAAGCTTGAAGGGGTAAAATTAGTTGAGAAAAATTCATCTAGATTGGCACACTTTTCAATTCAAAAATGACTGCCTGAGTGAAGTCCTAATTGAATACACAGAAGATTTTCAGGAAGGCCTAGGGACTGTCAAAGGAGCCAAGGCCGTCTTGCATGTTGACCAGGAAGCAATTCCACGATTCTGCAAGTCTCGTCCAGTGCCATTTACATTACAGGCAAAAGCAGAGGCAGAAATCCGAAGGCTGGAAAGTGAAGGGAATCATCAGACTAGGCCAGTTGGTGGAATGGGTGGCACCAGTTGCACTGATTGTGAAGCCCATCAGGTCGGTTCACCATTGTGGCATTTTAAACAAATGGTAAACTGTTTCCCACAGCTGGATAAATACTCAGGCCCTTGCACAGGGAAATTATATGCAAAACTGGTGGGGTGGGGCTGTCCTTCACGAAGCTGGACATGAGCCATTTGCACTTGCAATTGCAGCTAGATGAGGATTCCCAGAAGTATGATACAATTAATACACATAAGGGTTTGTACCAATATATGAGACTGTCATTTGGGGATATCATCAGCCTATGGCAATTTTTCAGTGGACGATGAAGAATATATTACAAGGTCTACCCCAGTTTGTCATTTAGCTAGATGATGTGCTAATAGCAGGGAATACCAACAAGGAGCATTTAGAGAACTTGAAGATAGTGCTTAGATGTTTCTTGTAGGTGGGTGTATGCCTTAGAAGGGGAAAATGTGTGTTCCAGCCACCCCAAGTAACCTAGTTGAGCTACAGTGTCGCCAAGACTGGGATACACCGGTAGAAGATAAAGTGAGGTGATCAAAGGTGCCCCGGCTCCCAGGTCTGTACTAGGGCTTAGGTCTTTCCTTGGGCTGGTCAATTATTATGGAAAGTTCATAAATAACCTGGCACCCATTCTGGCACCTTTGCATCAACTGTTAAAAAAGGGTCAGCCTTGAAAATGGTCTCATAGCCAAGCTATAGCTTTCACGGAAATGAAGAAATAGCTGTTGTCCTTTAAGGTGTTGGCACACTTTGATCCCAAGTGAGATCTGAAAATGACATGTGATACCTCCCCATATGCCATCAGGGTAGTGTTAGCACATAGGTGGCCCAATGGAAAGGAATGCCTAATAGCATTTGCATGCAGGTCTTTGGCTAATGCAGAACATAAGTATACCAGGTAAAGAAGTAAGGTTTGGTGGTCATGTTTGGAGTCAGGAAGTTCCACCAATACTTTTGTGGTTGTAAATTTGTCATAATAACAGACTACAAACCCTTCATGGTCTACTTAAAAAGGACAGGCAGTACTGCCCATAGCTTCAGGCTGAATTCAGCAGTGGGCTCTATTACAAAGTGCATATAATTACAAGTTAGAACACTGTCCAGGAGGCCAAGTAGCAAATGCGGATGCATTGAGCCACCTCCTGCTGGAAGGTACAGGTGGCACCACCAATGGAAGAGTCTGTAATGGTTTTAAATTTCCTGGACACACTTCTAGTCACAGCTGACAATATCAGACTTTAGGCACAGAAAGCTCCAGTCCTGGCAAAACTGAAACACTTGGTGGTGATGGGGGAAGCCACAGGGCTTCTACAACTGGAATTGAAATCTTTTTGGAACCTGGAGAGACCAGATCACAGTAGAGGATGGCATACTATCATGGGGAGCAAGAGTGATTGTCCCAAGCAAAGCTCGCTGCCGGATACTGGCTGAATTCCAACAGGGCCATCCAGGGGTTTCCAAAATGAAGATGTTGGCAAGAGATTATGTCTAGTGGCCAGGATTGGATGCATATGTAACTTAGTTGGTGGGGCAGTGCCCAGAGTGCCAACAAGGTCAAAAATTATCATCAGCAGCAGCTCCCCCACATTTCTGAGTGTGGCCTGGTAAATCCTGGACTCGGTTACATGTCGACTATGCAGGTCCTGCGGTGAAGCTGAGTGGGAGCAGTTGAATTGCGTTCTGGGAAGGTGAGTGAGCTGACGTAATTGGGCAGTGGCTGATGTCCCTGACTCCTACACGTGCAGGAAGTGTGTCCAGCTGCAGCTCTTGTTAGATCGCATGATGGCTCTGGTGCTGCGGATGGACTCACTTTGGAGCATCCGTGATACTGAGGAAGTCGTGGATAGCACGTTCAGCAACTTGGTCAAACTACAGATTAGGATTGCTGAGGGAGAAATGGAATGGGTGAGCAAAAGGCAGAGAAAAAGCAGGAAGGCAGTGCAGGTGTCCCCTGCGGTCATCTCCCTCCAAAACAGGTATACCATTTTGGATACTGTTGGGGGAGATGGCTCACCAGAGGAAGGCAGCATTAGCCAGGTTCATGGCACCATGGCTGGCTCTGCTGTACAGAAGGGCGGGAAAAAGAGTGGAAGGGCTATAGTCATAGGGGATTCGATTGTAATGGGAGTAGATAGGCGGTTCTGTGGTCGAAAACGAGACTCCTGAATGGTATGTTGCCTCCCACGTGCGTGGGTCAGGGATGTCTCAGATCGACTGCAGGACATTCTGAAGGGGGAGGGTGAACAGCCAGCAGTTGTGGTGCATATAGGCACCGATGATATAGGTAATAAATGGGATGAGGTCCTTCAATCAGAATTTAGGGAGTTAGGAGCCAAGTTAAAAAGTAGGACCTCAGAGGTAGTAATCTCAGGATTGCTACCAGTGCCATGTGCTAGTCAGAGTAGAAATGAAAGAATAGGCAGGATAAATGAGTGGCTTGAGAGATGGTGCAGGAGGGAGGCGTTCAGATTTTTGGGACATTGGGACCGGTTCTGGGGGAGGTGGGACTATTACAAATCGGACGGTCTAGACCTGGGCAGGACTGGAACCAATGTCCAAGGGGGTGCTTTTGCTAACGCTGTTGGGGGGGTTTAAACTAATGTGGCAGGGGGATGGGAACCAAATGAGGATGTTAGTGGACAGTAAGGAGGTAGTAACTAAAACCTGTAAGGAACTAAATAATGAAGTCAGTGTGACTAAGGGGAAGAGTATGCAGAGAGCAGATGATGAACGCAAAGGGACAGGTGGTCTGAGGTGCATTTGTTTTAATGTGAGAAGTGTAGTAGCTAACGCAGATGAACTTAGGGCTTGGATTAGTACCTGGGAGTATGATGTTATTGCTACTACTGAGACTTGGTTGAGGGAAGGGCAAGATTGGCAACTAAATATCCCAGGATATAGACCCTTCTGAGGAAGGGTCACTGGACCCGAAACGTTAACTCAGTTTTCTCCTTCACAGATGCTGCCAGACCTGCTGAGCTTTTCCAGCAACTTTGTTTTTGTTCCTGATTTACAGCATCCACAGTTCTTTTGATTTTTATTCAGAATTTGTAAGGAGCATCCAGGAGGGTTTTATAGAGCAGTATGTAAATAGTCCAACTCGGGAAGGGGCCATAGTGGACGTGGTGTTGGGGAATGAGCCTGGCCAGGTGGTTGAAGTTTCAGTAGGGGATTACTTTGGGAATAGTGATCACAATTCTGTAAGTTTTAGAATACTCATGGACAAAGATGAGCATGGTCCTAAAAGACGTGTGCTAAATTGGGGAAAGGCCAACTATAGCAAAATTCAACAGGTGCTGGGGAATGTGGATTGGGAGCAGTTGTTTGAGGGTAAATCCACATTTGATATGTGGGAGGCTTTTAAAGAGAGGTTGATTAGAGTGCAGGACAGACATGTCCCTGTGAAATGAGGGATAGAAAGGGCAAGAATAGGGAACCACGGATGACTCGTAAAATTGTGAGACTAGCGAAGCGGAAAAAGGAAGCATACATAAGGTCCAGGCGACTGAAAACAGACGGAGCCCAGGAAGAATATCGGGAAAGTAGGACCAATCTGAAACATGGAATTAAGAGGGCTAAAAGGGTTCATGAAATATCTTTAGCAAACAGGGTTAAGGAAAATCCCAAAGCCTTTTACTCATACATAAGGAGCAAAAGGGTAACTAGAGAAAGGGTTGGCCCACTCAAGGACAAAGGAGGGAAGTTACACGAGGAGGCAGAGAAAATGAGTGAGATATTAATGAGTACTTTGTGTCGGTATTCACCGAGGAGAGGGACATGATAGATGTTGAGGTTAGGGATAGATGTTTGAATACTCTAGGTCAAGTCAGCATAAGGAGGGGGGTAGTGTTGGGTATTCTAAAAGGCATTAGGGTGGACAAGTCCCCAGGTCTGGATGGGATCTATCCCAGGTTACTGAGGGAAGTGAGAGAGGAAATAGCTGGGGCCTTAACAGATATCTTTGCAGCATTCTTAAGCATGGGTGAGGTCCCCGAGGACTGGAGAATTGCTAATGTTGTCCCTTGTTTAAGAAGGGTAGCAAGGATAATCCAGGTAATTATAGACCGGTGAGCCTGGCGTCAGTGGTGGGGAAGCTGCTGGAGAAGATACTGAGGGATAGGATCTATTTACATTTGGAAGAAAATGGGCTTATTCGTGATAGGCAGCATGGTTTTGTGCAGGGAAGTTCATGTCTTACCAACTTGATAGAATTCTTTGAGGAAGTGACAAAGTTGATAGGTGAGGGAAGGACTGTAGATGTCATATACATGGACTTCAGTAAGGCGTTTGATAAGGTTCCCCATGGTAAGCTGATGGAGAAAGTGAAGTCGCATGGGGTCCAGGGTGCATGAGCTAGATGGATAGAGAACTGGCTGGGCAACAGGAGACAGAGAGTTGTAGTGGAAGGGAGTTTCTCAAAATGGAGAGCTGTGACCAGTGGTGTTCCACAGGGATCCGTGTTGGGATCACTGTTGTTTGTGATAAACATAAATGATCTGGAGGAAGGTATAGATGGTCTGATTAGCAAGTTTGCAGATGACACTAAGATTGATGGAGTAGCAGATAGTGAAGGGGACTGTTGGAGAATGCAGCAGAATATAAATAGATTGGAGAGTTGGGTGGAGAAATGGCAGATGGAGTTTAATCCAGGCAAATGCGAAGTGATGCATTTTGGAAGATCTGATTCAAGAGAGAACTATACGGTAAATGGAAAAGCCCTGAGGAAAACTGATGCACAGACAGATCTGGGTGTTCAGGTCCGTTGTACCCTGAAAGTGGCAACACAGGTCAATAGAGTGGTCAAGAAGGCATACAGCATGCTTTCATTCATCGGACGGGGTATTGAGTACAAGAGTTGGCAAGTCATGTTACAGTTGTATAGGACTTTGGTTTGACCACATTTGGAATACTGCATACAGTTCTGGTCACCACATTACCAAAAGGATGTGGATGCTTTGGAGAGGGTGCAGAGGAGGTTCACCAGGATGTTGCCTGGTATGGAGGGCACTAGCTATGAATAGAGGTTGAGTAGATTTGGATTATTTACATCAGGAAGACGGAGGTTGAGGGGGTCCTGATTGAGGTCTACAAAATCATGAGAGGTATAGACAGGGATTATTTACATCAGGAAGACGGAGGTTGAGGGGGTCCTGATTGAGGTCTCCAAAATCATGAGAGGTATAGACAGGGTGGATAGCAAGAAGCTTTTCCTAGAGTTGGTGATTCAATTACTAGGGATCACGATTTCAAGGTGAGAGGGGAAAAGTTTAAGGGAGATATGCATGGAAAGTTCTTTACGCAGAGGCTGGTGGGTGCCTGGAACGCGTTGCCAGCAGATTTGGTAGAGACGGGTACGATAGCGTCATTTAAGATATATCTAGACAGATACATGAGTGGGCAGGGAGCAGAGGGATGTAGATCCTTGGAAAATAGGTGACAGGTTGAGATAGAGGATCTAGATCAGCGCAGGCTGGGAGGGCTTAAGGGCCTGTTCCTATGCTGTAATTTTCTTTGTTCTTTGTTCTTTGTCCTTTCATGGGCTCAATGTTCTTAGTAATTGTGGATGCCTACTTAAAGTGCATAGACTTAATTCATCAAAAACGGGGTCTACAATAGAAAAACTGAATGCATCTTTTGCTATACATGGACTCCCGGAAGTTTTGTTTGCAGATAACAGGCCATTGTATACCAGCAAGGAATTTGAGCATTTCCTAAAGCCAAATGGCATTCAGCATATAAAGACAGCTCCCTACCGTCCATCATCCAATGGTCTGGCTCAGAAAGAGCAGCCCAAACTTTGAAGGCAAGCTTAAAGAAACAGCCTACAGCTTCATTAGATAACAAACAGTCCTGTTTCCTATTTGATTATGACCCATTCCCTCCCCCAAACCCCTCATACAACTACAGGGGAAGATCTACCAGAGTTGCTAATGGGGAGAAGACCCTGCACCGGGTTAAATCTGATTTTCCCAGACCTGGGAGTAGGGTCAAATGGCATCAGGAATGCCAATGCTGGTGCCAATGCCATACACAACACTCTGCTAAGTGAGAGAGCCAGTTTACTTCTGGGGGAAAGGTTTGGTGTAGGAATGGGAATGGCCCTGAATGGATAAGAGCCAGGGTTAATTAAGGTCCAGTCCAGTGAAATATAAAGTTGAGACAGGTGAAACAGTCCTGAACAAGCACTTGGACATATGAAAGCCTCAAACTTGCAAGTGGGTTGGGAGCAAAATGTGCCTGGATCCTTGGAACAATCAGAAAGGCTGGCAGAACCAATATGTTCTCCCTCTCTATCAAGCGCTGAACCTGAGATGGACACGGCAGATATCGTCACCTCGATGCTACTGCTGCTAGGAAAAGAAAATAAATTTCTTTGGAAACACTGTGGGTGCAAGAGGCAAGCTATTGTGCCTTACACCCGCCTGTGTCCGAGGCAGAGTTGGAGGAACCCTGACTCAGTGTTAAAACTCCCCAGGAGGAGCCACAAGAAAAAGAACCAGCCTGAGTCTTCCGATTCAGAGGGGGAGGGATGTAATGATTATAACGAGGTCGGCCAGGTGGACCTCTTGGAATATGAGTTCCCCGATTGGGGCTATTAATCTGGTCCAATCAGGGAGCCCTAGCTGATAGATATAATTAGGAGTGTCACAGTTTCTGTCCATTCTGAGATTTAGCTCTGAGGGAGCTGGATCAGTGTCAAGGACTATCCATGTGTAAATAAAGGGTGATTTGATGACAGGTTACCAGTCTTTATGGAGTTATTTCACTCATGGTAAAGGATGGCTTATTTTCCAGCTCACCAGAAGGTGATGTCCCAGATGAGTTCTGCTGCTGCGCCTCAGTAGGGATGTGAAGAGGACAATGTTGATGCACACTGAGATGCTGGCTGCACTAACTGCAGTACCAGATAACCAGAAGTAATCCAGCTCCAATGTGGCAGAGGACATCGTACAGAACCTCCCTTGTCCACAGCTTCTGCTTTCACTTCAGCTCATGTTGCAGACCAGAGATATGCCACTGCAAGCCCTTGTGTTATAGTCTCTAGGGAGAGAGGTCTGGAGGGAGAGGTATGCAAATCCTCTGAGCTCCCTGTCTGGATGCAGCAACACTTTTAGCCTAACCCAGAAACTCACTCCAACACTTCTGAAAAAAATTCAGAGATTACAAAAGCAAAGATTATTCAGAATTACCGTACATGTAAGTTGGATGCCTAGTGCTGGACTGCTCTTGCCTCTTAATGTTTGATCTTTAGTGAATTACAGTGAGCCCCTTCAATGGACTCTCTGTTGTCCATGTTGGTCATTAGGTGTCACATAGAGCTGTGCGACATCATGACAGTGCCAGGCCAGTGACTACCTCTATTCGAGAGGACACCGGTGTGGGCACCTTTCTCAAGATGCAGCAGCATGTAGCTGCTCCAGAAACAGCCGGTCCCAGAGAATTTCCACAGGGCCATCTCCAGAGAATCTACACGCCCTATGCATCTGTCCTATCCTCTCAGGAGGTAGTACTCAAGCAAGCATTCTCTTCCAGTGCTGGTCAGTCCTTATTCTTTCAACAAACATCATCAAAATGAAATTACCTTGTCATTTACATTTTGATGTTTGTATCTTGCCTTGTTGTGCACCAATTGGTTGCTGCAGCTCCCAACATGGCAACAGTGACTGAACATATTTCATTGGCTGCAAAGTGTTTGTGGTATTTGGAAATTATGAAAGATTTTGTATTAATGCAGCTTCTGTCTTTCTTTCTAAACATGACTCAACGACAACATTGTGCAGTTTCACACACCGCAAACTCCCAGCATCACCAACAATATGAATAGCATTTGTCAAACGTTCTTCCTGTGCTGCATCTTCCTGAACTATAACCTTCATGCCAGCAATAATTTCTAAGATTGTACAAACCACAAAAGACTAAGGAGTCACACAACTGGTAGCTTAATCAGTTTTCACTCGTGTCATGGAGATCTGCCCACCAGGAATGCCGACACATCCTTTCTTTGACTTTTCATGCCAGGAATTCAAACATGTGTAAATCTATTTCAGACATGTGCTTTTTCTCTGTCCAAATGCAGAGAGTTTGCACAAAATTTCATGTAATAAAATTATAATAACTCAAATTTCAGGGGGCCTGTCCGCAAATATGTTAAAGCTTTGAGACAGTGCAAGGAAATTTGATTTGAAAACAGTGACACGGTAAATACGTGAAAAATATCTTCCATCATTTAATTTGTTCACATTTTACAGTGGCCTGATCATGTAATAAAAGACATTGAAAAACATTGCGAGTTAAGTCTGGAAAACCTTTGTAATCTTTTTTCTGCTTAGTGTGCAGTACATTACAGTCTGCCACATCATCAATTCGGTCAAACACATTTTCTTGCTGCAGTGTGAAATTCCAGAGCATCTCTAAATACTTTGCGGTTTTAGCCATGGAAAAAAGTGAGGGTGGGCAGGTGAATATTCAATAGACTGCTCAGGGACGTTAGCGCGATAATCTTCCTTTTCGTCCACTGATATGCTTTGTCAGTTTTCTGATCCATGCCTCAAATGCTCGGAGCTTAGAAGAGTAAGAGGTAGCTTGATTTAAACATGATCCATAATACCATAATAAATAGGACAAGGAGTAGGCCATTCAGCCCCTCGAGCCTGCTTCACCTCATGAATGATCTGACATTCCTCATGGCCATTTTCCTGCCTTTTACCCATTATCCTTGAATCTCTGACTGAATCCTAAGGGCTTTGGCAGAGTAGATGTAGAGAATGTGTTTCCTCTTATGAGTGAATCTAGAATTAGGGGTCACTGTCAAAATCAGGGGCTACCATTTAAAACAATGGGTTTTTTTCTTTCAAAGCATTATGAGTCTTTTGAACTTTTTTCCTGAAAAAGGTGCTTAAAGCAGAGTCCACGAATATTTTTGAGGTAGAGGTAGATAGAATTTTCATAAACAAGGGATTGAAAAGTTATGTGGAGTTAGTGGTAAAATGGTTGTGGTTACCATGAGATCTGCCATGATCTTATTGATTGATGGAGCAGGTTGGAGGGGCTGAGTAGCCTAGTCCTGCTCTTGACTGTTTGTATACTCGTACGTTCATCCAAGTGGCTTTGTCGGTCTCATTCAGCCTGGGCAGTATGTTGACATTCACAAACAATGTGGCTTCTTGTACTTTCCTATGACAAAAAGTGGCAGCATTTTGGTGCCATCCATGTTGGTGCAGATCCGAGCAGTGACACGGTCCTTGCTTCACTTTCCACGATTGCAGTGTGATCTAAACAGTACAGTGTGGAACAGTCCAGTTTCATTACATTCAAAATATCTCTTGGTACAGCCTTGATCAGGACATGAGATAACAAGGTGTAGAGGTGGATGAACACAGCAGGCCAACCAGCATCAGAGGAGCAGGAAGGCTGAAATTTCTGAAGAAGGGTCTAGGCCCAAAACATCAGCGTTCCTGCTTCTCTGATGTGCTTGGCCTGCTGTGTTCATCCAGCTCTACACCCTGTTATCTCAGATTCTCCAGCATCTGCGGTTCCTACTATCTCTTGATCAGGACATGGTGAGACTATTTTACAGGCCATTGTCTACCTTTGCTATTGTAACTTCCACACCCTTACTGTTTACAGTGCAGACAACAATGCCATGCCTCCTCTCAAATGGATCCAGCCATCCCCTGCTGCAAGCTTATCCGTGATCCTGTTCTCTAAAATGGCCTAACCTGCTCTGATCATTTGTTGTGACCATGTGCCAAATGTTCATGACCAGCTGAATTGGAGTTACCATTCCAGAACTTCATCCTTCTGTTGTGTTCCCTACTTTGCTAGCAGGAATAGTATCACAAATTCACCTCAACTAAATTTTCAAGGTATCTGAACTTGAGTTATCATGATTTCATTATATCAATTCATAGAATCATAGCCTCCCTACAGGTGGGGAAGCAGTCCTTTTGGCTCATCAAATCCACACCGATCCTCCGAAGAGCATGCCACACAGATCTAGCCCCGACCCTATCCCTGTAACCCTGCATCCCTCCATGACTAATCCACCTAACTTACACATCCCTGGACACAATAGGCAATGTAGCATGGCCAATTCACCTAACCTGCACATCCTTGCACTGTGCGAGGAAACCATAGCACCCAGAGGAAACCCATGCAGACATGGACCAAATGTGCAAACTCCATATATATAATCGCCCAAGGATGGAATCAAACCCAGGTTCTGGCACTGTGAGGCAGCAGTGCTAACTACTGAGTCACTGTGCTGTCCCTAAGGAGTGTGATGGAATACTCCTCACTTGCCTGGATGGGTGCAGTTCCCAACAACACTCGAGAAGCTTGACATCAACCCGAACAAAGCACTCTGCTTGATTAGCACCACATCCACAAGCATCCATTCCCTCCACTACTAATGCTCAGTAGCAGCAGTGTGTACTGTCTACAAGATGTACTGCAGAAATTCACCAAAGCTCCTTAGATAGCACCGTCCAAAAACACAACCACTTCTATCTAGAAGGACAAATGCAGCGGATACATGGGAGCACTACCACCTACAAGTACCCCTCCAAGCCACTCACCATCACGACTTGGAAATGTATCACTGTTCCTTCACTGTCACTAAGTCAAAATCCTGGAATTCCCTCCCTGAGTACATTGCAGGTCTACCTACAGCGCATGAACTGCATCAGTTCAAGAAGGCAGCTCACCGCCACCTTCTCAAGGGCAACTAGGTGCTGGCAATAAATGCTGGCCAGCCAGCGACGTTTATGTCTCACGAGTGAATAAAAAAACCCATCATATTGACCCTCATATTCTATTGGTTTTCCTGTTTACTTGCGGTACCTGCATATTAATCTTGTACATGCAATAGGACACCCAGGTCTCTCTGTATCTCAGAGATTTGCAACCTCTCTTCATTTAGATAATATGCTTCTTTTTCATTTTTCTGCCAAAATGGACAATTTCACACTTTCTCACATTATACTCCATTTGCCCTCACTTAACCAATCCATATCCCTTTGTAGGCTCCTTATGCCCTCTTCATTATTCACTTCCCCCCTTTCTTTGTGTCATCAGCAACTATACCCAACATACCTTCTGCCCCCTTATTGAAACAGTGTATATAAATTACAGAGTTGAAGCCACAGCATCAACCCCCTGTGACACACCACTCATGACATCCTGCCAGCCCAAAAGAGATCCTTTTATTCCTATTTTTTGCTCCTGTTAGTCAGCCAATCTTCTACCCATACCAATATGCTACCCTCAACATCATGAACTTTTAGTTTTTGCAATACCTTTGAAGTGCCCCTTATCAAAAGCCTTTTGGAAATCTAAATACGATACACCTACTGGTTCCTCTTTATTTACAGCACAAGTTACTTCTTCAAAGAACTCCAATAAATTTGTTAAACATGATTTCTCTTTGGCAAAACCATTGTTGGCTAATCTTGATTACATTGAGCTTATCTAGGTATCCTGTCATACTGCCTTTAATAATAGCGTAAGAATAGCTAATGTCCTTTAGAGAAGGTAACTGACATCCTTAGCTTGTCTAGTCTACATGTATCTCCAGATCTACAACAATGTGGTTGACTGTTAACTGTTCTCTGGGTAATTAGGAATCGGCAATAAATGGTACACGAGCTTGTGACACCCACATCCTATGATGAAAAACAAAAGCTTGTAACATTTTCACTATGATAGATGTTAAGTTAACTGGCCTGCTGCCTGCCTCCATATTTTTGGTGCTTTGGTGCTGGGCATGTGGAAAGGGATCTAATTTGAGACTGCCAGATGACTCCACTAAGTCATATCAGCATATAGAAGGCAGCAGAATTAATTTGTGTATAGTACTTGGTTTCATTTGGCTAAATAAAGAACCTTAACATTTATTTGTAATTTTGGCCCCCTATGCTTCAGCAATCCAAGGTGGCTGTCACTCTATTCTTAAGATCATTATTCCTTGCAACAAATATCACATTATTAATGGTTCTACTGGCACATATATGCGATAGGAACACCAGACAGAATGGATATAAAATGCAACATTGAACCTTAAGGGGTAAAACAAACCAAGGAATAAAATGGGAGCATTCAAACAAGTCAATGATATCAGCAGATGTGTGGTAACTGCAGCTGAATATAAATTATATCTTGAGGAAAGTACAGAATATAAATACGCTGCCTTTGCAGATACACTCCATAATTTCCTTGAACAATGTAATTAAATTAGTCAAATGTAATCTTCACAAATCTTTGTTGACAGCCACTAATTAGTCTGCACCTCTTAAGTATTTACTAATGTTATCCTTCGTTATAGGCTACAGCAGTTTTTCTATTGCCCATGTGAGTATAATTGGTCCAGTGCATCTTTTCCCCCTCTTTCGAACAGCTTGAACATATGTTTCTAACTATAAATTCAAACACATTAGTTTGGAATGTTTGTTTGCTTTTTTTCAATAACCTGAATTTCCTTTTTGTTTTCTTTGCTTTGCATCATCGACCTTGGCTCCATCAGTATGCGGGATTGGTGTTTGTCCATCTCTTTTGTGACTGTTGGCAAATTTACTCATTCAACGGATTGACAATATTGACTGGCAGTAGAGAGGAAAAAATAATGGGATTAAGGTGAAATAGGAAAAATTGAGAATATATATTAAAATTAGAAATAAGACTGGACTTCCAGTGATAAAAAGGATAAAATCATTCAAGGCATGTACAAAAATTCCAACAATACAAAAGGAGAATTAAGATGTACAGTTTATATCATAGATTTTTCACAACAGTTTCATAAAGTCTGATAACCTTTGCAGGAAATTCTACTTGACTGCATAAAGCAAGTAGTGTATTGCTTTACAGGTAGCTTTGCTATTAATTTGACATGCCAGATCAATGATGTCAATGAATGCTGATTTGCAGCCCAGTAATAATATCAGTGACTGCAATAACACAAAGAGCAAAAACAATTGATTAAGTGCCTTTGGAGATTGTTCAAGCTTTTAGCTAAAGGTTGTTCTAAGTTGATGATGATGTGCTCAATTACCCCAGTGTTGAAAGATTGAAGGTAATTATTGCTGAGGCTCTTAACATTTCACGCTTCATCTAACAGGCATTGAGATGTGCCATTAGTTTAAAGTAAAATTAGTATATGCTTATGATTAAAGAAAACAATATCAAAATACAGGTTAGACACTTGGTAATTAAACTGTAAAGAATCCATTCACTTTTGTTAACCTATTAATCAAGAGTAAGGAGATGGTGAATTTAACATTGGAAACAAACTGTGCATGGGTGAATCCGTTACATCACCTCCCACCTGCCTTTGCCGTTATGGCACACAAAATATTTTGAGACTTGAGTGTTTACTTGCATGAATACATGCCAAAGCAGAAGTCCGATTGATGAAGGATGTAGGAAATACATCAGTTTCTACGCAAAGCTGCCCAAAGCCCTTGTCTGGGTGTAGGACAGTGATTGGTCAGTGTTGATGGACATCGATATGGGCATAGTGTAGACATGAGCCTCTGAAATATTTTTAAGAGACAAAAACGCCATAAGAGCAGAAGTAGGCCCTTCAGCCCATCAAGTATGCTCCATCATTCAATGAGATCCCAGCTGATCTGATAACCCTCAACACCACTTACCTGCCTTTTCCCTTAACCTTTCATTCCCTTACTGATTAAAAATCTGCCTATCTCATACTTGAACACACTAAATGAATTAACCTCAACAGCCTTCTATGGTAAAGAATTCCACAGATTCACAACTCTCTAAGAGAAGAAATTCCTCCTCATCTCTGTCATGTGTGACTCCTTATTTTGAAATTACGCCCTCTGGTCCTAAACTCTTCCACAAGAGGAGAAAAACTTCTCTGCATCTAACCTGTCGAGTCCTCTAAGATTCTTATATATTTCAATAAGATAACCTCTCATTCTTTTACATTCCAAGTACAGGTCCAAACTACTTAACCTCGCCTAAGACTGTCGCCCATACCTGGTATCAGCTAGTGAACCTTCTCCGGACTGTGTACAATGTGAATATATCTTTCCTTAGATAAAGGGCCCAAAACTATGTTCAAGCACTTTCCCAGCTGTAGCATGGCTAGTGCTTTATATGGTTTTAGCAAAACCTCCCCTCTTTTATAGTCCATTTCCTTTGAAATAAAGGAGAACATTCCATGTGCTTTCCCTATTACCCACTAAACTTAGATGCTAGCTTTTTTTGACAAGGACTCCCAAATCCCTCTGTTCTGTAGTTTTCTGCAATCTTTCTCCAGTTAAATAAATTTAGCTCCTCTATTCTTTCTGCCAAATAATTTCATACTAGGACCAGCACTGCAAAAGTAATGGATGGGAATGGTATTGGATTTTTTTTAACCCCTAATTTTGTATTAAAAAACATAACTCCCAGTTGAAATTGGCAACTGCTCTGGACACTTGTCAAGTGATTTCTTCCTCATCAGGGGATTTAGCCAATATAGCTGCAGATTATTATGCCTCCTCAAAGTGAAGACCTCGATAATAGGTTGTAGACAACTCAAAAAATGATAAGACATTCCATTTGGTAAAATGGTCCTTGGGACGGTAATTTGAATGTTAGTGTGTGTATTTCACCAGTGAGGGCCCTGACAAATCTATTTCTCTCCATTGTCCTGTTCTGCTACAATAAAAGAGAGGAAGAAGTAGAATAAGCTACAGATGGCAAAGCAAATATGTGTTTTTAGTAGAAGAAGTAGCAGTTATTTTATGCTGACAGGTAAAATGGGGCCCTATCAGAACAATAAAAAGGGGACCAGACTGAAGTCAGCAACTATCTAACAGCATCTCTGCTTCTAATTCTCTCCTGTATTACAAGTACGGGAAACTTTAAGGATTGTGCTCATTCCAGTTGACAAATCAAGGGTTGGGGAAGACAACTTGACCATAGTCAATTCTTTCTTGTGTTCAAGGCTATCTTCTCTTTAAAAATCATGAGGACACCTTCTCATTACTTGAGATGCAACAATGGTGATTACCACACAAATAATAAGACTGTAATGTTGAGTTGAGTCATGCATGTGAGGATACAAGTCAAGAGACTCGTAG
Source organism: Ginglymostoma cirratum (assembly GCA_024137785.1). Classification (NCBI taxonomy): domain Eukaryota; kingdom Metazoa; phylum Chordata; class Chondrichthyes; order Orectolobiformes; family Ginglymostomatidae; genus Ginglymostoma; species Ginglymostoma cirratum. The sequence continues at coordinate 14,017,137 of JAHRHZ010000039.1, forward strand.
GTTGAGATATAAAGACCCCTCATGAAAATAGTTTCACATTACTGATACACTGTTCAGGCTCTTTCAAAAATGAGTTGTAAATTAGTTTTACTCATAAATATAAGTAGTTCAGTTCATTTTTGGGATGTGTATATGGCATGTCTTAGCTTGACTGATCTACAGCACTAAGCTGGGCAGAAGGCTACTGTAGCCATTTCCTTTCTTTGTGCCTGGTCAATTTCCTTCAAAAGACTTTAACACTGCATCTCCGAGAAGGTCTCCTTCCTTCATTTGGTTTATCAGTGCTTCTCTGGAAACCTTAGCCAGTTTTGCGGCTTAGCGCCAAAACCAATGGACATTACTTCTGCCCTTCATAGTATATTTATTGGGCAGAAATTATCCTCCAAAATATCAGGAGCTCCCGATCACGTCAGTAATACCAGCAAATATTCAGCTAAAATGTACAAATTGAGAAAATCCATAAAAAATTATCAGTGTGAGTAACATCATCTGCCCACTTCTGATGTCAGCATAAAATCTACGTTCCAGTCTCAGCATTACAATTTTTTAAAATCAAACTGTTTAGGAGTGTTACAACACACCTTTGGTGGGACTGGAACCGAGGTCCCCTGGCTCAGTAGTATGAAGCCTATCACTGTGCCACAGGAGCACTTCAATCTCAATATTAAACATCCCAGGTGTATCATGTGACAGCTGGAAAGGGAGTAATGTTTTCCTCTACCAACAACATCCTTTGCTGTTAAGCTCATGCAACATCTATTTCTCATACAAGCTCTCCTGTGACAGTTCTTGATGAAATAGGCAGTTATTACACTGGGACAGAAAACCTAGTTTGGAACCTTATCGTCGTCATCATTGTCCACCAGTAGACAGTATGGAGGGTATTTAAATATAACTGAAATGTTGTTGGTCAGCAAACACAACCTGCCACAGTATTGTAGTCAGCATATAACCAGGGCTTTATATTTAATGAATGCATTAAGATAAATCACTGTATTTGTGTTTATTATGATCAATTAAGTTATACATATGTATTAGGTCAGTATTCTTGTCTTTCTCACTGTATCCTTCCCCCTACCCTTTCACCGCACCACACCACCCCCCACCACACTCTGCTACTCTACCCTCAATGTTATTTCAGAGCATGTACGAATCACTGTGACCTAACCATCCAGGAGGATTGTTCCATCAAATGCTTCATTACACGAAGCAGCATGAGCCAAGTAATTCGGAACAGAAACCCCTTGCAGCTATATTTCAATTGGACAGAAATCAGCATGAAACACAGGTTTCTTTTGTTCCAGTTTGCCACAGTTTGGATAGACTTCACTTCACATTGGGGACCAAAATTGGGCTGATTTGAGAGCTGCTGTAGTTCTTAATGAGCACAACGCCTCAGGCATTATAGTCTGTTGAGCCTACATTCCAGACTCTCTCTATGGGAATGTCTGAAATCCCTCAGGTAGGTTCCTTCAGCAATTTCAGATTAATGAACAACCACAAATTAATCAGTGTATGACACAACTACCTTTGTCATCCCTGCCAATGATGTTGCTGCAATCTTTAAAATAATTAAGATTTAAACACCCATTATTTTCAAGCAAATTCTAAGCTATTTTTGAAACATTAAGCCATCCGACGAAACATTTTTCAATTATCTAATAATTGTAGCCAGTAACAGCTTAATTGCAATTGTGTTGCAACGGACTTTCACTAAAATTATTTTAAAATAGTCCATACATTGGTAATTTTATGAAACTGAATTGCATTAAAGATCTCAAAATAATACTAAGTGGAAACATTGGCCCTTAAATTCCGTAGGGTTTTTCTCAGGATTCTGTCTGTTGGGAGACTGGCCAGAACCACTGAGAAATGTAGTGAAAGTAGTCATTTCAGCTCTTTATACCTTCCAGACATGATCTCCTTAGGCAATTAGCATTGCCCACATCATGAGAACAAACAGAATAACAATCTCCAGAATAAGTAGGGCATTCCCACTTTCAGGAAGGATTGCTGCAATCATCAACATTTTACTTTGCCTCTTCTTCTTTGCAGGCCACGCGAGAAATTATGAGCAATTTTAGCCAAGTATTAGGCACGTGACTGAGCAAATATCTTAATAATTTTCCCAAAGCAGACCCAAAAACATACCACTTTAAGGGTGCTGAGCAAACGTAGCTCTCTGTTGCCTCAGCTGTCTGGTTAGATGTGGTGCTTCACATGAGGATTCATAAAAACAAGGAACAAGAGTAGGCCACCATTCAATAAGATCGTGGCTGATCTGATTTTAACTACAACTCTAATCCAATGGCCGAGTGTTTTTGAAACACAGAGATACCATTTTCATTATTCTCTGGAAATATGGGGCCTCTGCAACAGAATCAACAACCATTCCACAATTGTGACTCAGTCAAAAAGTCCTGAAATAGTGATGACCAGTGACCTCTTTAAGCATAAGCCCACAATGGCACATCTCTGGGTTGTGCCCCTTTAATTCCTGCACAGTAGCCAGACCTGTATACCATCTCTGGATTCAAAAGAATCTATGCCAATTCAGCACCTGGTTATATTAATGGCCTCTTGTCATATCATTTGCACTGATCTGTTGGAGAGCAGACTTAAAGAGATCAATGAGATGAGCATCCCAGACAATTCCCTTTCCAATCCAAGAAGGTGGACCTGCGTGGCAAAAATACGAGTATTCCTGCAACATGCCAGTACTGGTTCTGTCATAAGTGGCTCTACTCGACATACATATATATCCCTGAAGTAACAACAAAGAGTTTTGATCCCATGCATCAGAACTGCACATGTACAGGTTGTGGAGTGCTCATTGCCAGCTGTTAAATGCTGAATGTTTCAGTGAACATTTTCAATGCTGCAAAAATCTACCATATTCAGAAAAGAGATAACAAGCGTGGGGCTGGATGAACACAGCAGGTCAAGCAGCATCATAGGAGCAGGAAAACTTGACGTTTCGGGCCTAGACCCTTCATCAGAAATGGGATCTTATTGAGAAAAGATCTTACTTTCTGACATCTCACTACCACCTTTTGAAGGGCAGTTAGGATGAGCAATAATTTGGACCTTTGACCCTCACATCTTGTAAAAGAATCATTGAGTTCTATCTCTATTGACTTAAAAATGCCATAAAGCTTGTTGAAATCATCTACCATAACTCCAGTAGGAAACTAGCTGAGAAATATCCAACGTGGTCTTTTATGCAGCCCATCTTCTCATTCTTCTGGGTGTTCTCTGTGAGACCTATAGTTTAGGCAATTGGAAGAAACAACTCAGAAATCCAAAGCCATGTCACTTTCAGTGAAATGTTGGAAATGCTGAAATACTTTGAGGTTTTAAGGTAGGAAATTTTACCCAAGTTTCTCATTTTTTCAGCTGCATTAGGTGTATTAACAAATACAACCACCTGCTTCTAATCAGTTCCTTTGATGCTTCTCATATCAGGTGATGTTCCATTTACAGTTTCTTTTTTTCTTGTCCTGAGGTGCGGCTCCCATTGTAGGCCCTTCCTACCTTTGGCAGCATGATACCTGTTGCATAAGGCAAAGATTCTGAAAAATTAATGTTGGACACTGAATTAGGCTTCACCCAATCTGCTGATGCCTCATAGTCCTGTGTGTTGAATCAAGATGTCCAGTTCTAGACCCTGACGGGGTCAGATGTGTCATCTCTGACTCACGATAATCTTTGCAAATTTGCTTAACTAACCAACGTAACCTATTGCTTTAATTGAATAATCACCATATTGTCATGAAGAGATGTGGTTTTTCTTATTAAGACTTAGTAATGCTTCATTATCCACCACTGTTAAACGAACTGCCCATTAAACCAAATGCAATCTACTTCAACTACAAACCCCTAGTAACTGGAAATATGACATGATGATCCATGTGGGAATGTTGCTTAAATGCCACAAATTAACAATGGTGAAAAGAAATTGGTCTGACCAAGGAGAAAAAGATTTGTAAAGACATGTCAGTTTACCACTTTAAGAATACAACCGGAGAAAGGAGGAGTCCAGCTCTAGATCCAGATCCAGATGGGGTCAGATGCATCACCTCTGGCCTTTAATAATCTTTGTAATTATGCCAAATGTACCAATTGCTGTAATGCAGTCAACTATATTTTGCTGTTAAGGCAAGTGCCTCTCTTTGTTCAGACTCACAAATGGTTCATCATCTAATATTGCTAATCAAAAAGACCATTAGACCAAGTATTGACAGGAGGCTGGAGAACTTTTGTGGTAGTGTCCTTACCTCAAAGGAATCTGACCTACGTTCATATCCCATCTGCTCCATAGATGCGTCAAAACAACCCTAAACAGGTTGAATGAAAAATATCTCTGTGCCTCACATTGGTTGAACTATGAGGAAATAGTCATGTTCATATTGCAGGCAATCTTTGAAATAAAATGAAGACTTGAAGGGAGGATGGAGGGTTCCTGTTTTGCAACGGTAATGTCACTACTTCTTGGCCGGGAGGCCTGTGTTCAAGTCACACCTGCTCTAGACATGTGTCAAAATATGTCTGAACAGATTGTCTAAAAATACGTATAAAGGGTGATAGGTGGCAGCACTCCAACCCAACCACAAGCTCTTAGTAGTTAGTCCCACAGACGTACATGAATACCCACTACTGCGCTAGATATATTAAAGAAGAACACTGAAGCCTTCTTGCCATGTGTCATCACTTTCACTTCCAGGCAGCAAAGTAGTAAATAATGAGCTTTGCCAAGGAAAGAGTTTATCCCGAGGCAAAATAGTTCCCAAAAGGAAGAAAGGCTGTACAGGAAGAGGCCACTGGCTGCAACATATTCTCATTCCTTTAGAAAAATTAACTCAAGTGATCCTCAGCAATCTGGAAGACGCAGAGTGAAAAATTCGAGGGCCAGGTTGAAAGTGTAAATGCATGAGCAATTTGCTTGTCTCTGTTTTCATGCATAGGAACCAGGGTGGATCATTCAGGAAATTCAAGCTTATTTTGCTATTCAATTATATCATAGCTGATCTGTAGCTTTATTCCATTTAACCACCTTGATTCCATAATTCTTAATGGTCTTATCTAGGGTCAATTAACTCAGCCTTAACAGCTTTTGTGGGAGAAAGTTGCAGATTTACATTAATCACCCCTTTATTCATTGCATCCACATCAGAATTAACATCAATTCCTTATCCATCATTGCACAGAAAGCAATCTGACATGTCATTACCATCAGACTGCATTTTAATACCTGTCCCTCCTCAATTTGTCTAGTTATATCACATGGCACCAGCAGAAAAAGATACAAGGCTATTGAGAAAGCAGGAGAATTAGTATCATTTTATTCCGGCAATACTTAAGGATCATTTAATTCAGTGAGAATCCTGAGGTAATTCAATGAAGATCCTGTCATCAGGCACTGAGTAGAAAAGACATGATTCTGGAAGCTGTGTACAACACAAAATTCCATCTTATGCTACTTGAATCACAATGACACCTCTTAGCTCTTTGGCTATTGATGATTTGATCTGACCTATACCCAATTGAAAGTTCACATTTAATTACAAACATTATGGCACCATTACAATTACAATGATCATTTTAATTATAATGGAGTACTCTTCTTCCCCTTGCATTCAATTGCAATGTAAAGTTTTGGCTCAATGCTGGTTAACAGTTTTGGCAAGGTAATATACTCTGACCCTAAAGAAAAGCTTCTTTTTCTTTTGTTCAGTCCAAATACTATAATCAAATATTCCAGTTGAAGGAGTGGTGAGTGAGTGAGTTGGTGGGGAAGAATGAAGAAATGTTTTGACCCAGATCCACTGGTGACAAACATAACATTCAAGGAAAATGAACAGTACATGCATCAGAACATTGATATAAACACATTAGCATTTAACCATTCTCTACCACTTTTAAAGGTAATTTTGCCTGATTTACTTTCCAGAATTTCTGTTTCACATTTCAAAGTACTTAGATTATGCTTTTCCAATAGGCCTTGGGGTAAATTTTCATCTTCAGCAAAGACGTTTTGCAGACTAGATTTGCAAACAATGAATGCAGGCATGCCCTTACAATTATTTTACTTCCACTCATTTTAATGAGGAGCAGGCACTCAAACTCCAAGTTCGCACATTCCTTGAACCAAAATTTGTGCATGCATCTAGTATTGAGACATGTGATAACCTATAGCTAGGCCTTTAGCTCACTTGTGTGGTGAAAGGACAGACAGCCTCTATATCTACATATTTTCGAGTTCAGCTAACAGACAACATTGTCCTGCAGCCTGCTATATATGTTGACAGACTTCTTCAATGTGTGAAAGATCTTGAATAAGATTTTTCATGCAATCTCACTTCCACAATTACCTTTCTGATGACCTGCTGCTGAGTTGCGTGTTCACAGAATCACTGCCCCTTAAGTTCTGCGGAAGTTCTCCCATTGTCCGACACTAACACTAGAAGGAAACTAATGAAAACCCCTACAGAACTTTGGGATCAATGATCCAGAATCTGTTGCTCCACTTGGACATTTCTGCCACTGTCCGATGTGTCACTCTAAATTCAGCAAAAGCCCTGGGAAGATGCATAAATGGGTTTCCCCTGATCAGACAGCAAAGTTGTGGCAGGCAATTTGAAGATCCACTGAGGAAATTCTTACTTTCTGAGAACATTTCAGCCATACCTCAGTGATTGGTCCTCTTGCTCTGAGTCAGAAGGTTGTAGCTTTTGGCTTCAGTGCCAAATCCCATCTGTAACTGCAATGCAATAATGAGGAAGTGTTGCACGATCAGAGGTCCTGTCTTTTAGATGAGACATTAAGCTGAGAACTGTTTACCCTCTGAGATGGATGTAAGAGATCAATGACCCATTTTTGTATAACAGGGGAGTTATCCCTATAGTCATGGGCAATATTTATCACTTAATCTACGTGAAAAATTGACTATCTGGTCGTTGTGAGATCTTGCAAATTGGCTTCCCTGATTTCTACACTAAAATGGTGACCAGACTTTGAAAGTATTTAAATATCCGGAAAAAGCTATAGGACATCTTAAAGATCTAAAAGTTGCCATAGAAATGCCATTCTCATGCTCCATAGCTCTTGTTTTCTATTGAAGGATAATAGACCATCATCATCTAGACATCCTTGGTGAAATTTATGATTTTTTTTTGCATTTGCAGATATGTCTGTATCATGCTTAGAAATTTACCCATGAGCTCTTGACATGGTGGCTGCAAAGATTTGGGGCTACATGTTATTTTGGTACCAAAATACTGACTGTGCCATGGACACAGACTTACATCATCTTGGTTAGGACATTCACACAGGCATTAGAAGGCTATAGAAGAAAAATGCAGAGTGTAACATTGACTTGAAACTAACACTGCTATTTTTGCCCTTGCTGCTCCAGCTAATATTGCTCTTAAACCTACACAGCTGAGCCTGTGGTCATTCAGCATCAGATCAATATCAGCACTATTAGACTATGACTTTCTGCTCCAGTCTCTCAATTCTTGAACCACCAAAGCAAGCCAGACAATGGCTGCTGGATAATAAGGGCCATCTGCTTAATGCTTAACTCATGGTTAAATGCTGCAGCACAACCACACGTGAAGAGACTGCATTACTGCCCATGAAATATGCCACTTAGATCACTGAGCAATAAGTCAGCTGCTTGGACTATTGGAGTGGGTGAGGGGAGGTGGTTGTGATGGGAGCCCTCTTGTATTTTCTGGAATTTGTATCTACATTTGTCATGGTCTGCTGAATCATCTACAACCTAACCATCATGGAGACACTGGAAGGACCTGAGGAGGAAGAAGTAGGAAGAGTAAAGGGAGGAACAGGAAAAGTACAACTGGAGGAAGGTAGGAGGGAACCAGCATGTCACCTTTCCATCTGGGCTGCCCATGGTTGCCACACTCAATGACAATTTCACTGAACCAGATCCCTATTCTACAACAATCGCTATCCTTAGCTTTACTGTAACTGACCATCAGAGCATTCAGTTAACAATAATGCTGAAGTGGAAGTCACCACCTAACAAGGGCCAAGTTGGAGCTGGACTCTCTGTGCTCTTTGATATCAATATCAGGCTTTCAGCCAGGTCTGCCAAATGTACCAAACTTTTCTGTTTGCCTGCTCATCAGCCTTTATTTTGGATGTCCCATTGAAGCCCTCATTTTCATTAGAACTCATGAGAGACCACATCCTCTAGGGATCTGGTACCATTGCTATTCTAAACTCCTGCACTGACTACAGACCAGCTACACTCAGTGTCTCATCCATGTTAGATCCCACTTCCATTTACACTCTAAACTATACAAGGAGCCAGTGTTGGAGATGGTAACTATGACTGTGAGATCAAGTGATGTTACTTCATTTTCAGTCTCTTGTTTCTTTTGCATTTCAGGCACCTGTACTGGTATTTGATCAAGTAATAGTGAGGGGATCAAACATGAGAACGTTTGTTGCTAGGGTTGTGGATGAGGTTGTGGACATACTCACCAAGCCGGTGGGATTGGTTGCAAACATTTTGTCACCCTGCTCGGTAACATCGTCAGTGCACCTCCGATGAAGCATTGGTGTTCTGTCCCGCTTGTTATTTATATACCTCGGTTTGCTGGGTTGGTTGGTATTACTTCCGGATCTGTTTTTCAATGGTTTGTAAATCGGGTCCAGTTCAAAGTGTTTGTTGATGGAGTTCCGGTTGGAATGCCAGGCTTCCAGGAATTCCCTGGCGTGTCTCTGTTTGGCTTGTGCTATTATGGATATGTTGTCCCAGTCAAATTTGTGTCCTTCTTTGTCCGTGTGTATTGAGAGCAGTGAGAATTGGTTGTGTCTCTTGGTGGCTAATTGGTGTCCATGTATCCTTATTGTCAGTTTTCTTCCAGTTTGGCCTATGTAATGTTTCTCACAGTCTTTGCAAGTTATTTTGTACATTACATTAGTTTTATCTGTTGTGGGTATGGGATCCTTTACGTTCATCAGTGGCTGTCACAGGGTGGTTGTTGGTTTGTGGGCTACTCTGATACCTAGAGGTCTGAGTAGCCTGGTGGTCATCTCTGACATGTCTCTGATGTACGGTAGGGTGATTAGTGTGTCTGGCCGAGTTGTGTCTTCTTGTTGATGATCTGTCGTGGAGGTAATGGTCGATTGTGCTTTTGGGTATCCATTCTTTTTAAAAGCTCCATATAAGTGCTCCTGTTGTGCTTTGTGCAATTCTGGGTTGCTACAGTATGTTGTGGCCTGTTTGAATAATATCCTGATGCCACTCCATTTATGGGTGTTGGGGTGGTTGCTGTATCTGGTCTGGTCCGTACATGTGGTCTTTCTGTAATTACTAGTCTGGAGTTCCCCGTTGTTCTTACATTCTATCATTATGTCTGGGAAGGGTAGTCAGTTATTGTTCTCTTCTTCTTTCATGAATTTTATTTTGGTGAGGATGTTGTTCATGTGTCGGTGGGTTTCTTTGAGTCTTGTGCATTCGAAAATCACGAAGGTGTCATCTAGATAACAGACCCAGAGTCTGGGTTGTATAGTGGGGAGGACTGTCCGTCCTAACCTTTGCATTAGTGCTTCTGCAATCAATCCTGATATTGGGGATCCCATTGGTGTTCTGTTGATTTGTTTTAATAAATGGTTGTTGAAGGTGAAGTGGGTTTTGAGGCACAGATCCAGCAGTTTCAGGGTGCTGTCCTTGTTAAATGCCAATATTATTTAAATTAGCAAGAATTTGCATGGTACCACATCATCACAAATGGGCATGGGTTAACCAGACATTACAATTTTTAGACCCAGTTTTTACTTAGTAAATAATCATATTCATTATACAGTGTAAGATGGATTATTATTAAAATTACTATTGCTTACTCTAAACCTTGAATTACTTGATAATGAGGGAATAGGGTCCATTAGCTCTGTTAGCCAGACAACTTGCTTCTAATGTAGAGTGATTCTAATGGCATGGGTTCAGTTCCTACACCAGTTGAGGTTACTATGAAGGACTCTCCTCTCAACCTGTCCCCTGCCTGAGGAGTCGTCACCCTCAGGTTGAGATGCCATCAGTCATCTCTCTTTAATGAGACAGCAGTCATATAATCTGGTAGGACTGTGGCAACTTTATCGCTTATGTTAGAGTGCAAAAAGTGAAAAAATTGCTTACTTTCCTGATAGTGACTTCCTCAAACTGATGAATATATCAGTGGAGAAATTTCACTTCTGTGATTACGACACTGCAATATTCTGCCTGATGTGAATTTCACTGTTATATAGCTATTCATTCACAAAAAGGCTAATTCTGGTTGGCTGCACTGTTTCACTGCATCCTGCCTAATATTCTACTGCAAATTTCAGTATGCAGTGACATGGTCACCTGACCATACGTGGCCAAAATTCAACTGTTCTCACCCTGACCCCACAACCCTATCAGTGAAGGATTATGATTTTATGACTATATCAGAGGGGATCTTTTTGCAGTCTGCTATTTTAAATTCTGGCATCATTAAACAAGTTTCCATTACATTCAATCTACTTAGAACTGTAATGAAATTAGTTTTAATAACGGAGAATAGTAGATGATTGTAATTTGTAACCATATTGCAGCATTTAGACAATAAACAATAACCTGCTGTTCACTCTTCCCTGGATGAATAACACTGTGCTAATTGATGTCACTAACTTTGCAGTGCATTAATGTACTATTTAAAAAGTTTCCATGTGGGAGATATTAGCTCAATGAATGCATAGTTAGCTTATAAAAGTTAGAGCATTTGCCAGTTCTCTTGTTAATGTCTCTCCAATGGAACTTGCACTCTGTAGCTCAATTCCAATGACCAGAGTGAAGAACTAGGTCTATATTAACATGTCATTTGCAAAAGAAAATGGTAATTTTTTGAGAAGACTACAACATGAACTTGTATTTCTATAATGGCAATGAAGTTCACCACCACTGTGCCCACATTTTCACCGCAATGAGTACATCTTTTCTCCAATATTTTTGCACACTTCTGTTGTTCGCTGCATAAGTACCACTTGGTTTGCATGTGGTGAGCATCCATCAGAAATATGCAGAATCAGCAAATCACGGTGCCAATCAGGATGCAACATTCTTTGGTGCTAATATTCCCATTGTGCCTTTTCTTAAACTTGCACAGTTGAGGACACGCTGAGCTGAAGGAAGATGCCCCAACACCCATCTCACAATCACTGCTACTTAAATGGATCCATATTGCAACATTGTTCACTACTCTAGCTTGTGCTCACTTCTACTTCAAGATGAACACCTGCTCTAGCCAGCATCAACTCCCTGCCCATTGAAGAGGTAGTGGATGGAGATCCAGTCCTAGCCATGCGCTTTGCTAGTACAGCTACAAGACATGTAACTACCCAATGTATGGAAAATTGTCCATGTATGTCCTATTCACAAGAAACAGGACCTATCTAATCTAGCCAATTAATGATTCATCAGTCTATTCCTGATCATCAACAAAGGGACAAAAGTTATCTTCGACAGCGCTGTCAAAATTCACTTACTCAGCAATAAACTGCTCACTGACAGTCACTTTCGATCCATCAGGACCTCTCAGTGCCTGACCTTGGTGCAGCCTTTGTTCAAACATGGATGAGAGATTGAAATTCCAGAGGTGACGGAAGAGTGACTGCCTTGACATCCAGGCTGCATTTGAGTGAGTGTTGCCATCGAGAAGCCCTAGCAAATCTGGTGTTAATGGGAATGAGGGGAAATCTCTCTGCTGGTTAGTGTCAAACCTGGTATATAGGAAGATGATTGTGGTCGTTGGAGGTCAGTCATCTCAGCTCCAGGACGTCTCTGCAGGAGTTCCTCAGGGTAGTATCCTGGGCCCAACCATCTTCAGCTGCTTCATCGGTGACCTTCCATCCACCATAAGGTCAGGAATGGTGTTGTTGACTGATGATTGCACATTGTTCAGCATCATTCACCACTCCTCAGATACCAAAGTAGCTCATGTCCATAAGCAGCAAGACGTGTTCAATATCCAGACTTAGGCTGATAAGTAACAAGTAACATTCATCTTACATCAGTGCCAGACAATAACTGTTACCAATAAGTGAGAATCTAACCATCACTCCTTGGTGTTCAAAGGCATTATCACTGCTGAATCAACATCCTTAGGGGTTACTATCAATCAGAAACTGAACTGGACCAGCCATGTACAAACTACGCTACAAGAGCAGGCTAGAGGCATGTAATTCTGAGCTGAGTATTCTTCTGACTATCCAAAGTCGGAGGACAATCTATAAGGCACAAACCAGGAGTGTAATAGAATACTGTCCACTTGTCTGGGTTTGGGTGTAGCTCAAACAATACATTAGAAGCTTGGCAACTATGGAGTAAAACAACCTGCCACCTTGAATACTTCATCCCCTCCACCACCAGCACACTATGGCAGCAGTATGTATCATCTATGAAATATATTGCAGCAACTTGCAAAGCCCCCTCTGAAATTACCTTTCAAACTTGCAACCTTTACTCGTTAGAAAAACAAGGATACATTAGAACACACTCCTTCCTGACATGGAAATATATTATTGTTTCTAATGTCAGGTAAAGGACTTCACCCGATGAAGGGCCAGCTCTGCAAAAGCTTGTGATTTCAAATAAACCTGTTGGACTATAACCTGGTGACTTCAGACTTTGTCCACCCCAGTCCAACACCGGCACCTCCACATTAAAGTCAGTAGTGCAGGCTGCTGCATTACCTTGTGCAAACATTCCAGACCGAAATCCTAATGGACAGGTTGACTTTTTTTTTTCAATTCCCACAGATGCTGTTCGGATTGCTGAGTATTTCCAGAGTTTTCTGTTTTCGTTTCATATTAGAATGACATCTGAATTGTATGAATTACATGTACTAATCTTATTAACTCGTTTTGTTACTACAAAACAAATTATGAAGAAAAAGCATTTTGCGCAGCTGGAAGCTAAACTTCTTCCAAATGCCCCAACCTCCTCCTTTCTGTCCCCTTTCACAAGCTAACAAGAATCATTTGAAATATCCGGTTGAATTAGTTAGATATTCTATAAAGCCCAGACCTTCCAGTCTCTGGATATTTGGTCCCCTTGTATATCCTGAAAGGTACACAATGGGAGTGTTTTGAAGTCATGGCACACTGACTATTGCCTAGGTATAAGTTTAAGGACATATTCTTGCAATTTGACTGAGTACTACCTTTAGCAATAAATTATTCAGCCCACCCTGAAACGTATATTTGGAAGACCAGCACATCATATTGCAACCGAACTAATACCAGGTAATTGCTTGGGAAACTGAAGTTTCTGATGGGAAACTACATTGCATCTGGAACCCTCTGACAACTGAGTTACAATTGGAATCTTTGGAGGGGCACAACTTATTAATTTTAGTAGTTATCCATGAAAAGGTAGTGAATTAAAACCTGTTTTAACTCCCGGCTAACTATAAAACAGACTCTCCAATCATTGCCACCTCTGTGGACACCCGGCCACCACTCCATCATTCCCCATAGACAACTGACAAATTTCCACCCTTCCTCCATGTATCCTCACCCATGGATACCTGAGCACACCACCAAACCTCCCCACAGACACTTGACCCCACCTAACGGACATCTGACAAACCCCTCTCCCCACACACAAACTTCTTAACTCCTCTGTGCACACAAGTGCCCTCCCCTGACACTTGCCTGCCTTCTCATCCATTTACCTTCAACACTGATCCAACTGGCAACTATAACCTGCTTACATCAGGCTCCCCACCCCCACCCACCTGACTCCTGCCCATCTCATCCATCTGGAATCCTACTTCCTTTGCTTAGTTACCTTCTCTCAGTAGCAGTCAAAGTGGCTTTGAGACATGGGATATGGCAGCTCCTGCTGTAAAAAAGGAGGGTGTGGTTTGTGTGACAATCCACTCTGCTGCTGTCTGCCTGGTTCTCTAGACTGGCTCTGTTATCGAGAATGCTCCTGAAAAGACTCCTGGAAAGGGAAGTGGGCAACTTATTGTCTGGGATTCTGACCCAGATTGAATGATTTGGGCCAATAGAATTTCCTGGTGATATACTGGTGGGTGAGGAGCCTTTTCCACTGCCAGGCAATCAACTGACTATTTAAATTTACCATTTAATTCATTTGGCATAAAATGCAACAAATTTCAGTTGGAGCCTTAAAACAAAATCCAACTCTTCAACAATTGCATCTTCAAGTATGGATTTTCATTTTGTTCCATTATTTATAATGACCCTTTGCAAATACAAACTGTATATGTACACCACACTGTCCAATGAATATTACATCAGCTGACATTGCTCACTGCAGTCACAAGATGGAGTATAACCTTAGCCTGGTTAATAATCATCGAGGTCCACTCACTCAGTGTTTATGCTGGTATCGTAACAAATTTGGAAATGTTCTTACTTTGATTTAGCAAATTCATGGTAGAGTAGAGGTTAATTGGTAAGCAAATTATTATTTGGGATATATATTGTGACTGTATTACTCAATGATATGTATCATTGAATCGCTTTCTGTTGTTCTACAGTCTCTCATCTGTAAAATTTATTCAGATATGTGGACTGGGACTAATTTCCTACTTTCAAACTGCCTTGGGTAATGTTCTCAAAACAGTAGGTTTAAACAATATATCACAGCACAAGTTCAAACCTTTTTCCCTGTAAGCAGAAAGAATTTTAACCCTTTAAGATTCATGGCTTTAGTTCCTATACTTGCTTGTTTGAGTAGTTTTGGACTCCAGACCAGCTCCTGTCCTAGCTTGATGCAAAAGGACGTGTCAGTGATTATTCAGGTTGCAACTAATGTGCTGGTCCTCCAAATATTGATTTCTCGGTCGGCTGAACAATTTACCTTCAAAATGGCAAAGAACATTTACTGAAACTTATACCGGCCTCCAAAATAATTTGTCAATTTTTCTTTCCAAAGCAAATTTAACTTCTCAGTAGAAGAGGTTGGAAAGATTAGATTTTGTAGACAAAAATACATTGTTGCAAATCTGATAATAAATGTGGAATAAATAAGAACTGCAGGATGGATTCAATTAAACCATTCCTTTCATTTTACTCGTCGAGCTTCTGGTGCTTAAATTAACAGTTTAGGGTTAATATTGCTAACAATATTGCTGATGTCCATGGAAATTTATCACTGTAGTATTTGTGGATGAAGTCAAGAAAGACCAGGAGCATAAAAATTTCTCTGGATTTACCAGCAGTCCCAGGCGTACAAAGTCCTTTTTGGGCAACTGTTTCTGTTCATGTTTATGTTCCTCACGTATTAAAACAAGCACTAAAATTTCATGTGGATAACATTATTGAATAAAAATCCAAGCTTCAAATCTAATTTGATTTATCTTTTGAACGCGCTGCATCACAATATCAAGAGGGCATGATACTGGATTGAAAAAAATACAAAAATTGTGTCTGTTTCAGCAGGGATTTACTGAAGGAAATACTTGTACGTGAAAGTAAAAACATTTTTAAAAGCTGCTTTATAACAGTTAGTGTCTGTTATCACTTTATCTTTCAGTCTCAGCTGCATTGTTTGTGCATTAAATCCACTTAATCTATGACGAGTGGTCACAATCAGGGCCCCCAACAGTTTTAAGTTCAACGAGCATTCTTTACGCTATTGTCAGCAATGAATGTGCATCAGTTAGATGGTAAAATGTGGCAAGCTAACATGAAGTCATAATATGGCTGGGAGATCGCTTGTACTCAAACAGATCTATTCATGTCAGCCATTTCCTTTCAGCCTCTTTTGTAGCCTTTTCAGAAGGAATTGGAAAGAAATTGCTGTCTGTTTGCTGAGATTAGAGGATTGGCATTTTTTTTAAACTAAAGAAAACTAACAGCTCAGACTTTAAAATTAAACAAAGCTGTCAAGATTTTTCGAAATGCTTTTCATTTTGCTTTTTAAATAGTCATTGACTTGTATTTTTGATACTGTGCCTGTCACAAACTGATGTTTCCTCACTGTCTTCTTTCAAATTCAACTATTTGTAATTCTTCATATTTATCAGTATTCCACCAATGTAATCTCTGCACACTGATCATTGGATGGGTTGGACAACAATCTGACACAGTCGATATCATTGCACCAAAATATTATGCTACTGAGCTAAAATAAAAGGAAATCTGAAATGAAAAACAACAATAAATTAAGTTTAAAATGCAGATGTTTAATTAATCTAAAAATTGAAGAGTCACATCACTTCCAATAGAAGACAGTCAATAGCAGCCTTGTGAAGAATGGTTGCTTTCTTAAAATGCTAAGCTTAGACTTCCTTTATTTTGCAAATACTGACCAATGTGCTGTTTTCTATCAGCAATCTGCATCTTTCTATTTTCCAATGTTCTTCCTGTGTCATAGAAAAGGAGGAGCAAGAGTAGGCCATTCAGCCTTTCGAGCCTGATCCACTGTCCAAAATGATCATAGCTGATCAGCCAAATTAGTGCCTGTCTACGCTTTCTCCTTATACTTCTGTTCCTTTTAGCCCTAAAAACTGTAACTATCTCCTTGCAAATATGCAGTTGGTGTCAACCACTTTCTGTAGGAGAGAATTCCACAGGCTTGCTGCTCTCTGGGTAAAGAACTTTCTCCATTCTTTGAGATTCCACTCATTCTTTTACGTTCCAATGAATATAGTCCTAACTAATCCAGACTCTCTTAATATGTCAGTTCTGCCACCCTAGGAATCAGTCTGGTAAACCTTGATTGCACTCCCTCCATAGCCAGTACATCCTCCACCATAGAAAAGAGATGGTAAGTCCAAGTCTGAACTTATAACAAAAGAGACCTTAAATTGGTCTTTTCTAAATATTACTTTGCTTCAATTTAAAAAAAAAACTCATCTCTGAACTCATTCTTTGATTTGTTTTGGATAACATTTGAAGATTTTACTTGCCCTGGATTCTTAGATTCAGCATTAGTGGAGCAATGAAAGTAACACATAGCATACTACATATCTAGTTTGAGTGTATTATTTCAATCAAGCTGTCAAATGATGTAATCGATAACATAATCAAATGCTGCTCATCACAGGTATTTATGTAAGTCTGTTAATAGTTCATGTAGCTATTTCTTGTCATTATGGGCTTACCAAAATTTCGATGAAAAATTAACACTTGTCCACTGTGTCTAAAATTAAATATGTCTAGGTTTACAACATGCTTTGACATACTGAAGTCAAGTACAAATAACTGTGGAATCTGTAAACCAGTTTCACTTTGCTGTCCTTATTTACATGACCAAAAATGAAACAGGAATGATTTTAAATGTGCTTACAGAGGGATGCTTTAATTTGGGTTTGATTTGAATAAGGAGCTCCATGATGTTTGCACAATGTGAGTTAATTAGAATGAGCCTTTAATTTGGACAGATTCCATATAATTGGGGCTTTAAGCTGTTGGCACCACGCAAAAGAATGGATTATGCTGAAATCTCTCGTATAGTTGTTTCTTAATGAGCAAAGCACATTTGCCTGTGACAAATTGTGTTGGATAAACAAGGATTCTGAACACACACTCCAATCTGCATAAAGAGCGTACCTAAGTAGTAAATCTGATTATCGGAACAACTGGACTGAGTTTGAGGATGTACTTGCTTCAACATCTTACTCTGATACAAACAGGAAAGCTGGGAGGTAGGCGGAAGTAAGGGAGTTAGTTACAATGTTTTCATAGAGTCTAATCCAGATCCCAGGCAGCTTTTATTACTTTGCTGGTCTCTTTCCTTGCTTCTTTTTTCTCTGCCTGTCTATGCTTGGACAGTATATCACCACGAACGTTATTTTCCAGGTTGTATTGCTGATTCCTGCTGTGCACTGCAGGATTCTCTTAAAAACCCTTACTTGTCAGTATGAGAGGAAACACAGGTGGTTGAGGCTGATCAGACCCTATCTGAAGAAAACACTTGCCAAAACATCCTTAGCATGTTGCACTCATTATCTCTGTATTAGAAGAACAATGTCTATCATTATAAGTCTGCCTGTTCTGGAGTTGAGGCACTGTAATGCCATTGTATGGAGCAGACAAACGCATACTTGAGTTGTCCTGAATATAAAAGAACTCTTTATACCATAGAGATGGCCTGAGACGCTTGATGTAACACCAATACGATAACATGTCTGCAGGATGTGTCTCTTCATGCTTGTAGCAAAAGATACTTACAATGGGGAAGAAATCATTCTTAACCTGTACCATGTGCATATTCAACTGACAGAAAAATCTTAAGCTGCCATAACTTTCATTTACCACAGAGTCCATTTCTAGTGTATACTTCCTAACACCAATTCAATTTTACAAAAGCAGCAGGAATAAGCTTACGATTTATATTGTTAACTTGCATAACAACAAATGATCATTTAGAGATTATTGGTTTATTCCAGAATTAGGTGATGATATTTCCAATAATACCCATTGCAGAATGAATTTATGGTATAGACACCTTACTCACATGCATTGAACAGCATGAAGTGCCCGTATTTATAAACAGGCTAAATGCATCACTAAGTGTTAGGACTTATCCAATTTAGTCTAAGGACACTCATTAACATTGTGATACCTTTTCATTACTGCCTAACAACTTCTCTGGCATTGAAAACTATTACCGATGTGAAATCTCATATCTTCAGCTGATGACTGTCGTTGGAATTTTTTTAAAATTTAGACTTGTTTTATATGTTACTTTCTATTTTCCTTTTTCTCTCTTGCAATTCATTTACCTTTTTGCTGTTTCACTTTGCTTCCTGTAGTTGATTTGTCTTTAAATATACCATTCAAACTTACACTCTTAGTTCGGAGTGTTGATTATTGTTACCTGTTCATTAATGATACTTAAATCTGTTTGTCTAAGGACGCAGAAAGTAACTTGCCCTTTAATGCAGGCCCCAGATTGCCAGCAGAGGGCACTGCACCATTTCCATCCTCCATGAACAACCACATGGTGTGAAAAATCCTTTGGAAGTTAAATGGACAACGGCAAACTTCACTTACCTCTGTGATATAGTACAGACAAGAATGTTAGTGCCATTGAAACAAATATGCTGGTTGTATTCTCACTGGCTGAATTGTTTCTATAACCAGATAATGGCCCATGTCAGGCAAAGTCATGTTAATTTTAGGTTTGTGCAAGCTTCTGTGGATTTTTGGCCAGCGGATAAGTTCCTTTGTGTCGAACAGACCTTGAGCTATCGAAGATAGGTGGGCCATAGAGAACAACTAACATCATTCAGGAACTTGCTTGGTTGCCTATATCACAAAGTTTTTCCCTTTTTTCCCTCTTGCCTCAGTCAGGAAATTGGGTTTGTGGAATGTAGATATGAAGAGCTATAATAATATAAGTGCTTGGTAAGGGCTAGGAGTAAATATGGAATAGATTGACAAGCAATGGTCTGTGGCATGCAGGCTTTGCATGGCATGTGGTCACTGGTTGGTTAGCTCAGTTGGCTGAATGGCTGGTTTGAGATACAGAATGAAACCAACAGCATGGGTTTAATTCCTGTACTGGCTGAGGTTACCGTGAAGGCTCTCCTTCTCAACCTCTCACCTCACCTGAGGTGTGGTGACCCTCAGGTTAAACAAACAATCAGTTGTTTGTCTCCATTAAGACAGCAGTCCCATAGGTCTGTAAGACATGGTGAATTTACCAAAAACTGATATTGTTGACAACATCCTTAAGGTGTATCATCTTTTGGTATTTATTCCTGGCTCTAAAAGCACTCAATCAAGAATTGTTATTATTTTCTTGTCAGACATGACATTGGCCTCTCTGTCACCACTTGCCAAGTTAGCTGCACTCCTACCCTCCAGTGAGGATGCCCTGAAGTGCCAAACAGGGTATACCCCCTCCCATTGCTTGCATAGCAATAGTTACATTACTTTGTCAGCTATGATATAGGATATTCAACTGCTATGCCACTGGGTCACTTTCCCATACACCTAATTATCACTGAAATCTCCCACCAAAGTTATAGTGGGTCAAGGAGAGAATTGCCTAAGGACATTCGGGGCTTTTGTCTCCTCCCTGATCTGTTATTTTGCCATTCACTAGTCTTAGACATGTACTTTTCTTTTTGCTGCCATTAGCCTTTAGAAAGATAAAAAAAAAACATTTTTTGTAATCTCTGTAAAAGCTGCAATAATTTTTATTCTGAGATGTGGTCACTTTAATGCGGTCACAGCTCTTCAAGTTTTGGCTACATCCTTTAAACAGTTGCTGAGGCACAAAGTCCACAGCCCAAGGTGTTCCCATGGTAGGCTCACAGAGCCAGGGTGAAGTAGGCACTTCATAAATCTCTGGTTAATTAGGACAGGCCGAGGAGTTTGGTGCAGCGGGAAATTGGCGAGAGTTCAGCATTACACTCTGAGTTTTATTATTGCAGCAATCTCAGGAAGGCAGTATACCTTTAAGACAGCTAGATGACATCATAACGTGACACTTTGCTTTAAGAGGTCTCTCACTCTGTACATTCAGTCAGTTAGTTAACTTCAGTCAGTCTGTCAACTATGTTTATGATACAATCATAATATATTACCACAGGCAGCATATGTAAGTCTAAAAAGTCACAATGGAGTACATAGTTGTCAACAAACTTTGAGATATCTGATTCAATAAAATTCCGGGGATATATATTACATGGAATAACGTATGGGAAACCACAAAACACGTCACTCTGATCTCACTACTATAGCATCAGGGCCAGAAATAAACCTTCCTGCTTGTTAAGTAAAACTGTTATGAAATTGTCTATGTATTCCTTTTGCTTATCTAAGTATTACAGCTATATTTTTAAAATTGTGATTGATTGCCCACTATGCTCCCTATTTCCATGGTTACAATCGGGTGATATATTCATCATCTGCTATGTGATCGCATTTCTCTGTGAACTAACAGCAGAGGTGAACCTTTTGACCTATCGCCCTGCAGAGAAGTGAAAGCTCAATCAGTAGGGCTGAACAAATTTCAGGTTATATTGTTTTCAGATGGGACTAGAGACAAAGATAGCGAGGTTACCCTGTTACTCCTGCTCAAACATCACAATGTTGTCTCTGATCAAGTTGAACAGGTGGAGCAGCGAGATTTCAAAAACAAGATTGGTCTTCCTTCCTTGACGTTAATTAGAATAACAGTACTTACTTTTTAACCTTTATGTTACACAAATGTCCTTTATTTTGAATTTATTACTTATTTTTGCCTGATCTGAAAAATGTTCAAATTATACATCATCTTCCTGCATTAAATCGTTTCCTTTTGAGTTAGCTTTGGATTAAACTGTACATATGCACCTCAAATATTTAAAATTCTTCCAGACCCTGTGTTTGTAAGCACTTTGATTGATTTTACCGACATGCTGTTGGAAGAATCTAATGTTTTAGGCATTAGCCTGCCTGACTCACTTTGCCTTACAAAATCCCATCCAATTCTTAATGTACAGAGTTCTAGAATCAGAAGGCGTACTTAATGTTTAAAGTTGCAGCAACTGCAGAGATATTCCCATTACACTGGCCGATGTCTTAGAGCTGTTATCAGGACTTTCAAATTCTCATGGTTTTCCAGAGACACAGAATGATGGGATGATGGGCACATGTTATTACAGTCTCTCATTGTCTCATATCAGCCCCAGAAGCACAGACAACCACAGAATCACAAAATTCTTACAATGCAGAACGAGGCCATTTCACCCATCTTGCCTGCATCAGTTGTAATACCTAGTAGCAATCTCATGCCTTTATCCCCATACACCTGCACATCATTTTTATCCAATGATCATCCAACGCCCAATTGAACACCTCAATTGAATCTGCCTCTACCACATTTCTTAGCTTTGCGGTCCATATCCTGACTACTTGCTGTGTGAAAACGTTCTTTTCACATCACTCTTGCTTCATTTGCACATTATTTTAAATCTATGCTCTCTCGATTTTTTTTCTTTTACAAGTGGGAACACTTCTCCCTACCTACTCTATCCAGCCCACTCATGATTTTGAAAACGTTAATCAAACCTCTTTTAGCCTTTTCTCTCCAAGGAGAGCAGTCCTAACTTCTTCAATCTGTCGTTATAACTGAAGTTTCTCATTCCTGGAACCATTCATGTAAATCACTTCTGCACTCTCTCCAATACATTCACATCTTTCATATAATGTGTCACCCACAACTATGCACAATACTTCAGCTGATGTCTAAAAGGCCCAAATTCAGCCTTCCTACCTCCTTGCTCTCGTACTCTGTGCTCCTGTTAATAAAACTGAGCATGCTTTAAGCTTTATTAATGGCTCTCTTCCTCTCTCTTGTGACAAGGCTGATGAACATGAGACAAAGATATATGAAGAATAGGAAAGGAAAAGAAAGCAATTTGAAAAGAACAGTCATGATGAGTGAACTGTGGCAACACCACATCTGGCCTCTAAATCCTTTTGATGAAGGAGGAAAAAAATAGTCCAGTGTTACTGATCATGATTATTGTCCAAAAACTTCCTCTTGGAGGTTTTGGATGAAAGCAGTGATGGACTAAGTTTTACTATTCTCTTGAATGATTGAATTGCTACAGATCAGACATAATCTAGACTCACCTGTGAATAATGGCCACTTTGGACTTTTTAAAATGCAGCATTCGCACTTTTAGCAGGGAAATGTGAGAAGCATTAGAAAAGGAAAACACACAGAAACAGTGACAGAAGAATGAGGTTGATGTGTGCACATGTATTCTTTGTGTGTGTGTGTGTGTGTGTGTGTGTGCGTGTGTGTATGCGCGCGTATACTTGTATGTACTGTTTGTGGGTTTATAGCCATGTTTATTTACATGTACATTTATATGTTTGTTAATTAAAGTCATTAAAGTCGGTTGGAAAGTTTGACAGTAAAATGAAAGAAGGACAAACGGGCCAGCAAAGTTTGCAATGAATACTTCAAGAAAAGGAGAGCCACTCTGAGCACTTTAACAATGGGATCGCTGAGTCTGTTTGGGCCTGTTCTTGGAAATTGCTTGCAACTGCCCTGCTCAGTTGAACAGCCATCTCCAATACATTTATAACTAAAAACAAAGTGATACAAGAAATTGAAAAAAATCACATGATTTGTCTGATGCCTGTATAATCATTGCCTTCAGCTGCTCACAGTAGTGTCTGTGAATTAATCTTTGATTTGTGGAAACGCCAAGAAATCTTTGGACATTTGCCAACTCTACTTTGAAAATGGTAGTGAAAGTAAAAGTTAACCAAAGTAAACAGAGCCATCTTCCCTGCAGACACATTTCTTTATTAATGATAATGAGGTCCATCTTTGGTTCCTATGTTCTTTGCTAAAAGTGTTGAAAATCTTTAAATAGAGCATTTCCAGCAAATTACTGTGCATATTAAACCTCACATTCAAAGTCCTGCTTCTGATTATAAGTTGATGTCAGTTGGTGGACTATAAATACACGTAAATTTGTTTAGCAAGGATATTTGTTTTAAATTTAATGGAAAGTGATGAATATGTGTCCAAAACATACCATCACAAAAGTGTGATTATTCCGTTTGCAATATCGAATTTTCTGGTTTCTTTTTTTTCTTTCACAAATGTATTTTAAATTGGTTTCCGTTTGTGTCATCAGTACTTATTGATCAAAAGCATTCCCAATTCATTTTCAGTGAATGCAAAGGTCTGAGAGGACGGAGAAAAAAAAGAGGATTTGCAGATAATTTGTGCAGATTTCATTTTGGAAGGCGGTGGCTAGTAATTCAGCAGATATTGGTAAAACAACAAACAAAAGCAATACACCGAGTAGTAGATAAAAAACAAACTGGTGTCACTTCTTCTGTTGCCACATCTATTTGTCTTGTTAGACTGAGTACTCCATGATTTTGTTTAATGCTGGACTAGGGCACTGACAGCCGATTAAGGTAGTCTGCTGTGTCTCGTGCTTTAATCAGCTCTGGATCTATTATTTTTGCACAGAACCCACTGGAACATTCATTCTAACTGTTAGTTACATCACAATTTAATTCGATCTCCCATTAAGTTGTAATATTTCAGCTTATTCATGGAATGCAGGATGTTACTAAGCATTGGTGCCTATTCTCAGGGCCACTCCACAGATGCACTTCAATCACATGTTGGGATATATCAATAGAAGGGGCTGCAATTTTTCAGCTGTCAGCTTTTTGGGCAGCATTTTAGGGACACAACTGGGGTTTCACCCAGTGACTAGAGAGCCAGCAAGAGTCCTGTGTTGCATCTTTCTGAGAAAGCCTGTTGAATTAAATGGCAATCACACACTTAACTAGATAGTAGTGAGTCTTCCCAGGGATCAAGGACCCCAGGGATGGAAATCTTGCCCACAGACACCTGCCAGCCAATTGGAGACCAGCAGCTCTTTATTGTTTGGCAGCTTCACTGGAGTGGCAGTGCCCGCTGTTGGTAAGACATCTGTCCAAGGACTGTCACCGATCTACCTATAGTGCCAAAGGTGAGCGATGGCGAGAGAGATCCCAGGGTGGGGTTGCAAGGGAAGGCATGTCAGCAGCAAAAGGCAGGACTTGGCTGTCAACAACCCCCGCCTCCCCCCCTGCTTTCAGAAGGGTCTAGGCCCGAAACGTCAAGCTTTCCTGCTCCTATGATGCTGCTTGGCCTGCTGTGTTCATCCAGCCCCACACCTTGTTATCACGGAAGTTTGCTAGTTTTCTTTTGGTGGGTCCAGCAAGAAAAGGATTGCTTGGTCTATCCGTTAAGGTAGCTTTTTGCCTGCTGTTAGCTCTGCACCTGTTGTCAGCAAAAATGCCCACCGGCTCTGCTGACCTTTCATCTGCTTTTAAGTGCCACTTATAAAGCATTGCCGACCTAACCCCATGCCATCTCGCAAGGCTGCATTGTGGACACCAAGAAAAGTTTTGTCATGAAGTTGTACCTTCCAAAGATACTCTCTTCATGCTGTCACCATTAGAAGTGAATCAGTGCCTCTAAAATTCTGTTTGTAAATTCTTTCTATCGTGCACACAGCACCCTGCTTAAATTTATTTGATGAACATTACTACAAAAATATATCATTGCTCATGCTAATGCAGGATGCTATTATACATCTTCTGGCTAATTTATCCATCTACCCTTTGTAAACAACATTCATGCCCCATCAAAAGCCTAAGCAATCAAATCACAGATGCTATGAAGAAGCAGATTATTACACTGCATCAAATATTTCATTACTGTGATTGCCAAATATATGCTGCATTTATCGAGATTTTTCAGTGGCTGTGATGCTTATAAATTTAACCTGGCTTCTATTCAAGGCCAGTTGCTATCACCTCACAGTAGCAGTCAAAATTAGCATGCAAGCTATGTCAAAGAAGATTGCAATCCAATAAAACTATGTGTCCTCTGGCACTGCTGAAATATTTCCAAAGATTAATGACCAGAAATGTTATACTGCAATATATTATATAAAACTTCAAGGGGAGAAATGGTAGTTTTTTTTTTACTCCTTTCTAAATCCCTGCCTGAAAGCTGTCACAGGGTAATAATCAGCATGGAAGCTATCATCAGTCTTGTTAGTTCATGGTTTCCATAAGGAATTTCTTTGACTCAGCCTTCAGAGGGCAGGTCAGCCAAGAAACCCTGGGGATCTGCCCTATAGGACAAGACTAACACAACCTAAAGCCTTTTGGAGCTGGCTACATTGTCTTTCTTCAGCACTGGTTTAAACGCATCAATCAAATGAATTTTAGAATACTGCTGTTTGCAAGAGATTCTGCTATTCCATGTGTCCGTGGTCAAACAATTATGAACCAATAGTTTCAGCGCACCTTGTATTTCTTCAAAATAGCTCATTAATTGCAGAGATTAAGAAATACTTCACAGTTCACTCGAATTTTAAAGCATTATGGGCAGATGTCTAACGTGTTTTTGTACTAAGGTATTTTGAACTGTGAAAAACAGCTCTTCGTAAAATTCCAAATTTTGTGCAGTCAAATTTGCATTGTGTGTAGAGAGACGATAATGGAGTTTCTTCACTCCAAGTTGAAGTCTTAACGGTTGTTGTTCTTTAGCTGGTGCAGGGTAGCAATAAGGATGGGTGCAACTTGTGCCTGATGAATTATAAACATCATACACCATTTAAACATGTTGGCTTCAGTGTGATTTTTTTTCTGTCCACTGACTATTATTGATTACAGTTATTCTGCCACCTACACAGTAAGGCATTGTTTGCTTTTATTACAGTCTAAATTATGGGGCCTGCTTACTGAAATGGATTGGCATATTTTTAACACATACATTGCTTAAAATAATACAAGGCACAATTGCAAATCTCTCAAGTGTACATCCATTATATTTATTCACTAAATTATTTTATTCTTGGTGCTAATGGTGGAAACATCCTTGTATCTGGTTATGTTCTCTCCAGATCTCATTTCACAGCTCACGCAATCTCTGAAGCTAAAAGGGCAGTTCGACAAGACGCGTTTTCAACTGCTTCTCCTGTCCTAATATGATCACATGCTGGAAGTAGTTTTAGGAATCAATGGTCACAGTCAGGAATATTGCTACTGAAAGTAGCAGTCAGATATTTGTATGTACACTGCCCATGCTTTTCCGATGAAGTAGTGCCAATATGTGCCCCTATTGAGCAAGGGTCCATCCCTTTGATTGCCTAAATGTCATCCTCTCTCTGGGCTCCATCTCTGCCTAATCCACTATCTCCTTTTCCCCTTCTAATCCCATTTCCAGCACATATACCGCCTTTTCCTAACTGCTTTCAATTCTGAACAAGGGTCACTGGACTCGAAACATTAACTCTGTTTCTCTCCACAGATGCTGTCAGGCCTGCTGAGTTCCTCCAGCAATTTCTGTTTTAGTTGTGAACAAAGTTCCTACATTCCTGGAACTCTGCACTTCATCCAAATTTACTTTCCTCTTAAAATTGGTTTGATGTCAAAGTGTGGTGTAGTGGTATTGTCGCTGGACTAGGTGGTATGAGGCCCAAGCAAATGCTTAGGGATCAAATCTGATCATGGCATTTTGTGGAATTTTGATAAAATCTCAAATTGAAAGCTAGTTTCAGGTATGGCGATCGTTGTCGCAGGAACCCATTTGCTTCACTATTATACTTTAGGAAAGGAACCTGCCATCCTACCTGTCCTTAAATGTGATTGCACATCTACAGCAATGTGGGTGACTCTTAACTGGCCTCTATAATTGTTTTTATTTCAAAAATATATTTTATTCATAGAAGGAAATCTTTATGTATATACACAGTTAATGAAGCCATTCAGATCTATACTGTCTTTACTTACAGAGAAGAAAACAGGCATCGGGGTTTGGCATCCAATTACTGGATGGACCCCCTTTATGCTTTGGCAGAAAGACCTTACGCAGTGGTCTTTCCCCACTGTGCTTTGGGCTGCAGCTGCCCCAAGTTTTAGTGCGTCCCTCAGCACCTAGTCCTGGACCTTGGAATGTGCCAATCTGCAACAATCAGTTGGGGTCAACGCTTTCAACTGGAAGGACAAGCGAGTTTTGGGCAGACAAAACATCTTCTTTCACCGTGTTGATGGTCCTCCAGGCACAGTTGATGTTTGTCATGCTGCGCATTCCAGGGAACAGACCGTAGAGCACAGAATCCCGCGTCATGGAACTGCTTGGGACAAACATTGACAAAAACCACTGCATTTGTCTCCAGACTTCCTTTGCATCAGCACAACCCAGAAAGAGATGTGTGACAGTCTCATCCCCACGGTGGCCATTTTGAGAGCAGTGTGCGGTGGTGCAGAGAGTCTGGGCATGCATGAAGGATCTTACAGGCAGAGCCCTTCTCACCACCAGCCAAGTGATGTCCTAGTGCTTGTTGGAAAATTCGGAGATGAGGCATCAGAGGAGCAGGAAAGCTGATGTTTCAGTCTGAAGAACGGTCCAGACCTGAAACGTCAGCTGTCCTGCTCCTGTGACGCTGGACACGTGTTTTTTGCTGACACCGGTATGGCAAGTGGAACACTTCCATCTTGTCGTGACTATGTGCATTCTGCCCAGCATATTATAAGCTTATTACGTCCAATTAGCACCTCATAAACTGGCAAATCTTCTAAGTAATATAGACGATTGCTTGATTTTGCTTGATTAAATGTATTGCATCATCATGCAATATCTATGTGTGCCAGTAGAAGGTTAAGAAATTTGTAGGCTGCAAGCCAGAAACATGTTTGAGCTCCTTCTATGACTGTTCAGAATCTGACTGATACAAATGAGCATGAAAAAGCTGTCTTTAATCACATATTCCTAAACTTAGACAATAATGTTATGGCAATTCCCTAATCAAGAAAATTAATCAGTTTCAAATGCTTTCAAAATTTCTTTCTGCTTTGAAAACTCATTAATGGACAAAAGTAATAGCACACACAATTGGAGGGAACCTTTAGATTTGACTGAAACAAAAACAGTCGACAACAAAACAGAGAGTGGAGATCAAAAGTACACACATTGATTGACTCAGTTATAGATGCGACTTTGCAGAAGACATGATGTTAAGATAGAGAGTAAGTACGGACATAAAGGGATGAAGTAAGTGAATTAAACTATGGCAAATGGAATTCAATATGCAAGAGTATGAGGTCATCTACTTTAGGCTAAGAAAAATGAATCAGAACATTTTATGGTGAGAAACTACACAGAAGCAACAAGTTTGGAGACCAAGCCCACAAATTCTTTAAATGTGGTAGATAGGTCCAAAGTGTCACCAAAAATACCACTGTCTCTCAACATGCTTAGATTACAAAGTAGTGGAAGTAATGCTTTATTTGTATGGTTCATCAGACACTATCACTACCATAATGGGACAAATATCTAACAACGACGAGTCAAAATATGAAAGGGAGGCAGAAGGCTTGGTGATGTGGTGCAATGAAAACAATCTGTCTCTTGGGGTTAAGACAATCAAGTTATGAAGACAGGTTGTGTATACATTTGGCTTCTACTCCTTTGAGTATGGAAGATTTAGTGATTGAGGTGTTTAGAATGTCAACTGGTTTGATATGGCTGATATAGAAAATCTACTTCCTCTGAGGGATCAAAGACAAATGGACAAAATCTTAAAAGTTGAAGGAGCCTATTCAGGAGCACTGTTTCATTTACTGTGTAGTATAAACCTTGTGTTCTCCCCACTCCAAGTAGCTGTGGAGCAATCAAAGCTTTCAAGACCATGGTGGATATATTTTTGTAGGTGATATATCAAGCAATAGGGAGATAGGGTGGACAAATGGAATTCAAGAGCAAATGTCCAAGTTGTAATTGAATGGCAGATTAGAATTGAAGGCTGCATGCGTGTCTTATGTTCCATGTGTCACTAAGATGAGACGGTTAGAATTATACTGTCTCAAAATACTCCACATAATCAGCATTTACAAGGGGGAAAATTGTCTCTTGAATTTTGACTTATAAAATATGGACAAATACAAAAGTTTTGTCTCTTAAACACATATAGCTCAGGACATATGGCACAAAAACAAGCCAGTCAGCCCAACTAATCCATGCTGCTATGTCAGTATTTACAGGTGTTTTGCTGTATTTGTTTTATTTTAATTTTTTGGGCTTGGGGTTTTTTTGAAGGATCTTTTGTCAATTTTCCCTTCAGTTAATTTGGTTCTTGTGTATTACTAAGAAGAAAGCAGGGCTGGCATGCTTCTGGCATTACGGCTGATTTGGACTTCTTGTAATGAATAGTACAATCGCACCATATGGTAAGCCATTTAAGGAAAATGGTACGTGCTGCAATGTTAAGGAAAAGGATGCAAAGAAACAGTACCTTGTGAATCAAATATACACTGCAATTTTCTCGTGAGGTTTTAGCAAAACGGTTCAAGAAGGCAGCTCACCATCACCTTCTTAAGGGCAACTAGAGACAGACAATAAATGCTGACAGCCAGCAAAGCCCACACCCCACAAGTGAATATAAAAAATCTTTCTTATTTTGCTATGCTCCAAACAAATATAATTAAAAGTCTTGTTGCGCTGTTTTGGTCATTTTGTGCGTTTCGGTTGTAAATTTAAGGGACTGTTATCCATAATAATTTTTGTCCATAAGGAAATTATAAGTGCTCAAGAATTTGTTTTTAATTATATTATGTTGCTGGGATTCTAGTATGACAGGCCAGGATCTGTTGCAAATTCTTAACTGCCCTTGAACTGAGTGGTTCATTCCAAAGCGCAGGTAATAGTCAACCACATTGCTGTGGATCTGGAGTCACATGTGGGCTAGACCAACTAAGAACAGCAGAATTTCTTCCTTTAAGGGTATTAGTGAATCAAGAGGTGTTTTATGACAATTACCGATAGTTTCATGATCATCATTATTAAGACTAGCTTTCAACTTCATATTTTTCATTAATTGAACTAAAATTCTACCAGCTGCCATGATGATATTTCATATAACGTTTGCAGAATATTCATCTTGGTTTCTGGATTACTTACCCAGTGACATTACCACTACGTCACCATCCCACTCTTCACCTTTCCTGAACCTGTATGTTTGTATGTTTCCCTTCATCATCTAAATAGAGCAGGAGAAACTTTGTGGAAACTCTATTCCCTCAGTGTTTCCTAATCTTTGGTGTGCACATGTGGAGAAAGAAAAGTTATCCTCTGTTCAATCATTTTGCTGTTTCATCACTGATTTATCATTTCATGTTATCATGACAGATAATAAACATAGAATCATCAAACATGCCTGAAACTGCAACCAAGTATTGTTTTAAGAGTTTCCTAAGACCAAACTAACTTCGGGTGGTTTTCACATTTTTGACAGCAGTTCACTCAAGGGATGGATTCATTTCTCCCAGAAATATTGGTGGACCCATTGGTGTATGGTAGATTGAAAAGTATGCATCCCTGTGCCTTTCCTTTATCTACAGAGTAAATACTTGCCTGCATTTTGAAATGGGGAGCAGTGGTGCATGTCTATATTCTCTTACATTCTGGGAAGTCTCTGTCAAATGCTAGAACTGGTTTTGAATACTTGAACTCTACAGATTTAAAAGCAATCCCCAAACTCTCGTCTCCTGAATTCCTTTATAGACGTTGTGTGCCAAAGATGCCCCTAATAAATTTCTGAACAATACAAGGATTAGCCCATTTTTACTTTCAATTTCTATGTCAGCACAATAACGTGTTTGCTGACAGTCTTGATTGATGAAATATTTTTCAGGCATCAGATGCTAGGAATCAAAGATTTTTCTTGTAAAAATCTGTAGTTAATTTGAATAAAAATATATTTTCTCCCCTCTTCCTTTTCGTAAGACATTCCCACTCTGACTTTGAAATGAGATCATTTGTGTGTAGCACAGCACAGCTTGCAAAATCTGCATGAGTGTTTCCTCAGTAACTTAAATTCTGTGCTCTTCATTCCTTCGTAGATGTACTCTAGATACATGCACTCTTTCCTGTTACCTGGAATGCCATAAGGTGGAGGCTTACTTTGACTTTGTCAGCATGCAGCAGTCAAGGACTCTCTTTAGATTTACATTGGATATCAGACCTTTGCAATAATCAGTTGACCAGTATTTTCTGTCATGAAGGGAAATTAAATTTTGCAAGCCTAGACAGAACATTCTGACAGCAAATCTATTGGATGCATAAACATATAGTTTATATTATATTCTGTTCATAAATAACTAACAAAAAATAATAAGGCAGGCACACACGGTGCATAACAATCAGAAAAAAAAACTGTCAAGCAGAACAAACTGTTATTTTTTCTAATCCCTTAGAAAGTATCAGTAACACATAAGTCAAAGGAAATAAATGCTGTCATTTCAGGCCTCTAATCCTCCTTTCCTGTTGGATCAGGTTGTGCCTGATTTGTATTGATTTTATCTCTAATTCCTTTAATTTGTGTTTCAGAAATCATCAAGTGCAGGCAGTAATGAAAACGTTGGGTTCCTTTCAGTCAGTGCCTGTAGGTGGCCTAATATACAGCAGACATCAGATTATTTCATTAAATGGAACAATTGATATACTATTTTTCTCCCCAATAAAAAGTAATGCAAATTAGATTCTTCCTTTCCCACTTCTGCATCTATGTATTTATTCATTAAATACCTAACTCACTTAGAAAAGTTGCGAGTTCTAAATTAATTGAACAATCTGTATGTGGAAATAGGTCAAAACCTACATTCGAAACACAGTTAAGTTTCAGTGGCGATTTTAGTAAACAGCTAGGCAACTTTAGGAGAACTTCATCTGTTCAAAATTTGTGCGTGCAACAAAGTGCTGTTTTGATACAATTACAATGCATTCTTTGATCACAAGGAGGACCCATCACAAGATATAAATCAGGATAAACACAAATTATAAGCTCTGAACCGCAAAAGGAAAAGTTTTATAAAATTGCATAAAATGTACAACACACACCTAGCCATTCAGTCCAGGTGGTTGATGCCAATATTTGGACTTCACAAGCATCTCTGTCATTGCACTCACATTCCTCTTCTTAGAGTTCAATCAAATTTGAGGAATTATATAGATGACTCATTCAGGTGTTTCAGTGTCTATGGGTTATCAGGGACAAATCATGCATTCCAGCTTCTTCTTCTCCCCAGTACTCCACAGGAAAACATTTTTGCATACTCTTTTGTACTGACACCAGTCTGACTTCACATCTTAAAGAAGTGTGGCTGAAAATGAACAGAGATCTCTGCTACCAATCAATTAGTTGTAGCAGAAAACTCTTTGCAATTTTACCTACCACTATCAAGCTTTCTTTCCTGATAAATACTTTAGGGTAGAAGCTACTGCAAGTAATGACAGAAAACTAGTGCTCAACATGCTTTGATGGTGTTTCTTTGTGATTTTAAGAGTTGATAATGTAATGCAAGTAACAAAATGGTCAGAGTAATGTAACTTGAAATACATTCATCTGCTGGACTTGTCATTAGGAAGTTTCACCCTGATGAAATAGGAAGCCAATTTATCAATCTAATTTTAGTACTTTCAGAAAAGAAAATTTAAAAGTTGACAATCATGAATGGAATATGCTGGAAGAGGGGATAAAAAAGGGAATGCTTGACAACCATTTATTCTTGATTTTGGAAAAAAATCATTATGAGAAGGTTAGCCTTGCCTAAAAATAAATTGCTCTTAATTCATAACATATTTTGTGAGTGATGTTGTTCATGACTAAGGAATCGTTTGCATTAGCCAGTTTCCCGTTTCAAATCAAAGGTTTTATTTTAAAACTTTAAAAATAATCACACACCGTGCTGGAAAGTATAACCCATATATTTTCTAAATTGTGGATATTATTATCCAATTTCATTTGGTAAATTTGCCACACCATAGCATCAGTCACGCAGAATACTTATGTGTATATTTATACATTTAAAAATCCAGACATCCACTACACTTATATAATTTATGATCAAGGGATCTGAAATGCATCTCAAACTTTTACCCACAATGGATTTGATCCCTAGTTCATCTCTCTGGCCTGTACTTGTGAAAAAAAACGGGAGACCACAGAAATGATTCAGTTTTCAGTTGCAGTGAAAGTACTGCATTGCTGCTTGTTTATTCATTCACAATATCTTTTACCACATGTTGGCAAGCCTGCATTTTCCTTACATTCATTCATTCTTGAGATTAGGAAAAGATTTTCCACTTTCCCGGTGAATCCCCAAGAAATGTTATTTGACCATACGAAACAGTATTGTTAATGAATTGTGGGATGCAGCTTCACTATTGTGATTCTCCCAGGAATAGAATCGAACTGAAATGAAATGCAGAAAAGTGCATAAAATTTGGAGTTGAATTTCAAGCTCAATTTTTTTGAGAGTAACATTTCAATGTGTACCAGAAATGTATATATAATGACAACCCTTTATACCCTCGTGCTGGTTTATGTTTTCAGTTAAGCCTATTGGGTTCTTAGGACTGAATTTAAGTCCCCAGTCCCATGTCGCAACAGATGCGTATGAATCATTAAGTCCAGTAGGTAGACTGTCAACTGCCTACCTACCTGTCCCTGCCCCCACCTCTATATTACCAGAGGTAAGGGCAGCAACAGGCAGATTGTTTGCTGAGAACAATTAAGACTCTTATGTAAGCAACTGTTGGCCACTGATGAGCCTTATATGCCCGGTAATGGGCCCATTTGTAGGGGAATGATGAACAAGTTCATATACGTTGCAAAAATTGGTAGGGTATTAAATAGTGAGGAAGATAGTCATAAACTGCGGGAGGAGATCAACAGACCGGTCAGCAGGGCAGAGCAGTGGCAAATGTAATTCATCCTGGAAAAGTGTGAGGCGATACATTTGGGGAGGGCTAACAAGGCAAGGGATTACACAATGAATGGTGAAATTATGGAAAATGCCGATGATCAAAGGGACCTTGGTGGGCATAGTCACAGATCCCTGAAAGTATATTAGGTAGTTAAGAAGGAATTTTGTATAGGGGCATAGAATATTAAGAGAAAGTCGGTTATGCTGTCATTGTACAAAATACCGTTTAGATAATCAATTACATTGCTATAACTTCCAGGGTTATGGCCCAAAGTTGTAAAATGGGTTGAATGTAGTCTTTGTTGACTGGCATGGACACAACATGCTGAATAGCCTCTTTTTGTGTTGTGAATGTCTATGGGTCTGAGTCGAAATCCTACTTCTACCCTACCATTAAATGACTGTGGGTCAGCCATTCTTCCAGTAGGTGGGTTGTCCACTTCCTGAAGCCAGGAGAGTGGGGACCACTGCACCCATGTAATTCAGCACCTCTATGCCTAAAATTAGTTTAATTTTACTAGGTTGCATTGTCCTCAAGCACCATCAAGTGGCATGCGATGAAGTTAAAATCATTAGTGATATAATACAAATGTGACTATTCCACTCCAAAAAGCATTAAGCATAGTTCCCACTTATAAATCTGTAATTTACAGTCAGAAAGTTTTGTAGAATTGATTCTCGCAATTAAAGTGCAGTATAATTATCTTGGAATAACTAATGGGGCCCCTTTGAAGAGCACAGGCTTGTGCTTTGAGTATCATTGAATACATCGGAATTCTTAATGAAATGTTGGGATTGAGCCCTGATTAGGTTTGTTGTGATGCCAACTTTGGTGTGAAACTATAATAAATGATATGTTCAGTATTTTGAATTTGTCCAAAAGAGGAAAGTACAGTGCTGAAGATGTAACATTGCCAGCACTTGTTTCCAGTGATGGATACACCAGAGATAGTCTGCAAGGTAAGAAAAGAAATATCTGACTTGGACTGGACAGTAGTCTTTGTTCTCAAGCTAAAAGAACAAATGGTGAAGAGTGCAATCTCGGCTCAGACAGCAGTAACTCTTACTTTCTCTGCCAAGAAGTTGTGGATTCGAGTCTCACACCTGGCCTGGAGTTTAAAATTTCAGTCCACTGCATTCTGCAGAAACATTGTATGACTGGATGCATTAACCTTTAACTGAGATCTGAAGTTGTCTCTATGATATCAGACGTTAAAACTCTCCATTTCTGTGCAAGCCAGGATTAACCACAAAACATAATTGGTGCAATTTTCCCAATCCTCATTTGGCTGGTGGGATGACAGAATAACTGGTTGCCTGCTTGAAGATCTATAGGGTTCTATAATGGGCACATAATCCACTCAGTGGTGAATACAAAAATTATCGCCATTAGCAAGAGGTGCAGAGTGGGTCTTGCAGCTGGACCTGGGATTGCAGGCATAGTTAAAGATTTATTATAGTTTCTTTTTAACAGTTATTACAGTCATTATATTTTATTAATATAAGATTTTTATTCATTTGCTTCATTAACATTAAAAAAACAAAAAAAAAGTCATACAGCATCATAGGAGCAGGTCAAGCAGCATAAACCCTTCAGGGTTTAGGCCCGAAACGTCAAGTTTTCCTGCTCCTATGATGCTGCTTGACCTGCTGTGTTCATCCAGCCCCATGCTTGTTATCTCGGATTCTCCAGCATCTGCAGTGCCTTTTATCTCTAAAAAAAAAGTCATAACTGTTTTTTAAACAGACATTTTTTGAACGAGCTTTTAAGGGTCTATAGTGAATGGCTGAGTTTTTTTAATTCTAAATTCAGAAGTTAAAAAAGTCCATATGTGTTTTAGAGGGATTTTTCACATTGAAAAGGTTTTCAGAGGGTTTTTGTTTACAGCGCCAAGGATTTTTTTTTGAAAAGCTGAAGTTTTTTGTTAAAACAAGGAGTTGTGTTTTTGTTTCAGGGCCTCCTGACACATGGTCAGCTCTGGAGAAGATTCTTCTTTTCTTCAAGGAATTTATTGAAGAGGAATCTTTTAAGTTAATCAGCTAAGTAGTTGATTTTATTTAAGTTATATATGTTCGATATGCATATTTTTAAATTTATTCCATTTTAACTTCATTTTCTGTAGGTAATGAAAGGTTTGATATTTTATCTATAAGGTGCTATTGAAACTGTTTTAGGTTTAATGTTATTAAGGGCATACATGAGGTACAGAGTGAGATGGCTGGTAGATTTTAAAAAGTTATTACGCAGCAGGATCCGTCAGAGATTGGGGTGACTGTTGGCAAAAGTAAGAAGGTATTTAAAAGTCTCAGTTGGCTATTCTTCTATCAAATAAATATGCAGTCTTTGGAACCATAGAAGGGGTAGTCTCTCTGAGGAAAATGAAAGGGCCAGTCAGTTATTGGACACTTGGAATGATTCTTCTGTTATTCAGCATTTGTTCCTGTTAGAGTGAAGGGTAAGGTTGGTAAGATTAAGGAACGATGGATGGATAAAGATATTGAGGTTCTAGTCAAGAAT
Organism: Ginglymostoma cirratum; assembly: GCA_024137785.1. Classification (NCBI taxonomy): domain Eukaryota; kingdom Metazoa; phylum Chordata; class Chondrichthyes; order Orectolobiformes; family Ginglymostomatidae; genus Ginglymostoma; species Ginglymostoma cirratum. The sequence continues at coordinate 14,053,924 of JAHRHZ010000039.1, forward strand.
AAGAGAATCTCATTTTAGATATAGACAACTTGGTTCAATTGAATCTCTTAACACAAAGAATGTAGGGGCATTCTTAAGAGAGAAATCAGGAAGGCAAAGAGGGGAGATGAGATAGCATTGGCAGAAAAGGATCATCCAAAGAGAGTCTACAAATACATTAAAAGCAAAATGGTAACGAGATAGGTTAGGGGCTCTTAAAGATCATGGAGGTTGTCTTTGTGTTGAACCCCAGGAGATAGCGAGATACTAAATGAAGATTTCATGTTAGTTTTTACTGTGGAGAAAGAACTGAAGTCTAGAGAATTCAGAGAAATAAACTTTGATGTTTTAAAAACAGTTCACATTACAGAAGATCAAGTTCAGGAGGTCCTAGAGACTATAAACATGGATAAATCTCCAGGGATCTGATTTAACATATCCTAGAATGTTGTGGGAAGTAAGGGAGTAAATTATGAGACCCCTTGCAGAAATATTTGCATTATCTATAACTATGAGTGAGGTGACTGATGACTACAGCGTGACTGATGTTGTACTTTTGTTTAAGGATGTAAGGAGAAACCAGGAACTATAGACCTGTGATTCTGACTTCGGTTCTGGTTAAATTTTTGGAAGTGATTATAAAAGATAGGATTTATGGACACTTAGAGAGGCAAAATTTGACTAGGGATGGTCAGCATGGTTTTGTGTGAGGAAAATCGTGTCTCACAAACTTGATTGAATTTTTTGAGGAAGTTACCAAAAATATTAATGATGGCAGAGCTGTAAACATTGTTTATTTGGATTTTAGTAAAGCCTTTGGCAAGGTACTGCATGGTAAACCACTTAGTAAAGTTAGGTCACGCGGGATTCAGGGTGGTGTTTGCCAATTAGATACTTGCCTTCATTGCTCAGTCTTTTGAGAATAGGATTTGGAAAGTTATGTTGAGGTTGTACAGGACATAGGCGAGGCCTCTTCTGGAATACTGTTATAGGAAGGATATTATTAAGCTGGAGAGGGTTCAGATGAGATTTACCAGGATGTTGCCAGGCATGGAAGGCTTGAGTTATAAAGAAAGGCTGGATAGGCTGGGACTCTTTTCACTAGAGCATAGGAAGTTGCGAGATGATCTGACAGAAGTTTTTAAGATAATGAGAGGTATAGATAGGGTTAATGGTGGTTGTCTTTTCCCTAGGATGGAGGATTTCAAGACTGGGGGACACATTTTTAAGGTGAGAGGAGAGAGATTTAAAAAAGACACAAGAGGCAAATTTTTTACACAGAGGGTGGTTCGTGTGTGGAATGAACTTCCTGAGGAAGTGGTGGATACGGGTACAATTACAACGTTTAAAAGACATTGGGATATGTACATGAATAGGAAAGGTTTGGAGGGATATTGGCCAGGAGCAGGTGAGACTAGTCTGGTTTGGGATTATTTTTGGCATGGACTGGTTGGTCCGAAAGTTCTGTTTCCATGCTATATGACTCAATGACTTTAAGTGCTCATTACTGTCTGTAGAAATTTAAAATTCAGAAATGTGTCTGTGTGAGGTGTTGATATGATTAGAGATGCTGAAAATCTGAAACAAACACAGAGAAAGCTGGAGAAACTCAGCAGGTCTGGTTGTAGGTCTGAAAAAAGAATGGTGTTCTGAAGAAGAGTCACATCACACTCAAAACATTAATTCTGTTCCTCACTCCATAGATCCTGCTCGACCTATTGAGTTTCTCCAGTATCTACTGATTGGTTTTGAGTTTATATTTATCAAAAAATATCATGGAATCAGAATTCTGTAGTAGGAAAGATTGGTCATTCAGGCCCATACCAGCTCTGTGAAAAAGCTATTCAATCAGTCCCATTCCCCTGTAGTATCCCTCTAACTCTGCATTTTGTTTCTTTTTTGAGTACGTATCGAATTCACATTAGGAGGTTACAGATGAATCCACTTTTACTACACTTTCAAACAGTGCATTGTGATCATAATTTTTAAAGCTATTACTTTAAAACATTCTCAGCATGCTACCGATGCAGAAAAAGGTACTCCCTATGTGCTTGCAATCCATAGATGCCCTGTAGACATCGGCCAGTTTCTCTGCCACTGAGGCAAGAACCCTGGAACATGTCCCACTGCAGAAACTGATGGCCAAGGAAGGTACATTCAAAATATGGCCAAACAGTTTGAGTATCAGGCAACAAATAATTTCCAACATGTCCCAATAGTGAGTGGTTAAGAACTGCAGAAATTCCTGATCAGCCATGTGAAGGGGAGAAAAAATGTTGTCACTATTATACCCATAGATCCAGATTACAACATGGACGTGAAAGTGAATGTTGCCATAGGAACCTGGACTCTAAGTGAACTGCAACACACCATTACAGCTTTATCAATATGTTTTGTTAAAAATTGATCTCTTGCTTCCAGATGAATATGTAACCAAATGCCAATTTCAAACATTCAAATCATATAAACATCATCCTGTTATAATTTTATGCACAGTCTAATCAGAGCAATTAAGTACAATGTTTTCATTTGAATTTAAAATATACTCTTCTTTCTGTGACACGATGGCTGTTATTTTAGTAACAGTTTCAGAATGAGAGAACAATCATTTAGGCCGATATGGAGAGAAAGAAATGCATTGAAAGGAGCAGGAAAACTTGACGTTTCGGGCCGAAACCCTTCATCAGAAATGGGGGAGGGGAAGAGGGTTCTGAAATAAATAGAGAGACAGGGTGAGGCGGATAGAGGATGGATAGAGGAGAGGATAGGTGGAGAGGAGGCAGACAAGTCAAAGAGGCGGGGATGGAGCCAGTAGGTAGGGGGGTAGGGAGGAGATAGGTCAGTCCAGGGAGAACGGACAGGTCAAGGGGGCGGGATGATGTTAGTAGATAGGAGATGGGGGTGTGGCTTGAGGTGAGAGGAAAAACAGGTTAGGGAGGTGGA
>JAHRHZ010000039.1:14063036-14125908 GCA_024137785.1 Ginglymostoma cirratum
TTCTTTCTTTCTTCTGTCCTTCCTTTCTTTTTCTCATTCTTTCTTTCTTTCATTCCTTCCTTTCTGACCTTCCTTCCTTCCTCTCTTCCTTTCTGGCCTTTCTTTTCTTTCTTTCTTTCTTTCTGTCATTCCTTCCTTCCATTCTTTCTTTCTTTCTGTACTTCATTTCCTTCTTTCTTCCTTTCTTCCTTTCTGTCCTTCCTTCCTACCTTTTTTTCTCTTCTTTCTTTTAGGAAAGTACCGTGAAACAATTAAAAAACCAAAGAGAATGTTAGCTGTGGGGAGACTGGCTAATGAACATTCCAGATTGCTTGCCTGTTTAAAGCATTGCCAATGATTTTCTTACTTTTAGACTGCTCCACAGTGAGCTGTTGGACTCTTATTAGGAAAACCAAATTGGAGAATTGAAAAAAACATTAACAGCTATTTTCAGGCACAGCATGTGGCACCTCTTAGTCCGGTGATTTACTGACAGAAAGCATGATTAAAGGAATAGGATTCAAGCAGTGTTTTAAAGGAGGATTAAGAGGTAGATAGACGGAAAGGATTTTAAAATGAATTCCTGAATTCAGATAGAGTGGTTTATGTAGAAAATTTCAGAATTTAGAGACCAGGAGCCATGTTCCTTCAATGAGCTAACAGTTCTTGATACAAGTTAAGGTAAAGGAAGCAGAGATTTAAATGAGCTTGCATTTAATGATCACTTTGAACTCTCCTCATAAATGAATATTTATGTTGCAAAGAAAATTGTTTAATTCACAGGTAATCTGTAGTTACTGGTGTGTAACTCAAGATCCACTGATGAAATTGCAGGAACGTTCTGTTCTAAAAGGAGATTTGTTGTTGTGAGGAAAAAGTAAGCCACCTAACTGATAAAAATGAAGAAAAATTAATTCAGAAGTGTACTGTGAAAATGTCTAAATACTGTAAATACAAGTGACCGACCAAAGCCATAAAACATCTGAAATGGAGAAGCACAAGGATATCCCCCAGATATATAATGGTGATCACATGTCTGACAATATATCACACAAAGAGTGAATCCAGGATGAACTATTTGCAAAATCTGATTGGAGGTCTTTAGATCCTCATTAAAATACACATATATTTTAATAATTTACCAGCAAATAACATAGATATTTTCACATTGACATGACATATGAGCATCGGACTGTTGTTTCTTCATAAACAGATACTGAGGTTGCCAATGCTATGCTCAGCTCTGGTGATCAGTTGGAGATGTAGTCGTGGGCTTATTTCCTTCAGCAGGGTATTCGAACCTTGAGATGACACTTACATTAGCTCCCATAACATAAGTACCAGATGTGATTCATGTAGTAGTGGAAAATTCAATAGATGCTTATTGTAGCTCTTGGCATCAAAGCATATATTACAATCAAAGGCACTGCCATAGTCAGTGTAAGCCTACACACCACCTTTATTTAAATTTATTCGTTCACGGAATGAGGGTGTCATTGGTTAGACCAGCATTTATTGCTCATCCCTAATTGCCCAGAAGGCAGTTAAGAGTCAACCACATTGCCGTGGGTCTGGAGTCACATGTAGGCCAGACCAGGTAAGGATGTCAGTTTCCTTCCCTAAAGGACATTAGTGAACCAAATAGATTTTTCCCTGACAATCGACAATGGATTCACAGTTATCATTCGACTCTTAATTCCAGATTTTTAAATTGATTTCAAATTCCGCCATCTGCCATGGCAGGATTCAAATCCAGGTCCCCAGAACATTAACTGGATCTCTGGAGTAATAGTCCAGTGATAATACCACTAGTCCATCACCCCCCCTTAGCATGTTCTTGAAAGTCACAGCACTCAAGGGGTTAAAACATTTCTCTAAAGCACATCTTATTGCAGTTAATCAAGAGGTAGAAAAAAGAGGAACCATCCTACCACCTCTCCCCTGTCCATAACAATGTGAAGGAATTTATACTATTTTCTTGGTTACTTTGATTGAACAGATAAACACACTACAGAGGTTTATCCTTGGACACATAGAACTCAAAAATGATTGAGGATTGCCTCAAAATTTTTAAAAATGAGTATATTGTCTACAATATGTGCAAATGTAAAGGCAAATGAAGTTTAATGTTTGAAAAAGTATCATCAGACTTAAGACCAGAACTGGCAAACATTGTAATGCAAATTTTAGAATCATTAAAACTTGTTGGTGAGGGCTTACTTTCCCTATTTAGCCTGGGCAGCATACTGGTGCTGATGAAATACCCGCTATATGTCCCACTCATCCAACCCTTTGATCAGGCAGCTTGTTTACCAAACAGTTAACCTATGGTTTCCACCATGCAGAAAATTAGTTGGCTCCTCAGAATCCCATTGTGGTTATGATTTATTTGCAACGATATTGCAATGATTGGAAAGAATAGTTAAACATACTTCAAAAGCTCTGCAATTTGACATGATCAAGATCAGGCAATAAATTTGCTTTCCTATAATTTTTAAATTGTTCTTGTATGAGAACTAAAATGATAGCTTTGAAGGAAACATTCCCACCTGATCTATTCGTGGAGAGGCCCTTATGAAAATGCTGTTATATATACAATGTTTAACTTGCCCCTAATCATTCCGTTGGGAGAAGACTAAGTAGCAAAAGACTTGGAAAGCTGTTTCTGAAATGGTTGATATACAGCATTGAATTTTTTATCTTAAAAATAAAAGTTTGATGGACATTTAGCTTCACCTGTGATCTCAGATGGGTCAGAATGTATTATACTTTACCTTGTCAGTTGTGAATGGGCAGAAAATAATGGATTTTACACATAGCTTTGCATAAAGATACAAAAGGGACCTAAGGGGCAACTTCTTTACGTAAATGGTGGTGTGTGTTTGGAATGAGCCATCAGAGGAAGTTGTGGAGGCTGATACGATTTCAACATTTAAAAGGCATCTGGATGAATAAGAAGGGTTTAGAGGGATGTGGTCCAAATGCTGGCAAATGGGATAGATTTAAATAGGATGTCTGGTCAGCATGGATGAGTTGGACCTAAGGGTCTGTTTCCGTGCTGTATGTCTCTATGACTCAATGACTCTAGGGTAACTGTGATGGAAATTTTCACTCTTTTGCAGGTAAAATTTGGTCAGTTTTTGATTGACTCTTGCTGCCTGGAAACTCTATTGATCACAGTGTAGAAGGTTGGGAAGAACAGTGATGCTTGGGGACATAGATTCACTTGAAATATCACGTTTAGTATCTAGACAAGTGAATCGATGTAAATTGGCCCAATCAGAAGGTCAGCTACGTGTCACTTTGTGCTAAGGGTTCATTTTTAAGCTGAAAATAAACGAAGTGAATTTAAGAGAAAAGTCTGTTTCTGTAAGGGAAACTCCAAGATAAAATTATCACAGAGCTTTGTGCTGGAATACACCTCTAAAAGTGCAGGAAAGCAATATTACAACACAAGTTGTTGACCATTAAAGAACAGGGTATTAAAATGCTATAGTTTCAGCTGCAGTGTCTGGAAAGCTTTGTAACTGTCTGTCTGCATGTCGGGATATTGTAGATTTGATACAAACGTGTGAAGTAGTTCAGTGAAACAACGCGAACAGAGAAGTTTCAGAGTTAACAACTTAGATTTAGTTCTTTGTTATAATTTTGCGTAAATCACATTGTATTACATTACAGAACAGTAGCCTTTTAAAGGTTTCAACCAATGTAAATATTTTTATTTTGACTATTTCATGCAGTTATTGCATTGCTTGGAATCATAGAATCATAGATTGGTTACAGTTTGGAAGGCCCATTGTGTCCATTTTGGTTCTCAGAAAGAGTAATTTAGTTAATCCCACTCTACTGCCCTTTTCCAACAGCCCTGCCATTTTTTTCCTTCAGATAATTATCCCTTCTGAAAGCCATCAATGAATCTTCCTCCACCACATTCTCAGGCAGTGCATTCCAGATTCTAATCCCTTGCTGTGCATAATTTTTCTTTTCTCATTTCACTGTTTGATGTCTTGCCCTACACCTTAATCAGTGCCCTCAGCATATTCACACTTCTGTCAGTGGGAAGAGTAACTCCATAACACTGCTTAGCCCAGACCCTTCATGATTTTGAACACCTCAATCAAATCTCCTCTCAACCTTCCCTTCTCGAAGGAAAACAACATTAGCTTCTTCAATCTGTCCACCCAAATGAGGTCCTTTATCCCTGGAATGCTTCACATAAATCATTTTGGCAGTCTCTCTCATATCTTCCCATCCTTCCTAAATTGTGGTGTTCAGAATTGGACGCAAAACTCAAGTTGAGGATGAACCAGTGTTTTGTAAATATTCATAAAGTTGTTTTTGTACAGCATTCATCTGTTCATAATGTACAGGATCCTGTACGTCTTGTTAACCACTTTCTCAACTTGTCCTACCATCTTCGAAGATTGTGCACACATGACGATATTAAAATATAGGGCATGCAGGGTAGTTTGATCTTAGAGTTGGATAATAGGTTGTCACAACATCTTGGGCCGAAGGGCCTGTACTGTGCTGTACTGTTCTATGTTCTATATACCTCATGGTCCCTTAGCTCTTGCACCCTCTTTCATAATTGTTTCAGTTTTTATGCTTTCTCCTCGTACTTCTCACCAGAATGTATCACTTCACATTTCTATATCACTATCCTTCTCAAGCTCACAATATTTCCATTGTCATTACAAATTTCTCCTTGCATTCCAAACCCAGATTACTAATATTGGTCAAGGAAAGCTTTGCCTTTAGTACAGACTTCAGAGGAACCTCTAATGTTACTTCAGCCTGAAAAACTACAGTTCACTGCAGCTCTCCATTGCTTGTCAATTAGCCATCTTTGCTATCATTGTCCCCCATTTTTTTTCAATCCTTTCATGGGTATGCATGTAAAAGGCAAGTCAATCATTTGTTTTCCATCCCAAATTGCCCTTGAAATAATTGGCTTGCTAACCATTTCAGAAATTAGTTTGGAATCAACTGCATTACTGTGGGCGTGGACTCACAGTTAGGATGTACAAGGTATGGAAAGCAGAACTTTTGTGAACCAGTTAGGTTTTTACAATAATTAATGGTAGTTTTGCGGTCATCCTGCTGGACACATCCTCTTCCCCATGACCTGTGTTGGAGGCCACAACACCGGACCAGGATAGCCTAGTACAGGGTTGGTCTATGAGTCAGTGCAGTCTCAGCTGTCTGTAGGAATTCACAACATTGTAGGAAGAATGTCAATGCCTTTCTTTACTCTGCTAGTGTAAGTGCCATCACCTTCACTCACACTCACTCTGTTACGGCATACATCTCCCACCATTGTCCTATGGTCTGCAACATCTTCCTCACTCACATTCACCGACACCAATACCTGAACATCACTAACCATGCATGCCCTCTGAGCTGCCTACTCACTCACTTAGGACGCCTATTCACCTGCGCCATATGTTGTATCCGTGCCACCCACTTTCACCTCCTGTAATACCTGCCTCTCTTTCATTCTAGCAGGAAAGCAGCCCGCAATAGGGCAGAAGGAATCGAGACAGGTAGTGGGCTTCCTGGCATCAGCTTCTCACCCCTTATGAGGAGAGGATCCTGACTCGGACTACTGACTGAAGATGTCTAAGGTAAAAGGCAAGGCAGGGCAATGCAAGGCAGGAATGCTGTGAGTTTCCAGTTAGGCTGAAAGTGAGTAAACACTAAAGGAACAAACAAACAGCTCAGAGGCGTTGGCTGATCCAATCCATGAGCTGAGTGCCTGTCCCCGGATGCAGAGTCCTTGGAGCAGCATTACAATGATAATTGTTGCTGTGCACACTTTGCAGCATTGCAGAGCAGAATTGTACTTTACATGGATTGGAAATGTGCCACAAGAGTTCTTAGAGGCTGGATGCTAATGTTCATGGATGTGGTATTCATGTGGCTAGGATTTATCGAGTGTAACCTGAGATGTTGGTACTTGATGTCCAAAATGGAAGTACATTGGAGCAAGCAGTGAGTTGAAGTTACCAGGTACCTGCACTAAACTCCATGTCGAGAATTCTTGGCATCCAGTTTGCAACAGTGAGCAGTACGATAGAAATCTACATATTAATGAGCCAAAATATGTAGTTAATAAAGTGCTTAACAAGCAATAATCCCCTTTTAAAGCAACTGACCGGACTGGTGCTTGGAACATAGAACAGTATAGCACAGGAACAGACCCATTGGCCCTCATGTCAGCACTGACCATTTCACCATTCTAAACTAATCCCATCTGCCTGCACGTGGTCTGTATCCCTCTATTCCCTGTCAATACAGTGTGGATCTGGAGGAACACTGCAAGTCAGGCAGCTTCAGAGGAGCAGGAGGGTCGACGTTTTGGGTCGACCTGAAATGTTGACTGGATCCTAATGAAGGGTCCCAAACCGAAATATTGACTCTCCTGCTCCTCTGATGCTGCCTGACCTGTTGTGTTCCTCCAGCTCCACACTGTATTGACTCTGACTCCAGTATCTGCAATTCTTGCTATCTCCATCTATTCCCTGCCTGTTCATGTGTCTGTCTAAATGCCTCTTAAATGTTGCTATCTTATCTGATCCCACCACCTCCCCTGAGAGTGCGTTCCAGCACCTACCACTCTCTGTGCATAAAACTTGCTTCACAAATCTCCTTTAAACTCTTACCCTCTCAACTTAAACCTATGGACCCTGGTGTTTGACATTTCTACCCTGGGAAAAAGACTCTAACTATCTAATGTCTCTCATGTTTTTATACATTTCTATCAAGTTGTTCCTCAGTCCCCAACGCTCTAGCGAAAATAATCTAAGTTTGTCCAACTTCTCCTTGTAGCTAATACACTTCAATCCAGGCAACATCACGGTAAACCTCTTTATGCCCCTCTCCAAAATCTCCACATCCCTCCTATAGTGTGGAAACTAGAACTGTACATAATACTCCAAACGAGAAACTCCTGCGATAACCAGAACTTAGTTAAAAGATGCAGCTGAGATAAGCGTCACTGCTTGCACAGTTCTGCTGCATCTCTCATCATAGCCCACGTTATTCAGGTATCCTAAGACTTTTTCCAACATGTGCTTTGTTTAAAAAGAAAGATGTTTAAGCGAAAAGATGGCTGAGAGGCAAATTCAGTGACTGCCTAAAATTCCTGTGTGGATTGTACTGACTCCTGAGAAGAATACCAGAATGTTGCACCTGAATAGCAATTCACGTTCCATAGGCAACACTACCCCAGGCAGAAATACATCATCCAGAAAAAATAAACTGTGATCACCTGTGTATTGTGTCCCAGACTGCAGACATATTGAGTTGAAAGAAGAGCAGTTCTGGGTGAAGTATATGCTTATATGTTAGCCTTCCAGGAATACAGTACAAAGGAGGCTAGAAGCCAAATGCAACCCTTGGTCTGTGTGTGTGTTAATGCACTAGAGAGCTGGCATGTTGGTGTATTTCACTGTGCTAAAGTGTATTGTGTAGGGGCATAACTGACAACTTCTACTACACACCCGTGTGTTCAAGTGAAAAGAAATAAAATCTCTCTGATTGCTGAAAGCAAGTCAACAAAGCCACTGAGTAAGGAAACTGGATAAACTTTTTTTTAACAAGCTGCAAAACTAATACTCTCCAAAGGACTGCTCGAAAGCAATACCAAAATTACCCAACTTAACAGCCACAATGTTTCACAATCAATTCAATGTGGACAAGCCAAAGACTGATTTATAGATTCCATTTCCACTTTTACCTCTTTGGACTCACCTCTCATTTTAATCCATGTGTATGTGCGTTACCTTTTATTATTTTCTGTCACGTTTTAGTAGCTAATAAGCTCAACTCTTCCTTAAACTCAAGAAGGTCTGGTTAAACTGGTCCCTCTTAAAACATAAATATATTTAGACTGGGATATGGTCTCCACAAGCTACTGGATCCTTTATAAATTAACATGGTTGTGATCCGTTGAGGGAGAGGTTGAATGAAGAAGGGGTCCCAGTTCATGCCTCCTCACCTGGGATCATAACAAATTGGGAATATCGTCCAAGGACAGGCTGTAACATTCTACAGTGGATTCAAGAGATAAATTGCTATGTGTTTGTAATTGCACTTTTCCACCCTTTTACTCACCAGCAAAGGGGGTGGAAAAATGTGGTGAGAAGATGGCTAAGTAGGATTGTGATCTATCAAAAAGGGCTAACATTCTTTTATCAACCTTACCCAATCCTTAAGATCTTTGTCTGATTAGTGAGCAAATCCTCAATCGTCTATAGCAATGTAAATTGGGCATAACAGTAACAAATTGCAGAAGTATGAGTTACTAAACTAAGCACCTGTTGCAAAATCTAATTTGTCACACCCAGTTCCAATGGTATTTTGATCACTTGTTAAAAATATATTGAAAATTATATGACCTTAATTAAAAAGAAATTTAAAAATTGGAAGACCTTGCCTTGTGTGATCTGACTTTTTTACATGTGCATGTTGTCAACATCAGCACATTAGTGAGTGCACCAGTAGACAGTGTGTGGTTTATTTAATTGTTATAGCCATACTGTAGTTCAGGCTTCCATTAAAAATAAGTAAAGGCATGTCCTATGTTGACAGGAACTTTAGAATTTCTTACACGATCTTCAGGGAAATTGTCTGGATTTTGTAAATATTTTTAATGGCATCAATGCAAGCATATTTCTTTCATCATTCTGATGTTACTTTATGTTTGCTCTCTATTTAGTGAAAGTTGATGCCAAAGATTGGAGGCTGTCACGTAACCTACCGTTGGTTGCAACTCTTACAGAATGCAAATATAAATCAGTGCAGTTTAATATACGCTTTTTTCCTATGATGAGAGCTATTTTGAACAAGTAACTTAAATGGGAAAATGTATGCATGAATGCGTCACACACCTTGCACTGCACAGGAAAACTTTGCAGCATTCCAGTGCGCTCAAGAAGAAAATTATCTTTTCATCCTTTTTCTTATATATGGTAGGGTTATTTTAGTTCTCATGTGCAGAAAGGAAAATATAGAACCGAGGAGCAAAAGTAAGCTTTTTGGCCCTTTGAGCCATTCTACCATTTGATATCATCATGTCTCAACTATTCTGGTATTTATTTAGGGTAACAAATGGGCCAAGGTGATTTGCAATAACCCGGGAAAGGATGAGAGTTCAAAACAGCAGCAGAATAGCAGGAAAGAGAATGGAAACATCTCCACTACAAACAGAAGTATTCTCAGGAGTAGAAGATCACAGCAGGCACACGTGTGGGACAACCAGAGAAAATGCTTTACCTGGTATTGAACAGCTTCAGGGTTGCCCAGAAAACACTAGCATAAACAGGGCAGTATATGGCTCTATATGGTTGGAACCACTGAGGATAACATGTTGGCCAGACAAGGAATGCACAAGACTTCATCTTCTTCTGATATAATCCAGAAAACCTTTGATACATATTTCAATGTACAAGAAATATCTAATCGTCGAATGGGTTAGTTTTAACAAACAGAGGTAAAGAACAGGGAGTTTATTGATTGCTTCATCAACAAGCTCAATAAATCAGCAGCATTGTGCATATGGTGGTTTAAGGCCTGAATTGATAAACAACTATGTAATCGGCAGTAAGGATGAGGCACTATCAGATTTTTTACAGTTCAAAGAGGACTTAACACTTAACAAGGTGGCGCAGTTCACAAGCCAACCTGAAGTCTGTAAACTAAACTAAGGAACAGTATGAGGTGAGGCCAAGGCTCCATGGAAAAAGCCAAGGTACATGCTGCAGAAGCTAGGCCCAAAGCCAGAAAGAACACCAAAGCAAAAGCCCACCAACAATGCTCAAGGCAAGCAAGCTGCCATTTTCAAATGCTTCAGATGTAGCTGGAACAAGGCACAAAAGAGAAATGATTCCCCAGCAGGGGGAGCTGAATGCCACAGTTGTGGTAAACATCATTTTAAAGAAATACTGTCATGCTAAAACTTGCAAGTAATGAAAATAAACAGCTGCTAAATTTAAAATGCAATCAGATCCAAGAAGTAGGAGAATCAACATCACAAATGTTAGACATCTTAGAAGAGATGGGCGGCACGGTGCTTAGCACTGCTGCTTTTTCACAATGCCAGGGACCCTGGTTCAATTCCAGCCTTGGGTGACTGTCTGTGTGGAGTTTGCACATTCTCCCCGTGTCTGTGTGGGTTTTCTCTGGGTGCTCTGGTTTCCTCCCACAGTCCAAAGATGTGCAGGTTAGGTGGATTGGCCATGCTAAATTGCCCATAGTGTTCAAGGAGGCGTAGATTAGGTGGGTTAAAGGGGGATGGGTCTGGGTGGGATGCTCTGAGATTTGGTGTGGTCTTGTTGGGCCGAAGGGCCTGTTTCCACACTGTAGGGATTCTATTCTATGAAGATCAATGATCCAGACAATATCTACTGGTATGTGATTAATTGATTTAATGTTGTCACATGTACTAAGGTACAGTGAAAAATGTTGTTTTACATATTATACAGGCAGGTTGTATCACACAAAGTGTGTCAGCGTAGCAGAACAGAGTGCAGAATATAGTGTTACAGCTGCAGGAAAGGTGCAGAGAGACAGATCAGAATTAGCATTTGAGAGGTCCGTTCAAACGTCTGATAACAGCAGGGAAGAAGCTTTTCTTGAATCTGTTCATACGTGTACTCAAACTTTTAAATCTTCCGCCCAATGGAAGACAGTGTAGGAGAGTATAACCAGTGTGGGAGGGGTCATTGATTATGTTGGTTGCTTCCTGAGGCAGCCGGAAGTATAGATGGAGTCAAAGGATGGAAGGCTGGTTTGTGTGATGGACTAGGGCTGTGTTCACGACTCTGTAGCTTTTTACAGTCTTGGAGAAAACAGTTGCCATACCACACTGTGATGCATCCAGATAAGATAGTTTCTATGGTGCATCTATAAAAAAATTGGGAAGAGTCCTTATGGACATGCCAAACTTCCTTAGCCTCCTGAAGAAGTTGAGATGTTATTATGCTTTCTTGACTGTCATGTCATTGTGGGTGGACCAGAACAGATGGCTGGTGATCCCATTCCCCTGAACTCGACATTCTTCATCATCTCCACCTCAGCTCCATTGATGCAGGCAGGGGCGTGACCTCCGATCCTCTTCCTGAAGTCAATGACCAGCTCCTTCGTATTGCTGATGTTGATGGAGAGGTTGTTGTCTTCACACCATGTTACTAAGCACTCAAACTGTTTCCTGTATTGTATCTCATCATTGTTTGACATTTGACCTACAACGGTGATGTCGTCAGCAAACATGTAAATGGAGTTGGGGCAGAATTTAGCCACACAGTAGTGAGTGTATAAGGAGTACAGTTGGGGGCTGAGCACACAGCCTTGTGGGGCGCTGGTGTTGAGGATTATGGTGGAAGAGGAGCGAAAAACTAGGTCTCGGAGTTGAGAGGTGAGTTTGTTTGGAATTATGGTATTGAAGACAGAGCTGTGGAAGGCAGATATAGGTGTCCTTGTTATCCAAATGTTCCAGGGATGAGTGTAGGGCCAGGGAGATGGTATCTGCTGTTGACCTGTTGCACCAGTCAACAAATTGCAAAGGATCAAGGCAATTTGGTAGGCTGGAGTTGATGTGAGTCATGACTAACCTCTCAAAGCACTTCATAATTGTAGTGCAAAAAGAGAAATTGCTGGAAAATCTCAGCATCTCTGAAAAATTAGAGTTAGAATTAGCTTTTATTGTCACATGTACTCATGCATATGATGAGTACAGTGAAAGATTCACTGCAGTGCCATGTGCGGTCCAAATGTACCTAGGCACACAGAAATCACAGTTAATGTTTTGCATCCAGAGACCCTTACTCAGAACATGATTATGGAAGTCAGAGCCACCAGGTGGTAGCTCTTGAGGCAAGGTGCATAATTTTTCTTTGGCACTGGGATAATAGTTGTTACCTTGAAGCAGGTGGGGACTTCAGTTCATACTAAGGAGCGGGTAAAGATATCTGTGAAAACTCCCACCAGCCGGTCCACTAAGGATCTGAGTGCACAGCTGAGTGCACATTCCATCCGGGCCAGTTGCTTTCCAGGGGTTCATCCTCAAGAAGACCAAGCTGACATCTGTGGTGGTAATTATGGGTATAAATGGATCTGAGGCTGTTGGGATAGATGACATGGTTTCACTGACCTTCTGTTCAAAGCTAATGTAGATTGCATTGAGATCTTCGGGTAGGGATATACTGTTGCCCATGATTCTGTTAGACTTTGCTTTGTGGCCTGCTATGTCATATGAGCCTTGCCACAAACCTAGCTGTCTGTGTGGTTGGTCTGGATCTTAAGCTTAGTTTGGTATTGCCTTGTGGCTTCTCTGATGGCCTTATGAAGGTTGTACCTGGATTTCCTGTGTAGGTCAAAGTTGCCCGACTTGTACGCATCAGACCTGGATTTCAGTCAGCAGTGGATCTCCTGGTTCATCCATGGATTCTGGTTGGGGGAGCAGTCGGATCAACTTCTTTGGTATGCAGTCTTCTACACACTCACCAGGTGGTGGCATACTCGTTTAGTTTGGCCACTGAATTTTTGAATATGGTCCAGTCCACTGACACTAAGAAGTCCTGTAGAAGGCCTTCTGTTGCCTCAGATCAACACTGCACTACTTTCTGTACTGGGTCCTCATGCTCCAATTTCTGCTTGTAAACCAGGAGGAGGAGCACAGTGTTGTGATCTGATTTTCCAAAACACAGACGGGGTGTAGGGCAGTAGGCGTCTTTGATGGTTGTATAGCAATAGACAAGGATGTTCGGACCTCTGGGGGGACAAGGAGATGTGCTGATAGCATTTTGGTAGCCAATTCTTAAGGTTGGCCTGGTTGAAATCATTGGCTACAATGAACAAGGCATTGGAGCATTCTGTCTCAAGACTGTTTCGAACGTATATTTCATCAAGTGCACTCTTCAATTCCTCAAGGGGTGGGATGGAGACCACTGTCAGTATAGTGGAGGTAAACATGTGCGGCAGGGGCTAGGGACAGCATTTTACTGTAAGATATTTTAGGGCTGAGGAGCAGTAACTCATCAGGTTTGTCATGTCTGAGCAACAGGAGGTATTGATCAGGAAGCAGATCCCACCCCTTGCCTTGCCAAGATGCTGAGCAATAAATTCAGTGAACTGAGAAACCCTCAGGCTGTAAGGCACGGTCCAGTGTAGCAGGAGTGAGCCAGGCCTCTGTAAAACAGAGCACACAACAGTCTCTCAATCCATTTGGAAGGTGAGTCTAACTTTAATTTCATCCATGTTGGTCTCAATGGCTTAGACAGTTGCCAGGAGTGTGCTGAGAGTGGGGTCTTGATAGCCCAAAGTTTCAGTCTCACCTGAAATCCAGTGCGTCTCCCACATTCCCTGGGTAACTGGCTGCTCCCACTCCATTCCGTGCATCTGTGCGGGAAGTCTGCTACTCTGAGAGGGAAGTGTGTGCTCCCAGCGGGGTCCTGGGCACCAGTTGCGGCCTTGAGCATTCTGGTGGTCTTGTAGCCGGCTTGGTCGGACCTCCTCAATGTTGGATCCCTGTGGGGTCAGGTCTTGTTCCCAAACTGCTCTGGCCTTGCTTCCAAGTTGCCATGAAGTGGAAATCACTGGAGAAACTCTGCAGATCTGACAGCATCTGTGGAGTGAAATCAGATTTAATGTATCAGGTCCAGTGACCCTTCCTCAGAACTGTGAACGCAGATGGGACTATAACAGTAGTTACTAATGGGGAAAGAACTGTGAATGCAGAAGGGATTATCACCAGCAGAATTACTCATGGGGGGAAGGTTGCAATTGCATCTTCTATCCTTGTCCAAGAATCTAAAACCACATATTATCATCAAAGTTCATGATCAACTGAAACAATGGGAAGAAGTCCGGAGAGAGAAACAGATAAAAACTTCAGTTGTTGACCTTGAACAAGAGAATTAACAGTATTTTATCCTCGAGAAGAATTTGGATCTGAGTTCAACAGCAAGAGGGAATTATTGTTGAGAAAACAGAATAGCCAAGATCACATTTGGTGGAAGCGTCATGAGGTGTTCTGGGGAGGAATCAAATAATCTTAATATCTTTGAAGAAAGAGTAAGAATAAGAATGGTTTGTACTTTGAACCTGATGAACACAAATAAACCACTGGAAGCTCTACATGGACCAATGCAATTCACAGTGAAGCAGAGCAACTTTAAATCAACCTTAAAAGCAAATCTGAGAAAGATCAAAGAACATTGTCTATCCACCACAAAGACTGTCTTTGTAATTTCTGAGAGTTTGGGGAAAGTGGAGATGTATTAGGGTGCAGATATGGAGCAATGAGTCGGTGGTATGAGTCTAAACTATAACCTCTAGTGTTTAGAAGGATGAGAGGAGATTGAATTGAGGTATGTAAGATGCTAACAGGG
This sequence comes from Ginglymostoma cirratum, assembly GCA_024137785.1. Classification (NCBI taxonomy): domain Eukaryota; kingdom Metazoa; phylum Chordata; class Chondrichthyes; order Orectolobiformes; family Ginglymostomatidae; genus Ginglymostoma; species Ginglymostoma cirratum. The sequence goes on from JAHRHZ010000039.1 coordinate 14,077,409, forward strand.
ATGACAAAGTAGATGTAGAATAAATGAGGGACAATCTAGAAGTCATATTTTTAGGATAAGGAGTAAGAGATTTAAAACAGAGTTGAAGAAAAAATAACCTAGCAAAGGGTTGTGAATCTGTGGAATTCACCACTCAGCATGTGATGGATGCTGGGACTTTGAGTAAATTTAACGATGAGATAGACAGACAGATTTCTAATGAGGTTGAAAGGTTACGGAGAGTGGGCAGGAAGGTGGAGTTAAAGCTGAAATGAGATCAGCTATGACCATATCAAATGGTAGGGCAGGCTCAAGGGGCTGAATTATCGACTCCTGCTCATAGCTCTTATTTTCTATGTGATCATGATATAACATCACATAATTAGGAGAGATAGCTGCAATCAGATCTCATGTGGAGGTGCACTGAGCTTTCTATATGTAGTAGTGGTGCATGTCTACATGTAGTATTATCTAAGTCCAAATGCAGTATCATTCAAATCTACATGTAGCATAATTCTTGACTCTATATAGCATTAATATGTAAATACAGTTGTTTCAAATTAGACTATTGTAGAAACATTCAAGAGACAAGAAGAGCCCCTATCATACTCAGCCAGAGGTGAAACAGTAGATAAATAAGAGACCATCACAGGTACTGCAATCTCATTGTTTTTGGCAGTCATCCTCTCCATGCTGTCTACCCACTAAGAGACCCAGCTTTCAGTAACAAAAACATAGCACTCTACTAGCAGTGAGGAAAGTGTAAGCTGACCAGTATCTAACTATATCAAATGATTCAGCTGCAGACTCTTTGACATTTCCAACATTTCCTGCATAAATAATGGCATCATTTTCTATCTAGGAATTGCCATAACGAGAAAGAAAATATTCTTCATTTCAAAACACCTCATGTAATTAGGTATGCTTTCCTCAGATGAATAACAAAAGATGGTGGTTCAATTATCTAACATTGGCTATTTGCTCTTCTGATCCCTTTAGATCTATCAAGGTAACTGTTGTTAATTTAAGATATTTAAAACTTTCATTTCTTTTTTCATTTATACTGGAGATGGAGAAGTAACCTTCAGTACGTGTATTTCATCATATCTTTATTCTTTGTGAATTTTGGAATCAACATATTTTGTGTGTTACAAAAGCCAATATAATCCAGTATATTCAAATATAAACACTAACAGGAATGTTAGCAACTTTATTGACACTGGAAGATGGAGCACTGTTAGCAGAATCTCAGTGGACAAAGATGGGGGTCATGAAGGTCATTTAGCTGTGCTGACAGTACTTTCTACACCGCCAGCAATAAGGGGTAGAATCTTCTGTTTTAGACTGACATCTTGCAGCCGGGCTACAAAATTGGCTGGATCCCCACGCTAACTTGTCAGAATAAGGCCTGCCTTATCTTCCAGCAATCAGGCCATTTGAAAAGCAATAGTGGATCTTCCCCTCGAGTCAATTTTATTGGGGGTAGTGAGTGTGATGTCCCACACAAGAAGTGAAGTCGAGGGGTCAGATGTAAGTGCAAGGGGATGGATCTCTGCAGCCTCCCATTTCATTGATCTTGCAAAAATTAATTCACAACGTCAACACATCTAGTGCTTCAGCAAACACCTCTGCTAAAACTCTAGGATGATGTCCAGCATGACCCAAAGAGTTGTCAGCCATGGATCCACCGTTGCTCTGTTAATTGAAATTTCGCCAAGTTCTTTCCTACCTTCCACCTCCTGGATTACAGCTATTGTTGGATTTTGTTTTTGTACTGTCTAAAGTGAAAATAGAAGCAAAGTGTTTGATGATTTCACTTGCCATTTCCTTATTAATACCAGTAACTCCCCACTTTCAGTCTTTAGAAGGCCAGCACTCACTTCACTTTTATTTTATTCATTCATTGGAGGTGAACATCACTGGCTGGACCAGCATTTATTGCCTATCCCCAATTGCCCTGAGAACTGTTAAGGGTCAACCATACTTCTATGGGTTTAAAGTCACATGTAAGAATAGCATACTTCCATACCGAAAAGGCATTTAGTAAACCACACGGGTTTTCATGATATAACAAGGTGTAGAGCTGGATGAACACAGCAGGCCAAGCAGCATCAGAGGAGCAGGAAAGCTGACATTTTGGGCCTAGACCCTTCTTCAGTTTTCATGATATTTGACAATGGTTACACCATTAGGCTAGCTTTTTCTCATTTAATTCTAGATTTTTTTAAAAATGAGTTCAAATTTCATCATCTTCAATGATGGGATTTGACCCTCTATCCCCAGAACAATGGCTTGGGATTCTGGATTACTAGCCCAATGACATTACAACTACACCTCTGCTGCCCCTCTTTCTTTTCCATTTTAAATACTGGTAGAAAAGCTTGCTATCTGTTTTTACGTTTTTCGTTAGCTCTAGTACTCTAGTTTTCTTCTCCTGAATAACCTTTTAGCAATCCTTTATCTTTATATATGTTCTGTTCAGTCATCTGATCTGCCACTCACTTTGTGCGATCATGTGCTTTCTCCTTAATGTTGATGCTTTCCTTAACTCATTTGATTAATCATGCTTGGTGGGTCCTCCTATTAGAATTTTTCTTTCTAGTCAGAATATATCCTGAGTATTTTGAAATATCCCTTTAGTTTTTAATTGATCTATCCCCTGGGTTAGTATCTAAGTTTCACAGACCCAGAGGACCATAGGGCTGCTCTCTCATCAGACAGATAATTGGACATGGTTTAACCAAAGGTTCACCATGCCTCAGGTGAGGGAAGCATTTGAGAAGCTGAGAGCTCCATGGTCAGTTAGCTCACATTGCTGGATGGCTGGTTTGCATTACAGAATGGTGCCAACAGCATAGGTCCAATTTCCACACTGGCTGATGTTACCACAAAGGACTCTCCTTTGACTACCAATTTGAAGGGTCTTTTGAAGGATTTACTACCTTTGAAGTTGTGTCTGAATAGAAATGAATTTGATTTATTTTTAGAAACAATTAACTACGTGAGCACATTTAAAACTTTGAAAAGTTTTCATGAATAAAGACATTTTGATATGTGCATGAGTAGGAAAGGTTTGGAGGGATATGGCCCAGGAGCAGGCAGATGGGATTAGATTCGTATGGGATTAGGGACGGCATGGTCAGGTTGGACCCAAGGATCTGTTTCTGTGCTGTATGAATCTATGACTCTATAAGAGATTTATTTTCACTATCAAGTGTGGATGAGTGAGGATTGTATATGGAGGGTGTGAAGGACATGGGGGGAGGTGAGAGCTGTAAGTCTATTTTAAGTTGGTAAGGCAGGTATAGAAGAGTTGGGGATGCCATGCCTTCAAACGATGAATGTCAGAAAGCTTCTAAAACAACTGAAGGAAATTTGTTTTGAACTGAGATGGGCCTTTTTAACCAGTCCAGCTCAGCACTTAAATGCCCCCATGACTGTATCAGTGAGCAGCAGATTCTGACTCAATCCCACACCTACCCTGCTACCCAGTTTCATCATTTAGGATTCCTATTATGACAGGGGATTCAGAGAACTGGCAAATCTCCTGTCTCAGTCGTGAAAATCTGGGCCAAAACCTCAGGGCTAAAAAACAATCCTTGCAATGCTTTATTAAATATACTCGGCTTTCTAATATAATAATACTCAAAGACATTTGTATGATTCTGAACTTGATCATGAAATCCGAAGAGCTGAAAAAAATGCATTATTTGCTCTCCTCCAGCCCAAGTAGGTAATAATATAAACTAAGAGGGAAAATACTGTGGAATGTGATCATAGCATAGATCCTCTAAAGAGTGTTATTTTCTTGAGAGTTGCAAATTTACATTTTAACGCAAAGTCTTTGCCTCCACTTCATGTGGGATGAGGTTATAGCTTTGGTATTTAAATTAAGTTGTGTGAAGGTTCACATTTGAAATTTCTGTTAGAGTGAATGTGTCTTCTTACCATGAACAATAACTGAGTCAATAGTTCTGCTATTTATCTGAATATCTTTTCACAGAAATGTTTTGCAGCAGATTCTTTAATGGTGCACAGTTGATGCTAATGATATACATCCTAGGATTATTTTTTAAGTTTGCAGCATTTATTATTAAAATATTTGTTCTGTAAAATTTGCTCAAAGCAAATTGAGATTTTCGATTTTAGTTTTAATTGGTAGAGAAAGCATCATCCTCTCAATTTATTTACTTTGCCCTTCCTTGATTGTTTAGGCCTTTTGCTCTATTATACATATTAAATGTCTATAATTCTTGTATTTTTATGTGTTCAAAAAAAAGAGATGAATTCTCTTGTATAAATTAGATAATTGGCTTTGCTATCGATCTTGATCCCACAAAGCAATTTGGAGTAAGCTGCAAACACTTAGCGGTTTAAGTGTTAAACTGCTTTTCAGCTCTCTGTGGCCTCTCTGGGAATAGAAGTAGCTAATTGAGGCAGGCAATTCTGGAAATTTCCCAACTTTTGATAACATCGTGTCTACAAGCCTTTTATTTGCTTGTGAAGGTGTGAAATTTAGGCTGACCTTTTTGTAAATATCTGATTTATCAGGGAAATAGACATGTGAAGGAGAAGCAGCATTACAGCAGAGTTTCCCAGATATACCTACAGCAAAGTGTGAACATGCAGAGTAAACAGGCTAACACTATAGTCACAGCTGAAAGCACTTAATTTCATACAGCCCTGCACAATCAGAGTATTGTTCCAAGGTGCCTTCAGTTATTTTCTTACTTGTGATTGCAGCTAATTTCAATAACAGCCACAACAAAACACACAAGTCTTTTTACGAGCTGTAAAGATTTGCCATCGTATTATGAACTTACCTTAATTACATTGAGGAAAATAAAAGCAGAGTACGTTTCACATATGTTTGATAATCAATTTTGTGCCACTCAGTGACCATTTTATTTGAGGCTGGGGGTGGGGATGGCAGCCTTTTTTCAAAATGTTGATTTGACCACAGGAAAGTGTCAAGATCTGTAGCTTCACACAAAGCAGAACAAAAATCTGGAACTTTCTTCCCTCAAAACATTAGAGCTTATAGGCCACTCAGCCCATTGAGCTTATTCCGCCCAAAGACAGTGAATACTCAGTGAGTTGGAACTTCTAACACTGAAGTTGATAGCTTTCTCTCATTTCAGTGTATGAGGGGATGTAGAACAAGGGTGGGAAAATTCTGTTACTGTGTAAATCTCTGACCATCTTTAAAAACTCCATTGCGTCACTTTTTAATGGTGAATGTTTCATTTGGCTTGAAAGGTAGAAATGACCTACTTCTGCTTCTATTCATTATGTTCTTATGTTTTAACAATTTCTGTTCAAAGAAAAGCCACCTCTTCTCATAACTGATGCCCATCATCCCTGGAAATATCCTTTTAAATCTCCTTTGCCCCTTTTCTAAAGCCATTAGTTACTTTCCTGAAGTGTGCTGCCAATATTGTCCACAATGCTCCAGATGATCTTAACATGTGATTTATAAAGTTCTAGCATTATTTCTTTGCTTTTTTATTTTATTCTCTATTTATAAAACCAAATAACTCATATGCTTTCCTCATATTGCTGCACTGCCTTTAAGGATTTGTGCATGTGGACTCCAATGTTTTCCTCCTCCAGTGATCCCCAGCACTACAGATACCAGTTCAGTCAATTCGATTCCCTCCACATGACATCAAGAAACGGTTAGAGGCATTGGATGCAGCAAAGGCGATAGGCTGTGACAATTTTCCAGCAATAGGCCTGAAGACTTGTCATCTTGAACTTGCCACATCCTAGAAAGTTCTCTCAGTACAGCTACAAAACTGGCATCTATCCAACATTGTGGAAAATTTCCCAAATATTGCCCTGTACATAAATAGCCAGAAATATCTAACCTGGACAAGTACTGCCCTATTAGCCTACTCTTGATCATTAGTAAAGTGATGGAAGGTGTCATCAACTGTGCTATCAAGCAGCACCTGCTCAGAAATAACCTGCTCAGTGACGCCCAGTTTGGGTTCCGCCAGGGTCACTCAGCTCCTGATCTCATTAAAGCCTTGGTTCCAAAATGGACGAAATTAGACTTTCAGAGGTAAAATGAAGTGATTGCCCTTGATGTTAAAGCTGCAACTGATCGAGTATGGCATCATAGAGCACTAGCAAAGTTAGAATCAATGGAAATCAGGGGGAACACTCTCCAGTAGGTAGAATCATGGATATTGGAGGTCAGTCATCCTATCTCCAGGACATCTCTGCAGGAATTCCTCAGGATAGTGACCTAGGCCCAGCAGCTTCAGCTGCTTCATCAATGACCTTCTCACTATCATAAAGCCAGAAGAGGGATAGCCATCTATGAATGTTCAGTACCATTAACAATTCCTTACGTACTGAAGCAGTCCATGCCAAAATACAACAAGCCCTGGACAACATCCGGCTTCGGCTCAGTGGCAAGTGACCTTCACACTAGATAAATGAAAGCCAATGACCATAGAGTCATAGAGGCATAAGGCACAGAAACAGACCCTTCCGTCCAACCAGTCCATGCTGAACATAATCCCAAACTAAACTAGTCCCACTTGCCTGCTTCTGGTCTATATCCCCCCAAATCTTTCCTATTCATGTACTTATCCCAATGTCTTTTAAACGTTGTAATTGTACCCGTATCCACCACTTCCTCAGGAAACTCATTCCACATGCAAACCACCCTCTGTGTAAAAAATTTGCCCCAATGTCTTTTTTAAATCTCCCTTCCCTCACTTTAAAAATGTATCCCCTATCCTTGAAATCCTCCATCCTAGAGAAAAGACAATTACCACTAACTCTATCCATATCCCTCATTATTTTATAAACTTCTATAAGGTCACCTCTCAAACTCCGATGCTCCAATGAAAAAGGTCCCAGCCTATCCAGCCTTTCTTTTCAACTCAAATCTCCATACCCAGCAACATCCTGGTAAATCTCTTTTGAACCCTTTCCAGTTTAATAATAACCTTCCTATTACTGGGTGACTAGAACTGAACACAATATTCCAGAAGGGGCCTCACCAACGTCTTGTATAATCTCTTTAACAAGACAGAATTTAACAATCATCTCTTTACATTGAATTTCATTACCATCACTGAATATCCCACTATTAACATCCGAGGGTTACTATCAACTAGAAACTGAACCTGACTAGCTACATGAGTGCTGTGGCTGTAAAAAAAGGTCAGAGGCTAGGAATCCTGTATCTCCTTTGTGAAGACAGCACACTCATTAAGAAACCTGCCCACATCTTCTGTATCCTCGCTAAAGTTACTATATACCTTTCTGACAGGTGAAAACCTTTCCTTAGGCAAATTGTTTTCAATGCTCACTACATATAATAGTACTACTGAGTACTGTGGGATGATAATTTAATGCTACTATTCAAGAAATGGGAAAAGGATATACCAGGAAATTGAGATCAGTCAGGTTAACATTGGTGTTGGAGAAATTCTTGGAAACCATTATTATGACAAAATAAATAAAACACAGAAGAATCCACATTTGTTTGTTAAAAGTAAATCATGTTTGGAGAACTCGTTTAAAATTTTTGATGATGTAACAGAGGAAGGTAGGGAAGGTAGAATAGTAGCCGTATATATGGGCTTATTTCAGAAAGCATTTGACTATGTGACACACATCTTATTACGAGCGTCTAAACCAATGGAATTAAGTGGAGAATGGTGTACGGACACAAAACTGGGGCTCAGTGACAGGAAACGAAAAGGGATGGTGATTTTTTCAAACAGAGAGATGATTTGCAGTGATTTTCCCCAAGGGCAAGTTTTAGAATCATTGAATCCCTACAGTAGGGAAGCAGGCCATTCAGCCAACTGAGCCAAACCGACCTTCCAAACAGCATCCCACCTAGACCCACCCTCCACCCTATTCCTGTAACCCTGCATTTCCTGTGGGTAATCCACCTAGCCTGCACATCTTTGGACTGTCAGAGGAAACCGGAGCACCCGAAGATTTAGTTCCATTACACCTCGCAATTTTTATTGACCTAGGCTTAGTTCTAGTGAGCAGCATTAACTTACAGATTAAACAAAACTTAAAATTTGGCAACATAGTAGTTAGTGGTGGGAATAGTTACAGGCTTCAGGATGACAGACAGATGTTGAAATGGACAGAATCATGGCGGATAATTTTCAATGCAGAGAAATAGCAAGTGATGCATTTTGGCTAGGCCCATGTGGAAACATTGTTTCCTAGGTATGGCTTGATTTTGAAAAGTGCACATTTCTTTTATTCATTTATGGGATGTGGGTATTGCTGACTGGGCCAGTATTTATTGCCCATTCATGGTACTGTGGAGAAGGTGGAGGTGACTTACCTTGTTGAACTGCTGCAGTTCATCAGCTATTGATGAGCAGATCATCTTACGAGGAGAGGCTGGGGAGGCTCGATGTTATAGCCAAATAGGAGGAGAGTGAAATATTAGACAAAATAAACAAAGTGAGAAGAGAGAAATTGCAGGTACTGACCTCCTTGAAGATGGATAAATCATCAAGGCTGTTAAAGGAAGCCAGGGGAAAAGTAATGATGCTCTGAGGATCATTTTCCAATCCTCACTAGGTAAAAATGACCTATGAGAGGACTGGAGGCCTGCAAACATTGCACTGTTATTCAACAAAAGGGAGTGAGGACTAGGCTACTAATTGTAGGCTGCTTGATCTAACCACAATAATGGGCTAATTGCTGGAATCACTGCAAAGAGATAGGATTAACAGCTACTTGAAAAGATATGGATTAATCAGGAATTGTCAGCTGGGTTTTGTAGAGGGAAGGTTACTAATGTAATTACATTTTTTGAGAAAGTAACAAGGTGGATGAAGTGTTGTTATTGTGAAAGATGATGGATTCCAATAAGGCATTTGGCAAAGTTCTACAGACATACGGTAGAAAAATATAGAGAAATGTATTGAGTGGATCCAAAATTGGCACAGTGACAAGAAAAAAGGACATTGGTCAATGGATATTGTTTGCAAAGGAAAATGGCTCCTAGTGGTGTTTCAGAGCTCAGTTTTACTTCTTTTTTTGTTTGTGGCACATATAAAAATTTGGACTTAGATGGGGGAGTGACAGAAAAATTTGCCATGTAGTTGATAGTGAAGAGGATGGCTGTTGGCTGTGGGATGATGTTAATGGTTGATTGGGCAGAAAACTGGCAAATTCAATTCAATCTGCAATTCAACCTCCCCTCATCATAAGGTCAGAAGTGGGGATGTTTGCCGAGGTGTGCACAACCTTCAGCATCCGTCCACGACTCCTCAGATACTGAAGCAATTTATGTTGAAATGGAACACGATCTGGACAATATTTAGACTTGGGCTGACAAATGGCAAGTAATATTTGCACCACACAAATGCCAGGCTATGACCATCTCCAATAAGAGACAATCCAACCACCTCCCTTCGGTATTCATTGGTGTTATTAGCTGTGAGACCCCACTAACAACATTCTAGGAGCTCAATTGAACCAGAAACGCAACTGCACTTGCCATATAAACACAGTGGCTACAAGAAAAGATCAGAAGTTAGGAATACTGTGGTGGGTAACTCAACTCCTTACTCCACAAACCCTGTCCACCAGCTCCAAGGTACAAGTCAGGAGTGTGAATGAATGAATGAATGAATGAATGAAAGAATGAATGAATGAATGATATCTTGTCACGTATATCCTCAAGATATGGTGAATAGTACTCCCCACTTGCTTGGTTGGGTGCAGCTTCAACAACACTCCAGAAGCTTGACACCATCCAGGACAAAGCAGGCCACTTGATTGACATCAGATTCACAAATATCCACTTCCTCCACCACCGATGTTCGGTAGCAGCAGTGTGTACTATCTACAAGATGCACTGCAGAAATTCATCAAAGATCCTCAGACAGCACCTTCTATACCCACAACCACTTCCATCTACAAGGACGAGGGCAGCAGTATCATGGGAACACCACTACCTGCAGGTTCCCCTCCAAACCACTCACCATCCTGACTTGGAAATATATCACTGTTCCTTCATTGTCACCTTGTTCAAAATCCTGGAATTCCCTCCCTAAAGGCATTGTGGGTTTACCTACAGTGCACAGACTGCAGTGGTTCAAGAAGGCAGCACACCTGCACCTTCTCAAGGGCAACTACATAAAGGCAATAAATGCTGGCCTGCCAGCAATATCCACGTGCCACAAGCGAATTTAAAAAAGAATTGAGACTATTCATTTGAGGAGGGGAAAGGAAGCAAGGGGCTATACAGTAAATGACAGGGTACTAGAGGGGTAGAGGAAGTGAAAGACTTTGGAGTAAATTACACTCACTATTGCCCTACTAGACTGTAGGGCTGCTCTCTCATTAAAGAGGATGACTCGTGGCTGTTTAACCTGAGGGTCACCATGTCTCAGGTAGGGAGAGAAGTGGAGCAGGAGAGTCCTTCATAGTAACTTAAACTGGCATAGGTATTGAACCCATGCTGTTGGTATCATACTCATCACAAACCAGCCATTCAGCCAGTTGAGCTAACCAAACCCTCAATTTTGGAGCATATGTCCACAGGTCCCTGATGGTGGCAGTACAGGTTGATAAACTGAAGAACATATAAGGAGTGCTTATCTTCATTAGATGACATATTGGATACAAAAGCAGGGATGTAATGTTGGAAGTATATTGGGCCATTTGTTAGCTCACAGTTGGAGATTTGAGAGCAGATCTGGTCATCAATTACAGGTAGGACATAATTGTTCTAGAGAGAGTACAGGGGAGACTAACACAAATCCCTATCTGTTACTACCTTGTTTATGCCTTTCATTCTCCAGCATCTGCAGTACCTTTTATCTCTTATGCCTTTCATTGTCTCTTTTAATGTAAACTTTACATTACTTGCTTCCTTTTTGAAGACAAAGTATTCATTCAATACTTTACCCATGTCTTATGCCGCTGAATGAAAGTTTCACTTTGGTTTCTTAATATGTTCAATTTCTTTCTCCCAGCTATTTACATGGACATGTTTTCAATGTATATTTATGTTACAGGGTTCAATTTAAGTGCTCATTTCTCTCTCATGGCTTCTGGTTCCTGCTTCTTCAGTTCCCACTTCTACAATTAATGATCTGCCTGTCTACTAGCTGAATCTTGCTCCTAAAATTTATCATAAGACTTTTTCTTTTGTTTTAATTTTTGTTTTAGCCAGCGCACGTTACTTTTGTATTCTCTATCTTTTTTCCTTCAAAGGAATGTCTGTTTTGTATCTCTCTTAGCTCTGGCCTAAATGTCCTCCATTGTTTCCTTAATGCTTTATTCTATGCTAGGTCCTTTCTTAAATCACTGAAATGATCTCTTTCTCAGTGGAGCATTTTAATTCATTTTCCATACACTTCAAAAACTGAATTATGTTGTCATCACTGTTAGCCAAGTGATCTCCCAGTGAAATACACTTGCTTGCTCCACTTAATTTCCCAGAACCTGTTTCAACACTGTTTCTTTAAGTTTAGCCAGGGGATAGATATTGTTTGAAAACATTCTCTGAATACATATCAGAAATGTCTTTCTTTCTCTCTGCATGGTGCTATGTTTTGCCAAATCTATATTAGGGTAATTCAGTTCTTCTAATATTACTACTCCTCTCTTCAAAATTTGCCAAAAAACTTGACCGTATATCTCCATCTCTCTCATTGTTGCTACTGTATAGAAAAGACTCTCAACAAAATAACAGTTCATTTCTCCATCCTCCACTTCATTCCGCAACTTAAACAAAATGATTTTAGCTCTAGAAACATCAGGTACATACATTGAAATCAGCCTTAAACAATGTTGTAATGCCACGTCCACATTTCCTTGTTTATTAATGATGCTTACTACCATGTTATCACCATGAAGTGACACAGTGAGATACACAACTATCACACTGTCATAGAGTCACAGAATCATAGATACCACAATACAAATATGGGTCATGCAGTACTCAGCAATTCAATTCACTTTTATTACAGCTCCTGTTGTTTATATATGAATGTTACATTCAAGGGTACTTATGTGTCTGGTCTCAAGTTATGAAATTTGGAAGTACTGTAGCATGCTTCCCTCCAAATGTTACACCGCAAGATGATGAAGCAGACTAAGATGGTAAGCGAGAGCTTTATGAGTATTTTGAGTCAACCAGTTTGGGCATGGTGTGACACATTTCTGGCACAAGTAGGCCATAAACCAAGGCCTTCTTCTCCAGATGTTGGGACACTCATTGCACCACAAGAGCCCTACACTTAAGTGTTTTGTACTATAAGGTCACATGCTGTGATATGGTGGTGACATCATCAGTCCAACTCTCAAAGGTATATTTGCTGCAAAAGAGAACACTGAAAATGGGTAAGCTGAAACAATAAGATTGCAGGCCTAGCTCTGCTTGAGCTATGCCTCTATTCATACAACCACCTCTTCATTCCACGTGGTAATTTGTGGCCGCAGCTCACCAGCCTTATCAGATACAATACATGCAATGTATCTGTCTTTTGCGATTTGCGATTTTCTGATCCCTGCAATTTTTGGGGTGTTTTGAATTTTACTCTTATTTCAATGGCTCAGTTACCTGATCTCATGTCTGCTCATACCCCATGAGCCTCAGAACACTGCGAGCAGTGAGCCCTGGAGCAGCGGAGGGTAGAAGCCCTGCAGTAGCACATGGGAAGCAGCCCCAGAGCAGCAAGTCCTGGATGGAGACCATTGTGAGGGGACAATCCTTACCTTAGAACTTACCTTCGAACACTGTAATGTTAACCCCTTAATAATTTCCTATTTTTAACTTATTTTCAAATCTGTAATTAAGCAACTACTTCTCTTCCTCTGCTATATCCAAGAACTGTACCTACGTACCTGTACCTATGATGCTGCCATAAGAAGGCAGACATTGTAAAAGTTTTTCACTGTACTCCTACAAGGGGGCACACGTCAATAAAAGTGAATTATATTGTATTGTATTGTATTCTGCTTTTCCCAGATTAACATTTGTCGGTCACATTAGAGTCTTTGAGTCAAACAGCATGGAAACAGACCCTTCGGTCCAACTCATTAATGCTGACCAGATTTCCTAAACTGAACTAGTCCTACTTGCCTGCATTTGGCCCATATCCCTGTAAACCTTTCCTATCCACATACCGATCCAACAGTCGTTTAAACGTTGTAATTGTACTTGCCTCGACCACTTCCTCTGACAGTTCATACCATACATTACTCTGTATGAAAAAGTTGCCCTTCAGTTCCTTTTTAAATTTTGCCCCTCTCAGCTTAAACCTATGCCCTCCAGTTTTGGATCCCCCTACCTTAGATAAAAGACTTTAGCTATTCACCTTCTGTATGCCCCTCACGATTTGATAAACCCTCTATAAGGTCACCTCTCAGCCTTCTAAGCTTCAGGGAAAAAGACCCAGCTTCTCCAGCCTCAAACCCTCCAGTCTCGGTAACATCCTTGTAAATCTTTCTTGCACCTTTTCTAGTTTAATAATATCCTTCCTACAGCAGGGCGACCAGAATTGTATGCAGTACTCTAAATGGCCTTATCAATGTCTTGTACAGCCATAACATGACATCCCAACTCGTCTACTCACTGTTTTGATGCCTTCTTTACTATCCTGTCTAACTGGGATGTCACCTTCAAAGAACCATGTACCTGAACCCCTAGCTCTCTCCGTTCAACAACACTCCCCATGGCCCTACCATCAACTGTCTAAGCCCTGCCCTGGTTTGTCTTACCAAAATGCAACAATTCACATGTATCAAATTAAACTCCATCTGCCATTCCTCACCCCATTGACTCACTTGATCAAGATCTCATTGTCCTCTTAGATAACCTTCTTCACTGTTTATTATGCCAACAATTTTGGTGTCATATACAAAACTTACTAACCATGCCTGTCAAATTCTCATCCAAATCATTTATATAAATGACTAAAAACATTGGATCTATTAGTAATCCTTGTGCCATACTGCTTGTCACAGGTTTCCAGTCTGAACAACAACCATCGACAACTACCCTCTATCTCCTTCATTAAGTCAATTTTGTATCCAAATGGCTAGCTTTCCCTGGATCCCATGTGATCTAACCTTAGTAACCATGCAGTACCTTGTTGAGGGACTTTAAAGTTTTAGTAAAGGTTTATAGCTTGGGTTGCAGGTGAGGTTGTTGACTTGCTTGCCAAGCTGGCTTGTTTTTGTTCAGACATTTCATCACCATGCTAGGTAACATCATCAGTGAGGCCTCTGCAATGTTATTCTACTCCGCTTGGAATTTATACTGTCCGTTCCGTTATGGTGAGTAGTGTCATTTCCGGTTCTGTTCTGTATGGGTTTGGATATGGAGTCCAATTCTTTTTGTTTGTTGATTGCATTATAGATTGAGAACCACACCTCTAGGAAGTCTCGTGCATGTCTGTGTTTGGCTTGGGCTACTATGGTTACGTTGTTCCAGTTAAACTGATGACCTTCACTGTCTGAGTGTACTGATATTAAGGAGAGTTTGTTGTGTCATTTTGCTGCCAGCTGATGTTTGTGTATTCTGATGCTAGTTTCCTTAATGTCAGTCCGATGTAATGTTTGTGGCAGTCGTTGCATGGTATTTTGTAAATTACGTTGGTTCTGCATGTTGTGGGAATGGGGTCTTTAATCCTTGTGAGTGTTTGTCACAGAGTAGCTGTGGGCGACCATGACTCCTAGTGGTCTTAGGAGTCTCGTTGTCAGTTCCGATATATTCTCGATGTAGGGGAGCGTGGCCAGTGTGTTAGGGCTTAATTTGTCCTCATGGTGCTGTCTGTTTAGTAGGCACCTGCTGATGAACTTGCGGGGATATCTGCTCATAGTGAAGATTTTGTATAGGTACAGAACAGACAGAACAAAACCAGAAATGACATTACTCAACATAACGGACCACACAGTATAAATTCCAAGCAGAACTGAACAACACCGCTTCATCGGAGACCTCACTGATGATGTTAACTAGCATGGTGATGAACAAAGAACAAAGAAAATTACAGCATAGGAACAGGCCCTTCGGCCCTCCAAGCCTGCGCTGATCCAGATCCTCTATCTAGACCTGTCGCCTATTTTCCAAGGATCTACATCCCTCTGCTCCCTGCCCATTCATGTATCTGTCTAGATACATCTTAAATGATGCTATCGTGCCCGCCTCTACCATCTCCGCTGGCAACGTGTTCCAGGCACCCACCACCCTCTGCATAAAAAACTTCCCACGCATATCTCCCTTAAACTTTTCCCCTCCCACCTTAAGATCGTGACCTCTAGTGATTGACTCCCCCACTCTGGGAAAAAGTTTCTTGCTATCCACCCTGTCTATACCTCTCATGATTTTGTAGACCTCAATCAGGTTCCCCCTCAACCTCCGTCTTTCTAAAATAAATCATCCGAATCTACTCAACCTGTCTTCATAGCTAGCACCCTCCATACCAGGCAACATCCTGGTGAACCTCCTCTGCACCCTCTCCAAATCATCCACATCCTTTTGGTAATGTGGTGACCAGAACTGTACGCAGTATTCCAAATGCGGTCGAACCAAAGTCTTATACAACTGTAACATGACCTGCCAACTCTTGTACTCAATACCCCATCTGATGAATGACAGCATGCTGTATGCCTTCTTGACCACTCTATCCACCTGTGTTGTCACCTTCAGGGTACGATGGACCTGAACACCCAGATCTCTCTGTGCATCAATTTTCCCCAGGGCTTTTCCATTTACCGTATAGTTCGCTCTTGAATCAGATCTTCCAAAATGCATCACTTCGCATTTGCCTGGATTGAACTCTACCTGCCATTTCTCCACCCAACTCTCCAATCTATCTATATTCTGCTGCATTCTCCAACAGTTCACTTCACCATCTGCTTCTCCACCAATCTTAGTGTCATCTGCAAACTTGTTAATCAGACCATCTATACCTTCCTCCAGATCATTTATGTTTATCACAAACAACAGTGGTCCCAACATAGATCCCTGTAGAACAGTTCTCCATTTTGAGAACCTCCCTTCCACTACAACTCTCTGCCTCCTGTTGCCCAGCCAGTTCTCTATCCATCTAGCTGGTACACCCTGGACCCCATGCGACTTCACTTTCTCCATCAGCCTACCATGGGGAACCTTATCAAACGCCTTATTGAAGTCCATGTATATGACATCTACAGCCCTTCCCTCAACTATCAACTTTGTCACTTCCTCAAAGAATTCTATCAAGTTGGTAAGACATGACCTTCCCTGCACAAAACCATGCTGCCTATCACGAATAAGCTCATTTTCTTCCAAATGTAAATAGCTCCTATCCCTCAGTATCTTCTCTGATGAAACATTTGAATGAAAGCAAGCCAGCTCAGCGAGCAAGTCAACAACCTTGTTGAAGGCCTTGCTAAAGTCCACATAAACAACAAGTACTGGTCTGCCTTCATCTATCTTCTTGGTCGCCTCTTCAAAAAACTCAATCAAGTTTGTGTGACTCGATTTCCCATACACGAAGCCTTGGTGACTATCCCTAATCAGTCCTCGTCTCTCTAAATACACGTAGATCCTGTCCCTCAGAATTCCCTCCAACAACTTACCCACCATTGATGTCAGGCTCACCGGTCTTTAGTTCCCTGGCTTTCCCTTATGGCCTTTCTTAAATAATGGAACAACATTAGCTACCATCCAGGCTTCCAATACCTTGCCCATGGCTATTGATGATACAAATACCTCTGCTAAGGGCTCTGGAATTCCATTCGTAGCTTCCAACAATGTCCTGGGATACACTTGATCAGGTCCTGGAGATTGATCTACTTTTATGCTTTTTAAGATCTCCAGCACCTTCTCTTCTGTAATGTGAACTCTTTTCAAGACATCTCTATTCATTTCCACAAGATCCCTAACTTCCATGCCTCTCTCCACAGTAAAGACTGAGGCGAAATATTCATTTCGGATCTCACCTATCTCCTGTGGTTGCACACATAGACAACCTCATTGATTTTTAGAGGGTTCTATCTCTCCCTAGTTGGTCTTTTGCCCTTATATATTTGTAGAAAACTGCCCTTAAATATCTTTACAAATATCCAACCTGCATTTAAATGCATCAAAGTTTTCACCTCAAATATCTATTCTGGTAGAAAGTTGCAGATTTTAACTTACTCCTAATAAAGAAGTGTCTCCTTAATTCTTGAATAATTTATTTGTGGCTATTTTTTATTTGGTTCCCCATTTCGTCTCAATTTTTGATCGCTTGTAATGAAATCCTAGCACTATAGAGGGATAAAAGAACTCCAGACTTCAGATATTAATTTAGGTATAGATTGGTGTACTTTGCAAAGCTCTGAGGTTTTGAACAATGAGCAATTGCTAATTTTAGTCGCCTCCCTCACAGCCACCTGCTAAATCTAAAATCAGATCACTTTACGGGAGGCCAAGATAAGCATCATTGTAATCTGTAGACCTTGCCAATAAAACAATAGGAATTCATCAGAATGGGTGCTGAGGTGTGAGAAAGACCACCTATCAGCAACACTGATAACCCTTTGTTTACCATTAAGAGGTTGAAAGCATATTTAATTACATACATTCAGTTACAATAATATAGACTTTATATAAGGGACAGAACATATAGGTAGGAACTGACCTCCATCACAAGCATTTTTTATAATTTATTTTTCATTTTCTATAGAATGTATTTAGAAAGCAGACAGATGATTCAAAGTGCTTCAGTGACAAGTTGAATTCATATAGCATGTTTCAAACAAGGTTCAAGTCATTTCACAATTACTTCTTCCCTTAAATGGGAACAGCTTTATAATCCCTTCATATCTTTTTCTCTCTGTCTTTTTTCTCATCAATGCCACATTTCGTTTTATAAAGCATCTGTGATGTTCAATGTTGTTGATAGGTGCAATATTACATTCTGGTTTGGTTTTATTGGTGGCAGTCTTAACTCATGATGGTCCAGAGTCAAATCCCACTCAAGGATTTGACTGCAATAGTTAAAGCTAACACTCTGTTGCAGTACTATGAGATCGATGAATTGCTGGAGGTGCTGTCTTTCAATTAGGTATTAAAATTTGGCAACACATCTCCTCCCATGTGAACATAAAAGATTCAATGCAAAAGCAGGCATCGTACCCCTGGAAATATTTATCTATTAATCATCATGATAAAAAAAAGATTTTTTTCAGTACAATGCCATATGTATGAGTTTGCTGTGAGAAAATTGGCATTTCAAAAGTATCTCTTAAATAAAAAGTGCTTAATTCAAAGTCCAGTGGTCCTTAAAAGAGGTGACATAAATCTAAATATTTATTTCTTTTCCTTACTTGTGAATATAAATTGTTGCTATTGTTGTGAAGCATTTCCTTGGCAGTGAGAAGGGCAATACTTGTGACATCCTTCACGTATACTCGACTCTCTCTATCACTGCACGTTGCCCTTGAACAGACTGTGTGGGTGGGGGACAGAGATTATCAGATATCTCCTTCTGGAGTGCGCCCATGTAAAGGAATTCTGGAAAGAGATGCAGTGGTTTATTTTGAGGTTCATCCTGAGCAGCTCCATGACACACGCCTGTTTCCCAGCATGCATACTGAGACAAACATAAACTGCGCCTGCAAAACCATCAGGTCAGTGAAAGACGCTCTTTGGTCTGCCCGAAACTTGTTGGTCTTCAGAGCAAAAAGTTGACCTCAACTGAGTGTTGCAGACTTGCACATTCCAAGGTCCAGGACACTGTACTGAGGAACATACTAAAGATTGGGGCAGCTGCCACCAAGATGCATGGGGAAAGACCACTCTCTAAAGTCATTCAGCCAAAGTACAGTGAGCATCCATTCAGATATCAGACCCTCTTGGTGCCTCAAATACATGTGAAGAGTATCTTACATGAATGAGAAATACCTTGGGTTTGTAACAACTGTAGAGAAAGTCAAACCCCAATGTTTGTTTGTTCTCCATATGCAAAGATTATACAGAACCGAACGGCTTTAGTAACTGTATATGTATATAAAGAATTTTTAAAAGAAAAAATAATGTTTTTGCAATAAAAATTATTCTTTAAATTGTAGTCACTCAGTTAATTCTTTATTACTAGGGTAAGAGGGAGAGATTTTCTGTTTCATTAATTGTGTCAATAAGACACATGGGGCAAAAGTTTATGCTCCAAACTCTGCCCCATTCTCTGTAACATTTTTTTCATTTGTGATGGGAGAAGCCTAGGCTGGCCACCCAGCCTTGCCCAAATTGATGCCCTTATATAAGCATCTATTGGATGTTTCCTGCCCAGCCTCAATTTTCAGGCTAGCAGGAGGAGTTCAGCAGAGGGGAAAGCCCATAAGTTCATTGTGGTCCGGCTTTGGTTGAAAGTGAAGCAGGACACCTCTATCATTGGGATCGTGTGTCCCCTCCACTAATGGAGGCCCATGGGGATGTTCTCCCTCTCACTGATCCACCACCAGCTCACTCGTCCCTCCCCTTTTCCTACTGCTGCAGTACTCACCTCCTCTTCCTTACCTGGTTCTTTGGGACTTTGTAGGTACCACAAGGATCAGTGCATCAATGCAAACTGTTTGCAACCTATGTCAATGATTTGGTTGTGGGGACCAAATGTAATTCGATGACACAAAGCTAAGTTGAATAATATGCTCTGAGGAATATATACCTCCATCTACCACCATTTCACTTTTCACCTGCCATTCTAAATCCGCTAACATCCATCATGGGCAGATTTCAAAGCCTATTCTAAGATGAAGCAATGCAATTTTCAACAGCGTCTACTGCAGATTTTGTTTCCTAAAGCATTCTTACTCACAAACTCCTTTATGCCCACACACATGATCTCTTCTAAAACTTTATTAAAAATTGATTTCATTGTCCTACTTCAAAGATTCTATGACCTTTGGAGATATCAATCAAATTGTGAAATGGTAAGCGTACCATTGTGATAACGGACAGTTATGAAGTCAATCAGTAGCTCTAACAGAGTATGGTAAACTTCAGTCTTATGTTAATAGAGAGTGAAATTAGCAAGCAATGATTTTAAAATTTTAACAAGCTAGAAAATACTTTCAAAATTTAAACAGCAGGAGCTTTAAATGCTTTGACACTTTTGCTAGTTTCTTTTGACAGGTATGTTGTCAGTTCCAATGGGCTTAGCAGTTAATGAGTTTATGCATTTTATATTCCCATTCATGTCTGCTTTTAGCAATTCCAAAGGTCACCCTAAATCTCTTGAAGACAACTTACCTCTCCTAAAGGTGTCCCAAGGCTATCTTAAAAGAGGTAGCTTATTTCTCCAAAAGAGTAGTCCAGCAATTCAATTAAACCCACAATGTTCAGACCTGCTCCAGCAAGGTCTGCGTACATCATATTTCACATGTGGGGTAAACAAAATCAGACATGACTTCTAATTGTTCTCTCTGTCATTGTGAAAATCCATGCTTTCCCTACTTGCTAGTAACCTGCTGGGAGCAGATCTCAAGGCTGAGATTTTGAGATTAGCATTGTTTCCCTGTCTGTCACCCAAAGAGCTGCTGCTGCTGATACTGGCTGCCCTGCAGCCATTTAAATGCACGTCATTGGGACTCCCAATCTACCTCGGGAGAAACCCCTATTGGAATTCTGCAAGTCTATCCAATTGGCCTTGTTAACCTGAGAATGATCTATTTTATAACTAATTTTTTTTCTTTCCATTAACCAATCATCTATCTCCATGAGTAAATTGCTCCCTATCCTATATGCATTAATTTGTTTCTTAACCTCTTGTGTAGGCATTATTGAACACCTTCAGAAAATCTAAATACACCACTTTCACATCTTTCACATTATCTACTCTGCTCGCAACATCAGCAAAGTCTAACAGGTTTGTTGAAAATGATTTCCCCTCCCTAAATTCATGTTGACATTGCTCAATCTGGTAATTATTTTTTGTGTCCAGTTATCATATCCTTTAATAGATTATGGTAGTTTCTTTGTTATTGATATCAGGCTAACAGGTTTTTAGTTCTACATTTTGTTGTCCAAAGGGATGTCAGGGTCCTTGTACACTAAAAGTCACTAAAAGCTAACATGCAGTTGCATCAAACAATTGAGAAGTCAAATGATACGTTGACCTTTATCTTTAGAGGATTTGAATACACAAACAGGTGTTTTGTTTTAACTGCATATAGACTTAGTGTGACTATATCTGGAGCAGTTATGAAATTCGGTTTCCTTTGTCAAAGGAAAGATATGTTTTTCAATAGTGGGAGTGCAGTGAAGGCTCATCAGATTAATTCCTGGGATGGTGGGCCTGTCCTATGAGGAGAGTTTGAGGAGACTGAGTCCGTATTCTTTAGAAATTAGAAGAATGGAAGGTGATCCGATTGAAGCTTAGAAAATTCTTAAAGGACTAGACAAGGTAGATGCAGGAAAATTATTTCTGCTTGGTGGGGAATGGTTGGGAGAAGAGGTTATTTTAGAACTATGGGACATGGTCTCAGAATAAAGGCTAGCCATTTAGCCCCAAGATAAGGAGGAAATTCTTCACTCTGAGTATGGTGAAACTTTAGAATTCTCCACCACAGTGGACTGTGAAAGTTCAGACACTTAATATGTTCAGAAACTGGTAGATTACTAGGTATTAATGACAATGAGGGAATACAGCTATATTATGGAAAAATGATATTACAGTACAAAATCTACCAAGATGTAAAAAGGCAGAGCAGGCCCAAATGTATGAACATACAACATACAAACAAAGAGCAGGAGTAGATCATTCAGCCTGTTGAACCTACTCTAGTATTTAATAAGATCATTATTGATCTGATTATAACCTTAAGTCTGCATCCCTGCCTGCACCCCCCACAATTACCATTCACTCCCTTGCTTATGAAGACTCTATTTCCCTCTGCCTTAAACATATTCAGGGACACTGCCTCCATCAAATTTTGTGAATAAGAGTTCTGAAGAATCTCATCCTTCTGAGAGGAAAAAAAAATTACCTCATCCCTGTTTTAAATTGTTGACTCTTTATTTTTAAGCAGTCAGCCCTCATTCAAGGTTCTTCCATAACAGGTAACATCCTCTCCAAGTCTACCATGTCAGGACACCTTAGGATCTTATGTGTTTCAATCAAGTCATTTCGTACTCTACTAAACTCCAGGGTATGCAAATCCAGTCTGTCCAACCTTTCCTCAAAAGACAACCTGCCCACTCCAGGTATTACACTGGTAAATCTTCTCTGAACAGCTTCTAATGCATTTAGAACAAAGAACAAAGAGCGAAGAAAATTACAGTACAGGAACAGGCCCTTCGGCCCTCCAAGCCTGCGCCGATCCAGATCCTCTATCTAAACCTGTCGCTTATTTGCCAAGGATCTGTATCCCTCTGCTCCCTGCCCATTCATGTATCTGTCTAGATCCATCTTAAATGATGCTATCGTGCCCGCCTCTACCACATCTGCTGGCAATGCATTCCAGGCACCCACCACCCTCTGCGTAAAGAACTTTCCACACATATCTCCCTTAAAATTTTTCCCTCTCACCTTGAAATTGTGACCCTTAGTGATTGAGTCCCCCACTCTGGGAAAAAGCTTCTTGCTATCCACCCTGTCTATACGTCTCATGATTTTGTAGACCTCAATCAGGTTCCCCCTCAATCTCCGTCTTTCTAATGTAAATAATCCGAATCTACTCAACCTGTCTTCATAGCTAGCACCCTCCATACCAGGCAACATCCTGGTGAACCTCCTCTGCACGCTCTCCGAAGCATCCACATCCTTTTGGTAATGTGGCGACCAGAACTGTACGCAGTATTTCAATTGCGGTCGAACCAAAGTCTTATACAACTGTAACATGACCTGCCAACTCTTGTACTCAATATCCCGTCCGATGAATGACAGCATGCTGTATGCCTTCTTGACCACTCTACCCACCTGCGTTGCCACCTTCAGGGTACAATGGACCTGAACACCCAGATCTCTTAAGGACTTACATCCTTCATTAATTAAATAAGGTTTCCACCTCAGCCATCAAATTGGACAGTAGATACCAGGCAGCCAGCGCCTTCTGGTTGAATCAATTTCTTCATATTCTCTCTAATCCTTCTACCAATCACCTTAAATGTGTACCCCTGGTAATTGACCTCACTGTTAGGGGAATTGGGTCTTTCTTGTTCAATCTATCTAATATGTTGTTTTGTGCACATTGTCATTGTATTAAGGCACTGATCACCCTGTCCAGTTTTTTTCTCACACCTGCAGTTTCCAAGTCCTGACAATAAAACCCCTCAGTACTTTTCTGAGAGCAGTTTTATCCTTCCAGTAAAGTTGTGACTAGTCTGTACACAAATCTCCAGCTGGGGTCTAACCAGCAAATATTGTTCCAGCATTATTCTCTGTTCTTGTACTCTATACTTAACCCAGAGAACAAAAGCATCCAATCGGCCTTCTTTACCACCTTATCTACCTGAACCGTTAACTCATAGACACATAGACATATACTCTAATGTCTCTTAATATTCTCCAATTTTTTTGTGCTTTTCCTTGCTTTGTTTGCATTCCCTAAATTCATAATGTTACACTCCTCCAGGCTGAATTCCATTTGCTACTTTTCTGCCTACTCACCCAAACAATTGGAATCACTATGCAGTTGTCGGTAATCTCTTCACTATCAACTCTCCACAGATTTCTGTGTTCATCTGCAAATTCCCCAATCATGCCTCCTACTAATTAAGAACAAATCATTAATATAAACCACAACAGCAGGGGACTGAACATTAAACCTTGTGGAACACCATTGGAAACCGCTTTCCATTCCCAAGCACATCCTTTGAAAACTACCTTTGTTTTGCCTTTCACTGAGCCAATTTTGTATTCAACTTAACATATGTCCCTGTGTTCCATAGGGTGTGTTTTGTTCGACCAGTCTACCGTGCGGAAAATTGTCAAAAGCTTCACTAAAATTCACGACCCTTATCAATCTTCCTTAAACTTTTTCACTTAGTAAGACCTGACCTTCCCATAACAAACGCATTCTAACTATTCCTGATCAATCCTTGCTTTTCTGTGTAAAAGTTAATTCTAAAGCTCATTATTGATTGCAGTACTTTTCCAACACTTAGGCCAGATTGATAAGTTCATATTTATTTGATCCTTTTTGAATAATGGTAGAGTGTTCACAGGCCTGCAATCCTCTGGTACCACACCTCTATTTCGTGCAGATTGGAAATTGATCCGAAGAGCAACCCATATTAATTCATCACTGATCAATTCTTTATCTATCATTCCCGCACATTCAGGGACGTGTGAGCGTGCACTGCAAGGTCTCTCACTTCCACTTTCCCTCTCAATATCCTCCCATTTATTGTGTATCCCTTGCTTTCTTTGTCCTCCCCACTTTTCTTTGTTCTTGTGTCTACTGAGGATTGGAAATGATCCTCAGAGCATCCTTTATGCCTTTTCTGTCCAAAACATCTTCACCTTCTAGTTTCCTGAGTCGAGGTAATCCTCTCTACTGTGCTAATATCATAATTATATAATAGTCATCCCTATTCCTTTTCCTGGCTCCTATGCTTCCGAATTGTCATTTACTCTTTAATATTCAGATTTCACACTGCAGCCATGTCTCTGTGGTGGTTACTAAATTATATTTATGTATTTCTATTTATAGTCTCAGTTTATCTGATTTAGGTTCTTTAGTTTTATCCTTTCTTTGTATTATCTCATTTTATCTGTTGTTTCACTCTTAGATTTGTATTATCTTTGCCTGTTACTATCTGTTTACTATTTCTTGCAATCATATCTCCCTCTTTGCCTTGCCCACACTCTTGGATTTACCACATCTTCCCAAATTTGATCCCTTGTTCCCACTGTTTAGTTTAAACTTCTTTCTACTTCCCTACTTGTGCAGTTCACTTGTACACCAGTCCCAGTATGGACTGTCTCAGGCATACATATCCCACTTTCTCAGCACTGATGCCAGTACCCCAAGCACTGGAACCTACTTCTGCTATACCAGTCTTTCTCCCATACCAGCAACCATCACTTTAATCTGATTCTTCCTATGCTAATTTTCATGTGGATCAGGTAATAATACATTGGTTATCTTTGAGGTTCTGCCACTCGATTTGACATCCAGCTCCTCACAGTTGCCGTTTAGAATCTCCATATTTGACCTGCCTATGTTGTTTGTGCCCACATGGCCATGATGACTGGATGCATTTCTTCCTAATGCAAGTTCCTTTTCACTCTGAGCAGATATTCTGAACCCTGGCAGTGGGCAGGCCACGTAACTATCTGGACTCACACTCGTTGCTGCAGAGTTGAGGGGCTGAAAGACCTACCTCTGCTCCTATATTTCCAACATTGGAAATTATTGCAATTACCTGCAAGTCCTGGCATTACAGTGGACAGGATGACATCTTTCCTTCAATTATTTGGGATTTACAGATGTTATGATTCTATCTTCTATTTCTGTGTTGGACTGTTGAATAGGTTGTTTCTAGTTCCATAGAAAGGACATCAAGTGAACTGTTGAGATGGGCTTTCAAATAAGTTGACTCAAAACGACTGCTTATTATTACAAATAAGATTTTTAAAAAGTGAGTATTTCAAGACCTCTACCTCATTAATGGATTTGGCTGGCACAATTTTGATTCGGATGCAGTACAGTTTAATTCATGCACATTTGCTATTATACACAAGTTTTATCTCTCTATTGAGATAATGGCAATTTGATGCAATTGACTGTAAAGTTGTTCTGTGCAGTGAAGTCCGATTTACCACTGCGTAAACAGAATTGATCTTGCGCATTTCAATATATTGATGCATGAAGCCTATTTGCATTCTTCTTAGGAAATTGTGTTAGGTCAGGAGAATTTAATAACGATCCGTCAGCAATGCAGCCCAGCTTGTAGAATATGTGTGCCCATTGAATTCCCAAACTTAGCCATGTCAGTTAGTGAAGTCATCAGGCTTTGTGGAAGGAGGAAAAGTACAGGTCATCCAAGTTTCCATCATTTACCTCGTCACAGCTGAATAATAGAGCAGTCTAAGGTGAGAGATCTAATCAGCTTATCAGTTAGAAATGGGGCATGGTCCAAGCATTGGAAGAACAGAGAAATAATAAAATAAATATGTTCCAGTTAAAGGTCAGTCTCACACACATTGCAATGAATGACACAGCATGTTCTTTCTAAATCCAGTTGGTACAATCTTCTTCTTCCCTCGCATATTTTGCAAAGTTGCTGCAGAACAACAGTCATCAGGTGTGTGTTCTCATTTTTTGGGCCTATTTCAATGTGTTTGTTGAACAAAATTAGACCCAATATACCGACCATCACAATGCACAGCTGGAACCAGCACCTACCGGAAGCTCCAAAAATCAGACTATATAAATTCAAACCAGCACAAGACAACAGCACTTCACAGGAGGCTTCACAGCACTGAGGATATCACCTAGTAAGGGGGTGAAATGTCTGCCATCAAACCTTCCAGCTTGGTGAACACACCAACATCTACATTCCTAATGTGTTCAAAAAGAAATGATACAATAAATGAAAATATCAAACAAAAATCACTTGCCCATAAAAAACCAGATAATAAAGGTGGTTTACATTCCAGACCTGTAATTTTTACGTTCCTATTCTGTTGGTTACTATAAAGGGATACTAATGAAAGGGAAAGATGGAATGTTTGGCAATAAACCAAAGCTGCTAAACCTTGAGAAAAGCTTGCCTGTGAGACAGAGTCATGTGAAAGATCTCATCAAGAGGGATAGGCATATGAAAGATCGTCAAGAGTAGGAGAGAACAGTGTTTGGAGGAGGCAGGTGACAGAGAGTCAAATGAAGATGTGATTAAGGAAATACGAGATTGGGCCTGGGTGGTGGTGATGGTTGGAGCGAGGGGTGGATTCTGGTGGTATGGTGGTAAAGCCTAATTAAAGATGAATCTTTGTAATTGCATAAATTGACTGTTCAAGCTGATAGAGACCTTATGATCATTTACAAGATTAGGAATTCCCCTTGTGTACTTGTATTTAATGAAGATGAACAAGAGGGCATCAGGGTGAATGCTCACACTTAGATATGATATTGAAGATCAGATACACTGGGTTGGAATGGCAGCAGTGAGGAGATCAATCCAGGGTGAATTCCTTTATTTTCCCAATTAAGTAAGCTCTACTTCACAGTCATGACTGGAAAATTCAGTGAGACTCAAGTGCTGAATGATCAAAGTGCATGCTAGACGAGCATTGTGATCTGAGAGGACCAGGAAGATAACTGCGCTGAGAAAGCCATAACGCAGAGCTAAGTGTCATCAGGGAAGATCAAAACTCTTGCAACTAGGCCAAGATCGCCATGGATTAGATCTGAACTCTTCTGTTCAGAGAACAGAATCACTGCAGAGCCAAAGAAAGGCCATAAGCATAGGAAATAGATGCAGTGGTAAGTTGAAAAGTACATTGACGAATTGGAGTTCTGAGGAAGGATCACCAGACCTGAAACACCAACTCTGATTTCTCATCACAGATGCTGCCAGACCTGCTGAGCTTTTCCAGCAACTTCTGTTTTTGCTTCTGATTTACGGCATCCACAGTTCTTTCTTAAAGGTTTTTACCTTTAAATAGAGTGCTGAGGAGATGATGATTAAATTCCTGGTTGACATAAGAAAGGCAGAAAGGATTAAGTAACATAAACACAATTAATTCATACTTTGGGCTGTGTCAGTCAGTCCTTAAACATTCCCAAAACCAGAATCCACTGTGTGCACGTGTGTGTGTGCGCGTGTGTGTGTGCATGTGTGTGTGTGTGCGTGCATGCATGTTTGTGTGTGCGTGTGTGCATGTGTGTGTGCGCGCGCATGTGTATGTGTGTTTTATGGAAACTCCCTGTTAGAAGTCTTGGTGTGTTTTCAACCTATTGAGAGCCTTAATGTACTTAAAATGTCTCAGAACGAAGTTCCTTGATTTGCTTCCTTTAAAAGCACATGCTACTATTTTCAGTCCATATGTGCAATAAGCTGATTTTTTAAAAAATGCATGCTACTTGTATGTTTTATTTTGTGATTTTATGATTTTGGAATAAAAGGAAAAGTGAAACATAGACAGTGAGTATGTATTTGGAGGCTTGATTATAAGATTGCCTGCAGCGGGTGCAGATACACATTACCTCAAGGGAAGTCATATGCAACATGAAAAGATAATTAAGCACCTCATAGGGGGGCAGCTGAACTACAAAAGGAAATTGCAGTGGTTAAAGCTAAATTTCACCAGAAGATCATTATCCTAGCTCAGCAGGGAAATGCTTGGGCAGACTCTCTGGGCAGTTAGTTACATGCAAACATCTAACAACCTGAATGCAGAAGCAATGTTCTATGGAGAAGTAATGTTCTACATACTGAAGAAAGTAACAATTAATAGGCACTTGACACACTAAGTGTGATTGGATCTGACACATAGTGAAAACTAAAGGGTACCTGAATGCTAAAAAAAGGAAAGAATTGCAGATGCTGGAAATCTGTTACAAAAAAAGAAATTGCTGGAAAATCTTAGCAGATCTGGCAGTATCTGTGGAGAGAAAGCAGAGTTAATGTTTCGGTTCCTGTAACACTTCTTCAGAAAGGAAGAAGGCTCTGAGGAAGAGTCACTTGACCCGAAAACATTAACTCTGATTTCTCTCCATGTAAGCTGCCAGGCCTGCTGAGATTTTCCAGCAATTTCTATTTCTCTTACCTGAATGTAAACATGGCCAACATACTGGAAAATCAGAAGAATTGAATTGGGGCCCAAAGTGGTCAATCATTTCATTTGCTATAGATAAACACAAGAAACAGTCCAGAAAGTATGATGGAAGGGATAACAGAAAATAAAAGAGAAGATAGAGCTGGGTCATTAATGAGTGTAGGACTTCTCCTTGCATGCTTGTATCTAATAAATATCACCTACTTGGAACATGACAGCTGAGCCCTGAGGTATTTTTGGGTAATGGGGCAAGGTCTTACCATTATAGCTGTATTGAAACTAACTAGCCAAAAATCCTCTCTGAGCTGACTAGTTTTATTAACTTACGGTCTTAGTGCGTCATTCTCATTTCTACTTACTTCCTATGTACCAATTCCTGCTACACACTCACACTTCATCTAGCTCCCTCCCACCCACTGGTTCCCACTTACTCATTCCTGTTCATTGCTTCCCCCTCTTTTTCCCCATCGCTTTAATCTATTTTCATCATCGTTATCCTCTCCTTCTTCCCACTGCTTTCCTCTATTGAATCCCCATTCCCTCACTCCTTTTAAAGTCTCATTCAGTCCCTTCAGCTCTCTGACTTTTCATGAGCCCCTTGATGTTTCCCTCTCACTGCCGCCTTTCAATGCCTGCCTCTTCTCCATCACTGCCTCTCTCCAGAGTTGGGGAAGGTGTAAAGGATGAAGAGGGAAGAAGTGAGGTGTAAGAGATTTGTGAGGAAATTACAGGTTGTGGAGCATTGTACCATATATAATGAAACCATGTACCATAGCGATCATCTGACCCATTTTCCACTTTGTCTGGAGACCAAAAATGGACTGGCTCTGATGTACAAGTCTGAGACAAGGGCAGGTAAAATATATCCAACATTGCTCCCCCAGAATGGCCACCTCCACTTGAGGCTTTGTCAAGCTGTGCATAGACCCTTCGTATACAAACATCATTGTTAATCTGTTCTCAGAGTTGTGAATGACGTTGCACCATGTTACACCAGCTGTTCTTCATGTGAACTTTTGCGAGGAAAGCACCTTTGACCATCAGGCAATTATCTGCACATACCATTCTTAATACTCTGTGGTAAGAGGAGATGATGAGTCCTGTCAGGATGCCTCATCATCAGAACTTTCAAACATGACACATAAGGAGGAACTTCCTTGCATGTTCAGAGTTTCAAATTTAATACAGTCCAAAGCAGACCTAACTTTAGGGAAAGCCATTCTGGTATTCAGTATAGCAGAGTTTTGGAAACAGCACTGATCAATGCCGAAGGTAGAAGATCAAACTTGGCCAGGAGTTCTTTGGAATCCATTAAATTCTTAAGATAAAGAACCACAAAAGATATATGACGCACCACTGCAACAGTAAAACAGGCAACAGACCTTACCAAATCTGTGGATAAAGAAACAGGGACAAACAGTGGATGGCCATTAAAACCAAATGCTTTTATTTCAAAAAAGTAGGTCATATTCAGAAAATGTGTCAAAGCAGGACTTAGCCACAGAAAGATAAGACACCAAAGAACCACTCCACTTGGAGATAAATCAAGCAAAACAGTTTCCACAAAAAAAAATCCAAAATTTACCAAGGGGAAATTGGTGATCCCAAAACCGAAGGGTGGGTGGAGGGAGGAGAGAATCTCGCCCAATTCTTGCCATTCCAGCAACTGAATGCTGAGCAGAGGTCCACCAGGGACTTTCAGGAAGGGAAATCCATTTACTCAATTTGGGGAAATCAGAGGCAGCATTGGTGGCATGAGAATGGCCTCTGAAAACCAGTCCTCTGTACCTTTCCTCCAATACCACTCGTCTCTTGAACGCCACTCCACCACAAGATAAAAATGAATTACCTTCCGACCAGGAAATGAGTAGAAAGTTATGTTTTGACCTTAATCTCATTCAAAAGCTGTAAGGGGTTGAAACTGGAAGGAGAAGCAGTACTGTAAAGGTGATGTCGCTGGACTTGCAATGCAGAGCCTCAGGCTAATGTTTTGAGTCATAGGCTCAAATCCCACTTTGGCAGACGGTGAAATTTTGAATTCAATAAATCTCAATGTTAAAAAGCCTTTTTTTCCCCTCATACAATGTGGGTATCGCTAACTAGGTAAGCATTTATTGCCCATCTCTAATTTCCCAAAGGCTTGTTAAGAGTTAGCTATATTCCTGTGGGTCTGAAGTCACGTGTAACCAAGATCAGACAAGGACAGTAGATTTCCTTCCCTATAGGACATTAGTGAACCAGACGGGCTTTTACAACAATCAGTTGTTGCAAGGTTGCCACAAGGATAGTATTCTTATTCCAGATTTTTATTGAATTTAGTTTCACTATCTGCCATTGTAGGATTCAAATCTATGTCCCCAGAACATTAACTTGGATCATTAGTCTCATCCCATTACTCCTATACCACAGTCTCATGGTTGGCAAGTGACAACAAGGTTGATCGTTTTGAAAGAGATAATAGGAACTGCAGATGCTAGAGAATCTGAGAAAACAAGGTGTAGAGCTGGATGAACACGGCAGACCAAGCAACATCAGAGTAGCAGGAAAGCTGATGTTTCGGGTCTAGACCAAACTTCAGCTTTCCTGCTCCTCTGATTGTTTTGGAAAATGGATCTGGTTTTCTAATGTTCTTCAGGGAAGGAAATCTGCTGCCCTTACGTGGTTTGGTCTACAAGTGACTCCAGAGACACAATGATTTTGTAGAGTCAGTAACTGAACAGTATTCCACACTCGAGATAATTAAAACATCTGGAAGTGAGTCAAGTCCAATGTGCAACATAGAGTAGTGAAAAACAGGAGTGAAAAATGTGGGTTGGAGCAATTGTGTTAAACATCAGTAGAGTTAATTACATGCTTGTAATTAGGCTTGAATTGGCTGGAAAAGGAGTATAGCATAAAAGCATAAAGCAGAGAAAAGCATAAAATTTCTGACATTCCCATTTCTGAAGAAGGGTCTAGGCCCAAAACATCAGCTTTCCTGCTCCTCTGATGCTGCTTGGCCTGCTGTGTTCATCCAGCTCTACACCTTGTTATCTCAGATTCTCCATCATCTGCAGTTCCTACTATCTCTTAGCATAAAAAGTGATTGAGGAACAATGGTAGACATTTAAGAAAAAGATTCATGGCTCACAGCAAAGTTATACCCCAGTGAGAAAGAAAGATTCCAGGAAGGAGATTACCTAACCATGATTAACCAAGGAAGTTAAAGATAGTATCAAAGTGAAAGAAAAAAAAAACATATAATGTGGCTAAGATCAGTGGCAAACTAGACAACTAGAAAAGTTTTAAAAGCCAGTAAAAAATGACCAACAAGAACAGGAAGATAAACTATGATGGCAAACTGGCAAGCAATATAAACCAAAAGTAAGACCTTCTTCAAACATATAAAAAGGAAGAGAGATGCCAAACTGACACAGGCCCTTGACAGAAAGAGCCTGGGGTAAAAAAATGGGAATTGGAAAATGGCAGGAATGTTGAATATATACTTTGCATCAGCCTTCACTGGAAAGGACATTAATAGTATTCCAAAAACAACGAATAATCTGGGGTTGGGGCGGGGAGAAATGGAAATAAACACTGTAATGATCACCAGAGAAAAACTGACAGAGAAAGTAATGACACTAAGGGCTGATATGTCCCTGGACCTGATGGGTTGCACTTAAGAATTTAAAAGAAGTAGCTGAACAGATAACGGATGCACCGGTAGTAATCTTCCAAAAATTCATGGATTCAGAAAACTGTCAGAGATAGCAAGAACTGCAGGGGCTGGAGTCAGAGATGACACAGTGTGGGGCTAGAGGAACACAGCAGGCCAGGAAGCATCAGAGGAGCAGGAAAGTTGAAGTTTCGGGTTGGAATGATAGTAAATGATAGTAAAAGTTTCTTTCAATACATAAGAAACAAACAAGAGGCAAAAGTAGACATTGGGCCGCTCCAAATTAATGCTGGAAGGCTAGTGAAGGGAGATAAGGAAATAGCTGAAGAACTTAATAAGTATTTTGTGTCAGTCTTCACAGTGGACGACATGAGTAATATCCCAACAATTAAGGAGAGTCAGGGAGCAGAGTTGAGTATGGTAGGCATTACAAAAGAGAAAGTGCTAGAAAAGCTAAAAGGTCTAAAAATTGATAAATCTCCTGGCCCCGATGGGCTACATCCTAGAGTTCTGAGGGAGGTGGCTGAGGAAATAGCGGAGGCGTTGGTTGTGATCTTTCAAAAGTCACTGGAGTCAGGGGAAGTCCCAGATGATTGGAAAATCGCTGTTGTAACCCCCTTGTTTAAGAAAGGATCAAGACAAAAGATGGAAAATTATAGGCCGATTAGCCTAACATCACTTGTTGGTAAAATTCTAGAATCTATCGTTAAGGATGAGATTTCTAAATTCTTGGAAGTGCAGGGTCGGATTAGAACAAGTCAGCATGGATTTAGTAAGGGGAGGTCATGTCTGACAAACCTGTTAGAATTCTTTGAAGAGGTAACAAATAGGTTAGACCAGGGAAACCCAGTGGATGTTATCTATCTAGACTTCAAAAATGCCTTTGATAAGGTGCCTCACGGGAGGCTGCTGAGTAAGGTGAGGGCCCATGGTGTTCGAGGTGAGTTACTGGCATGAGTTGAGGATTGGCTGTCTGACAGAAGGCACAGAGTTGGGATAAAAGGCTCTTTTTTGGAATGGCAACCGGTGACAGGTGGTGTCCCGCAGGGTTCAGTGTTGGGGCCGCAGCTGTTCACTTTATATATTAATGATCTGGATAAAGGGACTGGGGGCATTCTGGTGAAGTTTGCCAATGATACGAAGTTGGGTGGACAGGCAGGTAGTACGGAGGAGATGGGGAGGCTGCAGAATGATTTAGACAGTTTAGGAGAGTGGTCCAGGAAATGGCAGATGAAATTCAACGTGAGCAAATGCGAGGTCTTGCACTTTGGAAAAAAGAATACAGGCATGGACTATTTTCTGAACGGTGAGAAAATTCATAAAACCAAAGTACAAAGGGATCTGGGAGTGCTAGTACAGGATTCTCTAAAGGTTAACTTGCAGGTTGAGTCCGTGATTAAGAAAGCGAATGGAATATTGTCATTTATCTCAAGAGGGTTGGAATATAAAAGCAGTGATGTGCTTCTGAGACTTTATAAAGCTCCAGTTAGGCCCCATTTAGAATACTGTGTCCAATTTTGGGCCCCACACCTCAGGAAGGACATACTGGCACTGGAGTGTGTCCAGCAGACATTCAGACGGATGATCCCTGGAATGGTAGGCCTAACATACGATGAATGGCTGAGGATCCTGGGATTGTATTCATTAGAGTTTAGAAGGTTGAGGGGAGATCTAATAGAAACTTACAAGATTGTGCATGGCTTAGAAAGGGTGGACGCTGGGAAGTTGTTTCCTTTAGGTGGGGATACCAGGACCCGTGGGCACAGCCTTAGAATTAGAGGGGGATCAATTTAGAACGGAAATAAGGAGACATTTCTTCAGCCAGAGAGTGGTGGGCCTGTGGAATTCATTGCCACGGAGCGCAGTGGAGGCCAGGACGTTGAATGTCTTCAAGGCAGAGATTGATAAATTCTTGATCTCGCAAGGAATCAAGGGCTAAGGGGAGAGTGCGGGTAAGTGGAGTTGAAATGCCCATCAGCCATGATTAAATGGTGGAGTCGACTCGATGGGTCGAATGGCCTTACTTCCACTCCTATATCTTATGGTCTTATGGTCTTATGGAATCCTTTCTCAGAAATTCTGAAGAAATTTCTGAAGAAGGGTCTTGACACAAAACGTCAGCTTTCCTGCACCTCTGATGCTGCCTATCCCGTTGTGCTCCTCCAGCTCCACACTGTGTTGTCTCTAGATTCAGAATTCATCCTGTAGGGATTAGATTTCAGAGGGATGTTCACAGGTGCAGTGCATGGGCAAAAACTTGGCAGGTAGAATATAAATTGAGACAATGTCGAGTCATGCTAGACTCAAAATATCAATTCTGTTTCTCTATTCATGGATAGTGCCAGATCTGCTGATCTCTTCCAGAACTTTTTGTTTTTATCTTGGAAAAAAATGTGTGAATTTTATAGTGAAATTATAAATCATGAAAAGCAACAACTCAGATTTGAGGGACAAAGGCTGTAATTGTGTGCCACAGTTTATGAGCTGATGTGTAATATAATTTTCCTGCGATGGTACTGATTGTAATAGGTGCTAAGGATGATAATTGAGAAACTATTATTAAGCGATTGTAGTCACTCCAATTAACATTTAATGTACGGTTTTCCTAGCAGTACATCCTTGCACTGAGATGTTAGCTCTTTCAATTAAGAAACAAAAATGTTAAAAATAAGTAAAACCATACTTTTTTTTCACCTCCATAATCTAACGTTGTATTGCCCTGGGATCCTCCCAATCGCCCTCAAACAGAGTTCACCAATTTCAACATTGAAAGCCAATTGAATTCACATTACAATTAATTGTTTCAACATGCCAATTACTGGGTCCTTTTGTCCAAAAGGGAATTAAGCCATACATTAACATTATTGTGACTGGAGCCAAGTTTAATTCAGCATAAAGTTGAGTCCGAACAAGGTTTTCTATTCGGATTTTGTATGCATAATTATTGTGTATTTCTCTCTCACAGATGCTTACTTCCTGTTCTATTATTTACAACTACAACAAAGGTATATGCTGCTCCACTTCACCCCTCCCCTTTATACTTGCAAAATTAATCATTTCTAACTTTTTACGAATTTACTCAAATGTGTTGTAAATTTATTCACTCAAAATCAACCAATTACTTGATTGTGTGCAGGAAATTCCAAAATGGATTGATCAGCAGGTAGATTTTAAAACACTATATAATTAATGCCATCACAAGGAAATACAAGAACTTACAGAACACATCCTAACTACTGCTGACAGAAGCTGCAGGCCAGATCAAGCACTAAACTCAGTTATAATGCATTTTGTCCACTTTATTTCCCTGCTCCTTTATTCATTCATGGGATGAGGGTATCACTGGCTAGGCAGCATTTATTGCCAAGAGTCAACCACATTGCTGTGGGTCTAGAATCACACGTAGGCCAGACCAGGTAAGCCCCCCCACCTCCACCCTGCAGTGCTCACCTCTCTCTCTAAAGGCATCGAAAGTATTCGTGGACACCACATGCTTCCTCTTCAATGATATCCAGGCTCTAACGTAACTGTGGAAGAGGGCAGACAATCAACAGATATGACCCCCTCCAGAGCTTGCTGTCTGGACCTGTCAATGGCCAACTTGGCCAGATCCAGGAGCAGACCCATGAAGAGGTCCTCTGACGCACCCAAACCCCTCTGCACTGAATGCCCAAAGATCAAGTGTGTGGGGCTGAAGTGCAACTAAAAGCACAACAAACTGCTTCTTTCTTTTGTTTTTAAGTAGAACCTACCACCAGTAACCACTGGTGCAGGCAGATAGAAGTTTACATACTTAGTCTCTTATGGGCAATGTGAACCATGAAAAGTGCGGGCGTGGGAGTGTAAGGAAGAGTAGGAAGGAACTGGGTTTGAGATAATAGGAACTGCAGATGCTGGAGAATCCGTGATAACAAGGTGTAGAGCTGGACGAACACAGCAGGCAATGCTGCTTGGCCTGCTGTGTTCATCCAGCTCTACACCTTGTTATCAGGGGCTGGGTTTGCTTCATTTTTTAAAAAAATAACCCTGTTCAGAGATGTCACCAAACAACCTTGGTGCAGGCAGGACTTGAACTGTGGTCTCCTCGTTCAGAGGCAGGGACACTACCACTATGCCATGAGAGCCCCACTGGGTCTGCTTCCTTTCTTTCCTGTATTTTTTCGGATATCCAGAAGCGTTATCACACAACCGAATGACTTTCGCACCACCAAATCACCATGACTTTTTTTTTGGTTTTACCTACTAGCATTAACCAGCTGCACAGCCAATTAGAAGTTGACATGCAAAGCCCACAATGGGCAATGCAAACCATCAAAAAGTGAGGTACGGGGTAGCGAGAGCAAGAAGGAATTACGTCAAAATGGAGTTGGAGGGAGAAGTACTGGGTCTGCTTCATTCCTTTTTCAACTCTTTTCAAATTAACCTATTTTTCTGATCAAAGGTAACACTATCGCTGTTCCAGCTGGGCAGGCCATTACCAAAGAAATTCATACTCAATGAGCTCCACAAGGTGATTAGTCAGTGATTTCCCATGGGCATGGTCGGGGTTGTCACAAATTTCAAATCTGTTTTTGGATTTCTATTAGAGAAGATGGACTAAACATATCAGTCTCAGTCTCTTTACCTCCACCCTTTTCAGTTAAATCTTCAAATATTGTCCCAGATAACTGAATTTATAAATCATCTCTCTATGTGAAAGAGCCTTTTTCTTTCTATAATTCTATGGGCCTGAGATCTAGTCACAACACTGTCAGAAAACAATCCAGGATATTTTCCCTGAAACATTTAAGTTTCTCTTATCACCACTGGTTGTTCCTCTACCTTTGGTAAAGCTAATATTCTTGAATTTGCCAAGTCATTTCACACAGTAAAATCAATTCCTTCCACAGGATCTTTTTCCTCCCTATTCCCACTACAATGTCTCAATTTACTAAGTCTCTCTTTAATTCAAATCTGTACCACAAGACTGGTTTATTATTTTGCATGCTTCCAATTAACATTTTCTGCTTCATTAATCCCTCTAGGATACAAATAATATCATCAGCCAACATCAGCGACTGATTGATCCATTGCATCTTAATATCTTTATTGGTTCATCCCCTTGATTAAAAGCATGAGAGAATACCTCTGTTTTTTGAGATAGACCACGTAGAACTTCCACTGGTCTAAATTCCTTTGTCAATATTCAGTAAACAATTCGCATGACTGCCCTCCCGCTTCTTAGCACAATCTAAGAGAATGTGTTCTCTTTGTACTATTACTACAGTTTTAATACAGTCGGCTCTGATGTAGCATGATAGTTCTGTTCTCATGCGATCTCGTGTTATAAGAAAATTGTGCAATAGCCACACCATTTAAACTAATGAGGCAAAAATCGTGTTGTAGCCAATATAGGTAAGGAAAGTTTGCATTCTACAAAAGCGGTCTAAATTATTTAATCACATTAAAACTAATTCATGTTGAAGAAACACTTGTTATAGCAGAACCAACTGTACCTATTTCCTTTTCTGATGCCCCTTTTCTGAAGATTCCTTTGACATTTTTATGATTAAAACTCTCATTTTATGGCATTCATATGTCCAGTCACATAACAAAGGCAGCATGCAATTTTTTTCACTTAAATTTTGATTATAACTGTTTTGCTACATTACATTGGTATTTTTCTGTCTGTTTTCTAAATCCTAATACCTCTTCCACCTTCTTTACTTTAAGCTGTTCTATAATCAACTCAAATTCCACACAAAAAAATTTTACCTAGACATAACGATCCATTGTACTGTGTGCCCATTACTTTAAAAAGGACATAGATCACTCTTAAATCCAATTAATACAAATCATGGTAAAGCCCATAACTGTTATGATCCCAGCTAATGTTATTATGGGACAAGTCAGATTCCAGAAGGAAATCTGACTTGATAGATCATGTTTTCAAAAAAAATTTAATAAGTTGGTCTTTCACTAAAAAATAAACACACAATGCCGCAGATCCAGTTTTGACAATAAAATAAAAGTTCATTATGCAAAAGAAAAGAGGATAAAATGGAATTATCAAAGCTATTTATATATCATCCAATTTGAAAGATTCTGAAATGCATGTTAAAAATTCACTATTTTATCTATCCTAACAGCATCCTTGTATAGTATTTTTAACACCACAGTGTACTTCCTTCTCTAACACATTTAAAATTTTGACTTAACAGTTGCTTGCAATTTCAAGTCTTGAGAGTTTATTAGCTTCTTACTTAAAATACTCACAACTGAGCTTAGACTTTCTCAGTTTCAAATAACTTCTTCAGGTTTCTAACCAAACAGCCCTGGTCTGGAATTTTTAAACTTGCACTGAGGTAACATATTTCCTAACTTTTCTGAATTATCTTCTTTCTTCTTAACTACAACCAGGACTTCTGTGAACTCAAAACAAAAGAACTTCAAGTTATGGCAGTTTCCCAAAGCAAAAAAAAAGTTTTTCTCACTGAAAGCAAGCTAATGCTTTTAAATATTTACTCTTTCCACTTCTAAACACATCCAATGTAAACAAATGCTCATTAGCACTCCAGGAGTTCACTCTCTGAAATTGTTTTTTAAAAAAAATGGGTGCTGAAATACTGGCAAGTCAATCATTAAACTCCTTATACACAGAGATGAAAACCTACATGTCACTCATTAAAAATTAAAAATATATATAAATACACACTTTACATCACAGAGCAAGTTATGATCTAGAGTACATTACCTGCAAGGGTGGTAAAAGCAGATTGAATAATAATTTTCAATAGAGAAATTGATAAATGCAAAAAGGGGAAAGAGTTGCAGGTCTGTTGGGAGATGGGACTACTTAAACTTTCTCTTAAAAAAAGGTAACACTGACGGGACGGGTTGAATAGTCTCATTTTTAATGTGTCTTTCTATGAATTGGTAGATTGCCAGAGTATTTGAGTAGACAAATGGTTAAGCAAGTAAATCCAAGAAGCAGGTATGTGGCATTATCATGTAGTTTGTATTTTTGAACGCATTGAGTTTGTTTTCTTTGATGCACCCTGCCTAGGCCTTTCTCACTACAGTGAATGTTGTAATCTGCAGGAACTGAGCCTGAAAAATCCTCAGCTGTTTAACTGCTAGAGGCTTGATCATAAGCTGACACTGCTTTCAAAAGCTGTTGATCAAAAACTCAGCCTGCATTCAAAACAAGAGATAGCAGGGAATTAAAAGTCGGACAGGCAGATGCTGACGGGTAGTCCCTCCACAGGCTTAGCTAGCTTACAGTTCTATCTGCTTTGCTTTGCTCAGAGAACTGTCTGATAACTATTGTTTTATTGTGATGAACTGGTCTCTCCCATTCCCTAAAGGCTTTCTGACTAACTCTGTAGGGTAAATATTGACACCTGTAAACCAAACTGGCTATATTCATTGGCTGTCAACCATCCTCCCATCTGTTGCCTAAACAGTTGTGAGCAAAGCATCCTGGGATTCCTGCTGTCTTTTCATTGCAAGCTGTGGAAACTGCTGCCCATAGCTAATCTCAGAACCAAATGGCTGTACGGAGACCCGTAGAGACTAAAAAGAAAACACAGGCTCATGTGCTCAATGTGTACCCCATTGGCCTCTTCTGCCCACTCCTTTCTATAGTTAACACATGCCAGGGTAATCTGCTTAGTTGCCAAGAGGAGCTTTCTTCCCATTCCCCATGAGATCACACTGAGATCACGATCAGAGTCCAAATGCGTTCTCGTCTGATTCCATTGTTCCCCAGAGTGGGATTAATAACTAATTATGTTGGGTCATTCATCCAGATGGCCTCTCAGATGTCCCATTGTTTTTACCTGACCTTCCAGATGGCCCTTTGACCTTGAGGTTTATCTCCATGGTGACACAAAGCCTCGGTTTCCTTACAGGGGCTGTGAAGAAATGGCCAAAAGGGAGGGGAGCTAATCTGTGCACACTTTGCATTCGGGTCCCATCTCAAGCCTGTTAAATCTCATGAATGGACAGAAATGCAATCTAATCCCAGCTGAGTGATGACCATGATCATGATTCTGTATTACACGCTATGTTTTTGAAATCAGCAGATGGCTTTTTACACGGAAACATGAGTTTAATTCAAAGAACATCGATAACCATAATTTGATCTTTTTATGCATTGATGTCAACAATAGGGTAATAGAATGGAATTACAAAATATTACTGTGCAAGGAATACAATTTAGAGAATTATGGGTACTGAAGCATTCCTTTCTTGTCAGTCTGCATGGTCCATTTGTAAAAAAATCCACTACAGATCTGTAACTGACTGCAGCTTCTTTCATGATCCCAGCAGCTTGGTTTTAAATTTGAACTCCTGTACATCAATAAGTAAAGCAGTTATTTGGCTTTCCTAGAGCATATTTTCCTTCTCTTTAAAAAAAATATACATTTTGAAGAAAGAGCAACGTGAGTAGAATTTGTAACTAGGGATCAGTACAAAAACTGAAGTGCAAACCCGAAGTGACCTGAATTGATGCACTTTTTTGTTTATTCACAAATCCTTCTTTCTGGCTTAATTCAGAGTGGTCTGAGTTCGACAGTGATCCTACCTCTCTGAGAAAAATAAAGTCTGCACATGAGTACCGAGTCTACATTTATCGAATCTCACCAGAGACCTTACTGACTGTGTCTGCAGTTGGAGCCACAGTGAAAAGGAATTATTTTCGGCATTGTCTTTTGATTTCTTTTCAATTATATAATGAGGTTGATTGCTCCTAGTCTGACCCTAGTATACTGGACTGAAATGCTGTACTTATCCAGATTGAGCTGTGCCTGGTTTTGGAGTTGTGCTGGACAACAGGCAAGGCAAGTCAAATTGTGGGCCTCACCAGTGACCTGTTTTTAAAAGTTCGCAGAAAGGATCGGGGTTTCACTGACACGACCAGAATTTATCACCTAACTTTTGGTTGCCCTGGGAAGGCGTTGATCGATCTTCTTTTTGAGCTTCCATGCTGGTGAAGACATTCAAGAATCAGTTCACTCTCGTTGGGGTGGGACTGGAGTTACATGTAGCCCAGACAAGGTAACAACAAATACTTGCATTTATATAGCACCTTTAGCAGAGTGAAGCCATCCAAAGTGTGCTTCACATGAGATTAACAGAGCTGCCACAATGCGTGGTCAAAGCTTTAGTTGAAGGAGATCTTTTCAGAGGTAACAGCAAGGAAGAAAGAGGTTAGACAGGGAAAGAAGACTACAGATGGAATTCCAGTGCTGAGGTTAACTGGTGTTGGGGGGTGGTAGGGAAGAGGTTTACTTTTCTAAAGGACAGTAATAAGCATTTCTGCTCCACTCTGTAATCCAGAGATATAAGTAATGTTCTGGAGATTGGGGTGGGATTGAACCCTGCCATGGCAGGATTTGAGTTAAGACAAATCAAATCAAAAGTGACCATTGTTGATTAACATAAAATCTGATCTGATTCACTAATGTCATTTACAGAAGGAAATTTTCCACCTTTATCTAGTCTGACCTACATGCACCTCCAGAACCATAGCAATGTGGTTGATTCTTAACTGCCTTCTGAAATGGTCTGGCAAGCCACTCAGTTATGTTCATTTGCTAAAACATCTCAAAAAATGAATGAAATCATACGGACCACCTGGGCATCAGAAATGACAATGGCAAATTCAGTTCTGTCAACCCTGCAATGTTGTCCATTCTAACATCTGGGTTCAATATTGTGGGAACTGTCTCACAAACGAGTCAAGCAATAGCCTCACAGAGTCCAAAGATATGAATCCGCAAGTATGACTATGACCCAGACAACAACATCACCATCCCTGGGTATGTCCTGTCCAACCAGTGTTGGGAAGTACTGTCAGGAAGGAGTTGCTCTGAGAGTCCTTAACATTGAGCCCAGATCCCATGAAGCCTCATGGCATCAGATCAAACATGGGCAAGGAAACCTCTTTCTGATTACCATATACCAAACACCTCTCAACTGATGAAACAATAATCCAATTTTAACACCACTTGGAGGAAGTACTGAGGGTAGAAAGGACACAGAATGTAGTCTGAGTAGGGTCTTCAATGTCCAGCACCACCATTGACTGAGCTGGTCCTAAAGGACATAACACCTAGACTGAGTCTGCGGGTGCTAATGAAGGAAAATCTTCTTGACCTCAACATTACCTATTTGCCTGCTGAAGATGCATCTGTCCATAGTAGTTATAGTAAGAGTAACCTCCACACAATCGCTGTGAAGACAATGTTCCATCTTCACATTGAGGATGACTTCCATTGTGTTATGTGGTGGTATCACCATGCTAAATGATTTCAAACAGATCCAATAGTTCAAGACTTGTCATCATGAGTTGCTATGGAACATCAACAACAGAATTGTATTCAATTGTATCCTGTTAGCTCGGCATTCCCCCACACAACCAATACCATCAAGCTGGAAGATCAGACCTGATTCAAGGAAGAGTGCAGGAAGCACTAGGAGCAGTACCAAGTATACCTAAAAAGTAAGGACACACAGTGAAGCTACAAACAGGACTACTTGCATACCAAACAGCCTAAGCAAAAGATGATAGAGTCAAGGGATTCCATAACCAACAGATAAGATGTAAGATCTGCAATCCTGCCACGTTCAGTTGTGAATGGTGCTGGACAATTAAACAACCCAATGGAGCAGGAGGCTCCCCAAATATCCCAGTTTTCAATGATGTGGGACTCCAATACGTCAGTGTAAATGATAAGGCTGAAACATTCGCAGTAATCTTCAGCCAGAAGTGCCAGGTAGCTGATCCATCTTGGTCTTCTTCAGTAGCCCCCAGCACCATAGATACCAGATTTCAGCTAATTTGATTCACTCCAAATGAAATCAAGAAACAAAAACACTGGATACTGCAAAGGCTATGGGGCCTGACAATACTCCTGCAACAGTACTGAAGACTTGTGCTCCAGAACATGCTTTATCCCTAGCCAAACTCTTCCATTGCAGTTACAACACTGGTACCCCACTCAACAATGTAGAAAATTGTCCAGGTATCAAACCGAAAGAACTGTGGATGCTGTAAATCAGGAACAAAGATAAAGTTGCTGGA
The DNA here is from genome assembly GCA_024137785.1 of Ginglymostoma cirratum. Taxonomy (NCBI): domain Eukaryota; kingdom Metazoa; phylum Chordata; class Chondrichthyes; order Orectolobiformes; family Ginglymostomatidae; genus Ginglymostoma; species Ginglymostoma cirratum. Next base: position 14,120,829 of record JAHRHZ010000039.1, read on the forward strand.
AAAGCTCAGCAGGTCCGGCAGCATCTGTGAAGGAAAAAATAGAGTTAATGGTTCGGGTCCGGTGACTCTTCCTCAGAACTGTATTGTTCTGAATTGTCCAGGTGTGTCCTGTACACAAAAAGCATGACAAATCCACCGTGACCAATAACCACCCCATCAGTCTACTCTTGATCATGATTAAAATTATGGAAAGGTTCATGAACAGCGCTATCAAGCCACACTTGTTTAGCAATAACTTGCCAGCATTCAGTTTGGGCTCCATGCCCACTCACCTCTTGGCATCATCACCTTGGTTCAAACATCAACAAAAAAGCAGAATTCCAGAGGTGATGTGAGAGTGACTACCCTTGACATCAAGGCTGTATTTAACCAAATGTCACATCAAAGAGAGCTAACAAAACCGTACTCAGTAGGAATCAGAGGAAAAGCTCTCCCCAGTTAGAGTCTTGCTACGCACAAAAGATAGTTATTCTTGTTGGAGGTCAGTCATCTCAGCTCCAGGACATCTCTATAGGAGTTCCTCAGGGCTGTGACCTAGGTCCAATCACCTTCGGCTGCTTCATCAATGGGCTTCCCACCATCATAAGATCAGTGTAGAATTATTCACTGATGACTGCACAATGTTCTGCACCATTTGTGACTCCTCACATACTGAAGCAGTTCCATGTCCAAATGAAACAAGTCTTGAGCAACATCCAGAAAAAGGCTGGCAAGCAGTACTAATCAATGAGCAATAATGTCTCACAGTTACCAGTAAATGGCTATCTTTTCTAATGATCACACCTTGACATGCACTGGCAAAATGTCCTACTATGCTAAAGCAGGTCAGAAGTTAGCAATAACAAGGTGTAGAGCTGGATGAACACAGCAGGCCAAGCAGCATCAGTGGAACAGGAAGGCTGACATTTTGGGCCTAGACCCTTCTTCAGAAATGGGAGAGGGGAAGGGGGTTCTGAAATAAATAGGGAGAGAGGGGGAGGTGGATAGAAGATGGATAGAGGAGAAGATAGGTGGAGAGGAGACAGACTGGTCAAAGAGGCGGGGATGGAGCCCGTAAAGGTGAGTGTAGGTGGGGAGGTAGGGAGGAGATAGGTCAGTCCAGGGAAGGGAGATAGGTCAAGGGGGCGGGATGAGGATAGTAGGTAGGAGATGGGGGTGGGGCTTAAAGTGGGAGGAGGTGATAGGTGGGAAGAAGGACAGGTTAGGGAGGCGGCGACGAGCTGGGCTCGGATGCAGTATACCACATTAGCAGATGTGCAGGTGAACATCTGCTTGATGTGGAAAGTCTTCTTGGGGCCTGGGATGGGGGTGAGGGGAGAGGTGTAGGGACAGGTGTAGCACTTCCTGCGGTTGCAGGGCAAAGTGCCGGGTGTGGTGGGGCTGGAGAGGAGTGTGAAGCGGACAAGGGAGTCACGGAAAGAGTGGTGCCTCTGGAAGGAAGATAAGGGTGGGGAGGGAAAAATGTCTTTGGTGGTGGTGTCGGATTGCAGATGGTGGAAGTGTCGGAGGATGATGCGTTGGATCCGGAGGTTGGTGGGATGGTACGTGAGGACGAGGGGGATTCTGTTTTGGTTTTTATTGCAGGGAGGGGGTGTGAGGGATGAGTTGCAGGAAATGCAGGAGACATGGTTGAGGGCGCTCTCGACCACCGAGGGAGGGAAGTTGAGGTCCTTGAAAAACGAGGACATCTGAGATATACATGGACTGTACCATGTACCACCCCACCAACCTCTGGATCCAACGCATCATCCGCTGTTCCCGTTGTGGCATCCTCTACATCAGGAAAACCAAGCGGAGACTTGGGGACTGCTTTGCAGAACACCTACGCTTGGTTCGCACTAAACAACTACACCTCCCAGTCACGAACCATTTCAACTCCCCCTCCCATTCCGCAGACGACATGCCCATCCTGGGCCTTCTGCAGTGCCACAACGATGCTACCCGAAGGTTGCAGGAACAGCAACTTATATTCTGCTTGGAAACCCTGCAGCCCAATGGTATCAATGTGGATTTCACAAGCTTCAAAATCTCCCCTCGCCCTACCGCATCCCAAAACCAGCCCAGCTCGTCCCTGCCTCCCTAACCTGTTCTTCCTCTCACCTATCCCCTCCTCCCACCGCAAGCCGCACCCCCATCTCCTACCTACTAACCTCATCCCGCCCCCTTGACCTGTCCCTCCTCCCTGGACTGACCTATCTCCTCCCTACCTCCCCACCTACACTCACCTTTACTGGCTCCATCCCCGCCTCTCTGACCGGTCCGTCTCCTCTCCACCTATCTTGTCCTCTATCCATCTTCTATCCATATCCCCCTCTCTCCCTATTTATTTCAGAACCCCCTTCCCCTCTCCCATTTCTGAAGAAGGGTCTAGCCCCGAAACGTCAGCCTTCCTGCTCCTCTGATGCTGCTTGGCCTGCTGTGTTCATCCAGCTCTACACCTTGTTATCTCAGATTCTCCAGCATCTGCAGTTCCTACTATCTCAGAAGTTAGCAATCTTGCACTGAGTACTCATTTCCTAACACCCCAAAGCATGTTCACCGTCTACATGACATTTTGGTGCTGGGGAAACTTTGGGAAAAAAATTATTCAGAATAAAATTTGTAGTCACGTTGATAAATGTGGGTTGATTAGTAAGAGCCAATGTATGCTTTTAAAAGGAAATTGTGTTCAAATTACTTGCTGTGGTGTTTTTTTTTTGAAAAGGTTACAGAAAGGGTCAATGAAAATAACACAAGTAATGTAGTATACAAGGATTTCCAGAAGGTGTTTGATACAATGCAGAACAACAGACTTGAGAAAAGTTATAGCCTGTGGTATAAAAACAATAAGTAGGAATGTGGACACAAGATTATCTGACTGAAAGGAAACAGACAGAAACAGCCAATATAAGAGATAACAAGGTGTGGAGCTAGATGAACACAGCAGGCCAAGCAGCATCATAGGAGCAGGAAAGCTTGACGTTTCAGGCCTAGACCCTTCATCAGAAATGGGGGAGGGGAAGGGCGTTCTGAAATAAATAGGGAGAGAGGGGGAGGTGGATAGAAGATGGATAGAGGAGAAGATAGGTGGAGAGGAGACAGACTGGTCAAAGAGGCGGGGATGGAGCCCGTAAAGGTGAGTGTACGTGGGGAGGTAGGGAGGAGATAGGTCAGTCCAGGGAGGACGGACGGGTCAAGGGGGGGGTGATGAGGTTAGTAGGTAGGAGATGGGGGTGGGGCTTGAGGTGGGAGGAGGGGATAGGTGAGAGGAAAAACAGGTTAGGGAGGTGGAGATGAGCTGGGTTGGTTTTGGGGTGCGGTTGGGGGAGGGGAGATTTTGAAGCATGTGAAATCCATTGGGCTGCAGGGTTCCCAGGCTGAATATGATTTGCTGTTCCTGCAGCCTTTGGGTGGCGTCATTGTGGCATTGCAGGAGGCCCTGGATGAGCCCAGTCGCGAACCATTTCAACTCCCCCTCCCTTTCCTCAGACGACATGTCCGTCCTGGGCCTCCTGCAATGCCAAAATGATGCCACCCAAAGGCTGCAGGAACAGCAAATCATATTCAGCCTGGGAACCCTGCAGCCCAATGGTATCAATGTGGATTTCACAAGCTTCAAAATCTCCCCTCCCCATACCGCATCCCAAAACCAGCCCAGCTCATCTCCACCTCCCTAACCTGTTTTTCCTCTCACCTATCCCCTCCTCCCACCTCAAGCCCCACCCCCATCTCCTGGACTGACCTATCTCCTCCCTACCCCCCTACCTACACTCACCTTTACTGGCTCCATCCCCGCCTCTTTGACTTGTCTGCCTCCTCTCCACCTATCCTCTCCTCTATCCATCTTCTATCTGCCTCTCCCTCTCTCCCTATTTATTTCAGAACCCTCTTCCCGTCCCCCATTCTGATGAAGGGTCTAGGCCCGAAACATCAAGCTTTCCTGCTCCTATGATGCTGCTTGACCTGCTGTGTTCATCCAGCTCCATACCTTGTTATCTCGGATTCTCCAGCATCTGCAGTACCTATTATCTCAAACAGCCAATAGGTATTTTTCAGCCTGAAGGAAAATGTAAACTGGTGTTCTTCAGGAGTTGGTATTGGGAACCTTTCTTTCCCTGATAAATATTAATAATATAGATCTTGGTACACAGGCAACAGTTTTACAGTTTGCAGTTGATATAAACCGTAGAAGAATTGTATACTTCGAGGAGGACAACGTAGAACTTCAGAAGGACATAGACAATTTGGTAGCTTGTCTAGGTAGGCTGCAGATTAAGTTCTATGCAGAGAAACGTGAGGTCTTGCATTTCGGTCGGAAGAATATGGTCAGACAATATAAAATAGGGGATACAATTCTGAGGGGATTGCAGAAGCAGAGAGATCTGTGTGTATATGTGTGATTATTGAAAATAACAGCATCTGTGAAGAAATAATCAGAGTTAACGTTTTGGGTCTGGTGTTCCTTCCTCAGAGAGGGGTCCCCGGACCCGAAATGTTAACTCTGATATTTTTCTTCACAGATGCTGCCAGACCTACTGAGCTTTTCCAGTAACTTCTATTTTTGTTCCTGATTTACAGCATCCACGGTTCTTTTGGTTTTTATTGAAAATGACAGGGCAAGTCGAGAGAGCAGTTAATTAAGCACACAGTATCTTCAGCTTTATTAATAGGGGCATATAGTATAAGAATAGGGATGTAATGTTGAACTTCATAAGACACTTGTTAGAACTCAATTGGAGTATTGTGTACAGTTGTGGGTGTCACATTATTTCAAAGGTGTGAACCCATGGGAGAAAGTGCTGAAGAGATTTAAAAGAATGTTAAAGGAATAAGAAACTTTAATTATGACGATAGGCTGAAGATGTTGGGCTATTCTCCTCGGAGAGAGAAAAGTTAAGAGGAGATCTGATATAAATTTTCTAAACCATGAGGAGGCTGGATAAAGTAGGTAGGAGAAACTGTTCCCACTTGTGAAAAGGTCAAGAAGGGGATGGCTCAGATTTAAGATAACAAGGTGTAGAGCTGGTTGAACACAGTAGGCCAAGCAGCATCAGAGGAGCAGGAAAGCTGACATTTCGGGCCTAGACCCTTCTGAAGAAGG
>JAHRHZ010000039.1:14126308-14138311 GCA_024137785.1 Ginglymostoma cirratum
CCTTCTTCAGAAGGGTCTAGGCCCGAAATGTCAGCTTTCCTGCTCCTCTGATGCTGCTTGGCCTACTGTGTTCATCCAGCTCTACACCTTGTTATCTCCGATTCTGCAGCATCTGCAGTTCCTACTATCTCTGGCTCAGATTTAAAGTGATTTGCAAATGAAGCAAATGTGAGTGAAAAAATACATTTCATATGAGTGATTCAGGTCTGGAGTACTATGTCTGGATATGATGGTGGCATGTTCAACTGAGGCATTCAAGATATTTAAACTGGAAAAAAGTGGAAGTAAATTGAGAAAAGGCAGGAGTCGTGATGCTCATTAGGATAGCCAATGCTGGTGCAATGGGCCTGATGGCTTCCCTCTGTGCTACAGATACTCTATAATTCTGTTGTCAGGAGTGCGTTCGAATATTCCCCATTTGCCTGGATAAGTACAGCTTGAATGATACTCAAGAAGCTTGACATCATCCAGCACAAAGCAGCCCACATGATTTGCACCACACCCTCAAACATGCAATTCACTAGGCTCAATAGCAGCAGGGGGTCCCATCCGCAAGGAGCACCACAGAAATTCGTTAAGGTTCTTTAGATAAAACCTACAACTACTACCATCTTCAAAAACAATGTCATTAAATGCATACCAACACCACCACATGCAAGCTTCCCTCCATGCCTCTCAAATCACCAGCCAGCCTCAGAAATTAATCACTGTTCCTTCAGCTGGGCCAAGATCCTGGAAATCCTTCATTATCAGCATTGTAGGTTTCCCTATCAGTGGTTCAAGAAGGCAGCTCACTACCACATTTTCAAAGTAACCAGGAACGGACAATTAGTGACAGGCAATAAATTCTGAGCCTGCTAGCAATGCACTCATTCCCTGAATGAATAAAACAAAATAACAGAAACAATCTTTAAACATGTCCTTTAAAACTCTCTTTGACCAAGCTTTCATTCCTTGGTTCTAATATCGTTTTACATGGATCAATGTCAAAGTTGTTGGAAAATGTTCCTGCAAAGTACTTTGGGATGTTTTACTAAGTTAGAAGTGTTATACAATTGTAATTTGTTGTTGTTAGATCTTTATGCAATGTGATGTCTTCTTTGTACCCTTTAGTCATTCTAGTTTTGTATGGTTGAGGCTCAAGAAGCTTTGACTACTATAGGAGGAAAGTTCAGGAAAATTGGAGACATGCTTGTACATTGGGTTATCTATTTGAGAAGATGTTTGTTCTTGGACAGTTTTGTTAGTCAGTGAGTCAGAGATAGTAAGTACGTAGACAGATTTGAGTCTATTGTGAATGCTCAGTGGAAATGGTATGATGCCGTGTTCAGGCTTACCTCAGATTCCATTACCTTCCTCAATTCGAAGATACAGCAATCAATTTTTATTGAATGGTGGGATTCCCCTAAGTGCTGGTTGTCATTGATACCACTTGTTGGCAGTATAGAACTGATCTGAAACTGCCCTATGGATCAGCAACACAAAGGGATTTCATTCACTGAATGCGCATATTGTGAGTGATGCCTCATTGTCTGTGCCAATATATGCTGCCAATCCTTTTTCCAGGCAAATCTCAGTATCTGCTTGGTCAGAAGATTATGCTGTTAAGAGACGTAGGGGCACAGTGACTGGGTGAAACTCTTGAGCAAATTGTACCTGCTCCACCAGTCTAGGTCATGGATGATTATTCACCTCGGTGCCATTTTCCCACACTATCCCCATTTCCTTTGTTACCATTTCTCCAGAAATCCGTTGACCTCTGCCTGCTCAATGACTGAGCCCTCTGGTTTGGACAATTCTAAAGGTTCACCACCCTATGAGTGAATGACTGCCTCCTGACCTTAGTCTTAAATGGCCTACCCCTAATCCTGAGATTTTGTCCCCTAGTTTTAGATTCATTAGCCAAGGGAAACATCTTATCTATATCTACTCTCTAATGTCATAGAGTCATACAGCGTGGAAACAGACTCTTCATCCAACCAGTCTTTGCCAACCATGTTCCCAAACTAAACTAGTCCCAATTGCATGCTGTTGACTCATGTCCCTCCAAACCTTTCCTCATCATGAACTTATCCAAATGTCTTTTAAACATTGTAACTGTATCAGCGTCCATCAATTTCTACAGTAGTTCATTCCACACATGAACCACTCTCTGTGTAAAATGTTGCCCCTCCTGTCCTTTTTAAAACTTTCTTTTCTCACATTAATAACATGGCCCCTAGTTTTGAACTTCCCCACCCTAGGGAAAACCCATGTCATTCACCTTATGTATGCCCCTCATGATTTTATAAACCTCAAAAACTGCACCCCTCTGTCTCCTATGCTCCAGTGAAAAATGTCCCAGTTTTTCCAGTCTATTTTTTATACCTCAAACCCTCCATTTTCAGCAACATCTGGTAAATCTTTTCTGAATCTGCTCCAGTTTAACAATATCGCTCCAATAACAATGTCCTATAAGAATTTTGTCAGGTTCAAAGTGATCGTCTTTCACTCTTTGAAACTATAGAATCCAGACTCAGTTTCCTCACTTTCTCCTTATAAGACAATTCTGCTATCCCAGCGATTAGTATGGTGAACATCCATTGCACAATCTCCACGGCAAGTGTTATCTCTCCCTAGATAAAAGAGATAATAACTGGATACATTACTCCAGGTGCAATCTCTAAGGCTGTACATAAATACAACAAGACATATTTAAAGCCCATACTCAAATCCCCTTGTGGTGTAGGCCATTATTCTATTTGCCCTCCTAATTGTTTGCTGGACCTATTTTTAGTTTCAAGAGACATGAAATACCTGCTTCAGGCATGTGAGCCCACTCTGTCACAAGCTGGGAAAAGGGCAATGAAATATGGAGTGCAGTGTGAATAATTATTGAGCTGACCATTGGTACTCTTCTGCCCTTGATATGAACAAACAAACAAACAAACCTGTGAATTAGTAGCAGAAAACGGCCATTCATCCCATCAAACCCGCTCCGTCATTCATTAAAATCATGTTGATCTGTTTCTGTTCCAAATTTCACCTATCCCCAATTACCTTTGATTCTCTTGTTGATCAAGACTCTATCACCTCCACCTCAGAACATTCAATAACCCTGCCTCCATCACCTTTTGAAACAGTGTGTTCCAAAATCACAAACCTTCTGGAGAGTAAAACATTCCCCTGATCTCTATCCTGTTCTTGTGGACCCACTCACAACAGTAAACATCCGTTCCACATCTCGCTTATGAAAATCATTCAGATTCTTATAAATTTCAAGTGAATCACCACTTAGTTTTCTAACTCAAGTGGAAACAAGTACAGCCTGTCCAATTTTTCCTCAAGTGGCTTCCAACACCAAGATATATTCCTATAGAAAACGGGCCCAAAACTGTTCACAGAATTCCAGTTGTGGTTGGACAACTTTCTCATCCTCGGGCCCAATCTAATGAACCCTCATGGTGTTACCTTAAAACGCAGGTATGTCTGTTATAAAAGGTAATGGTTCTGACAAGTTAATGGTCATGTTACCCATTCTAGTAATGTCACACACACGTAGTCTATGGGTGGAGACAAGGATTTTTATTCTAGCTTTGGGAGGGAGCAGATATATCTCTGCCAATCTGACCAAATATAGTTGCATTTATTGTTATCATGCAATAAACCAATTTGTTATCTCACAACAGAATGTCTTCGTAGATACTTTACAGTTTAGCATCTTAGGCAACTGATCAATAGATAGGTCCAAGACAAAGGAGGATCGATGGCAACAAATTACCTCAAACAAGTTTTACCCAGTCCCACATTTTTTTGATTTGATTTATTGATATCTACATATTGGTAAAGGTGACAAATATCACAAAGTTGCAGCAGTGGTTATTTGGGAAAATCACACATGGCTGCAATGGTGCAATGACCCCAGTCATGAGAAAATAAAATCCAGAAAATGCTTAAGGATAGGAAAGATTGCAAGGAAGTGAGTTTACCACTTTAATAGCATTGCTGTTTTCAGAATACACAGGTGGACAGTCAGCCAGAAATTGAAATGTGACTACCACGAGACAGAGACAGCGACAAAAAACAAGATAAGGACTCCAAAGCTTATACTTCAGTCAGATGTTGGTAAGAAGTACTGAGTAATAATGATCCAAACTGCACATATATTTATATTTAACGTTGTGTTTATGCTAATGGACATCTGTTAATTTTATGCTTGATACAGGAACATGTATCATTGTTTTTTTCAAATTCAATTCCACGGCTAAAAGAACAATGGTCATATCCTACAGATGTGAAGCTTTATGGGGGAGGAGGAATATCCCAAAATTGAAGTGATGCTACAGGATGCATTCTAGTGCCAAATAGTAATGAAGACATACATCATCCAAAATCAAGAATCCTCCCTCATGGATAGGAAGGCCTGTGTTGCTCTAAATGCTTCTTGAAAACTTGAAGGGCTGCAGATCACAGTTATAAAAATTCCTTTGAGACAGAATGCCCTAATGTGTTCAAAGGATTAGGCAAACTCAAACTGAGTACAACATCATATTCAGGAAAGATGATAGGCCATTATGTCTTGACATACCCAGGAAGTTTCCACATTCTGTAGTGAATCAAGTTCGTAAACAACTTGAGGAAATAACCAGATTGGGAGTGATTTCCCCGATGACCAAACCAACTGTACTGAAATGCAATGGAACAATTAGAATATGGATTGTCCTAAAACAGTTCAAAAAAGCAATTCATGGTGATAACAATCTTATGTCTACAATCAATCAGAGTTCAACCAATTTTGATGGCAGTAGTAGGTTCTGGCAGGTCCATGAAACGGAGAATCAAAACTATTTACTCCATATCTTGGCCCATTTTGTTCAAACAGGCAATTGTTAAGGTTCATTTCAACCTCAAAAATCTTCCAATATACCATGTCCTATACATTACTAGATTTAGAATATGCAGTTATGTCACATGGGTGACATATTGATAATTGAAAGGCTGTCAAGGAATAAATCGAAGGACCCATACAGTGTTAAAGCTCCGATAGAATGAAGGGTTTACTCTCAATGAAAACCATGAAATTTCCACAGAATCTTTTTGCTTCTTGGCTAATATTGTCAAAAATAGTATAAGATCAGATATACAGAAAAAAACAAGACTGTTAAGGAGCCTCGCATGACTTGATTGCAAAGACTTCTAGTTATGATAAAATTGTCAGTAAAATTTTTGTCTTACAATCATTGAACACATGAGGCACCACCCAAGAAGACACAAGGATAGTGCTGGGACTCCTATCATGAGGATGCATTCTAAAGATCAAGATATGTTGATGATATCCTGGCTCCATTCTATCCTTCCTTTCCAAATACCATGTTATAGGCTACCAGCATAAGAGCCTTTCACTTTCAGGAGTTAAATACATGACAGAAACCAATACATTATGCCCCCAGAACATTATCAGACATGGAGACATGTGATGCAGTTATAGAGAAGGAGGTTCTCTTGGTCATAAGGACATTTAAAAAGGTTTGCAGGCTATATCCTTGGCCTGAAAGTGCTCATGGACACAAGCCATAAATCATTGATCCCTTTTAGATGAGAAGAGTTGACAGGAATGTTTCCATAGACACGTGTGTTCCAACTCTGCCATATGAGGTTTGTCTAAGAGACAAAAAATCTGCAGAAGACTCTATATCAGATTGGCAGTTGAGAGCCTTATAATGAATGGCAAGGACTTTGTTGGTGAAATTGAATGGAGTATGGAAGTGATTGTGAAACATTGGCCAGCAATTCAAACAGCCTCGACCAAATGCAAGGATACAATTCCATTTGTTTGTATTGTGCCGAAAATTGGCCAGACTGCAGGCCTAAGTGCATTCATCTACAAAACCCAGATTGAGAATCAACAGTATCAACAATTATACATGACTTGACTGAGTTTGGTGAAATGCAGATCATTCCGGCTTTGCTGTGTTAGATTGTCTAAACACAAATCACAGGACACTTGCAGTTACCAAGTATAGAGCCAGGGCTCAGTCATCAGTGTGATGGCCAGGGATTTCAAAAGGAGATTAAGGAATTCACAGCCAACTGTAGAACTCATGCTATTCATAGGGCTAAGAGGCGACAGCCACTGATCCCCATTACTTTGCCCAGTATCCAAGGAGAACATGTGGTAACAGACCTATTTTTGCTTGATGGGCTGTTTTACCTTTTTGCTTTGACTATTTTTCTCAGTCGGTGGAGATGAAGAAATTATAGACCATTACCACAAAGGCAATTGTCAGAGCCTTTCATGAAATAATTGATTTTTTTTTTGATTGAATCATTTATTATCACGTGTATTCAAAATGAGATCTCTGATGTGGTTATGTCAGACATTGGACCATGAATTGCAAATAAGCCTTTTAGCCAATTTCCACTCCATGCTGGCTTTGAACATATAAAATCAGCTTGTTACGATACCCACATTTAAATGAGGAAACCAACCATGCTGTCCAGGCAATCAGAAACGAAGAAAATGGAGAAAAATGCAGATTTCTCAACAGCCTTATTGAACTACCAGTCTATCCTAATACATTGTGGCTTATCACTATCACAATTACCAATCAGTAGAAAACCAAAGCCTCAACTTACTATTCCACCAAAGAGGTAGATTCCATATATGAATTAACAGGATTACAATGATGTTTGTGAAAAGTACACAGTCTTTTTGTGCAGAGCTGCTCATTATAATAGACATCACTGAGCAAGGTAGGTGCCCACACTTGATCCAAAGACTATGGCTATGGATAGAGTATAGCAAGAGAAATGGTACAGTCATCCAAGTGAAATAAGTCCACAGAGGCTGGTAACCTGTCGTCAAGTCACCATTTATTTACATGTGGAAAGTCCTTGACATTGATCCAGCTTCTTCAAAGCCAACTCTCAGAATGAACAGAACTTCTGACACTCCTGTTTATATCTGTCAGCCAGGGCTTCCTGATTGGGGTTGTTAATCTGGTCCAATTAGGGAACTCAAGTGCTATGATGTCCACCTGACTGACCTTGTTACAACCATAACACCAAGAAACAGCGGATTAATTTCCATCCCGTACTGTCCCCAAAGCTGAGGGAGTTGTACAGAGAAAGGTCAGGAACCATATCTCACTTCAGGGTTCTAAAGTAGGGTCATTGGATTTGAGACATTAATCTGCTTTCTTTGCATGGAGAGTGCCAGACCTGCTGAGTTGCTCTAGCAATTTCTGTTTTTGTCTCATCTTAAAACAATCACCCAATCATGCTTGATAGGGCTAAGCCAATGAGAAATGTCTTGATAAGAATGGTTCATAGAACAACCAATCTCAAGATCAGAATTAAAGTCTCAACAGTCGTCAAACAAAAACCCTGCTGATCTGCCATGTCCAAAGAGAACACATTCTGGAAAAATTGTGAAATACCCATGTTGTCTTAATTTGTGAAATCAAGGATTTGATGAGACAGAGTTGGAGCCCTGGCAAATGTAACATTGTTAGAAATATAATTGTATAATGGTTAACTGGGGGGAAAACTTCCAGGAAGATGTTGTATAAATAAATAGTTCTGAAGGAGTTAATATTCATATTCTATTGGTTCTACCCACTCTGTTGATGTCACACCTGATCTGTGGAGGGAAACAAAGAGCTGAATTTTAAGTATTTTTGTACAAGTGCAAATTGCATTCAATATTTTTGGAGGGATTCTCACCTTAAGCCTCAGTGAAAATTTCTTGCTCTATCTTACAAAACAGACTTCATTAACTACCTACCACCTGCTATGGTCCCCTATCTGATTCTTTCTGTATCTCACCATGTACAGTTCCTGGAATAATTCACTACTCATTGATTTCTGCCAAAAGACTGCCACTCTTCATGCCTGTAAAAGGTCACTGTGCTCCCAGATAAATGCTGGCAATTCAGTATTGCCCCTCATCAGTCGCGTAAAAATACAACAGACAAAAATCCATGTTATTGACAACATTATGAAATGCCTGGCACCCCCTCATGTATATAACTCAGTCTCACAGCCATGTCACTGTTTAGCCACCAGGCCACATTGTTTACCTATCCATAGCTACATCCCATCTAAACGCCCTCCCTACGTCACCTCTGCTCTGCCCCCAAATGCCCATTGGAAGCCCACATCTTGAGACAGCTTCTTCCAACCCAATGTGTTTCTCTTCCTTGGAAGTCTGTTCATATACCACAGTCACTCAGGATGCAATACAATGTCTCATTGCCTGCTGTAATTGTGCACATAACAGCACAACAGGATGACCATGTTTGAACCATTCAGGACTTTCCTCAACTCCAGTCGAAGTAATATCCTTAACACCATATCATCTGCTCCACCACAGCCCTGGTTTTAGTGTGGGCAGCATTGTTTCTTCGCTCCACATCAGTCAAGGGTTTGCACAAAGATCATTGACTATGGTCTTAGTAAATAGCCCTTGTTCCTCAGTAACTAGCCTTATAAGGCACCTAGACCCTCAAATGCATTCAGTATGTGAGTGTTGCCAGGATAGCAAGCAGGCAGTGCCAATAGTGATTACAGATCACCTGGAAATTAATCGAATGGAACACCTTCCTGTTAATGAATTCCACAACGTTGTGATGCCATCATCTCAGAGCCATTTGTGTACAGTCTAAGATAACAAGGTGTGGAGCTGGATGAACACAGCAGGCCAAGCAGCATCATAGGAGCAGGAAGCTTGACGTTTCGGGCCTAGACCCTTCATCAGAAATGGGGGAGGGGAAGAGGGTTCTGAAATAAATAGGAAGAGAGGGGGAGGTGGATAGAAGATGGATAGAGGAGAGGATAGATGGAGAGGAGGCAGACAAGTCAAAGAGGCGGGGATGGAGCCAGTAAAGGTGAGTGTGGGTGGGGAGGTAGGGAGGAGATAGGTCAGTCCAGGGAGGACGGACAGGTCAAGGGGGCGGGATGAGGTTAGTAGATGGGAGATGGGGGTGGGGCTTGAGGTGGGAGGAGGGGATAGGTGAGAGGAAGAACAGGTTAGGGAGGTGGGGACGAGCTGGGCTGGTTTTGGGATGCGGTAGGGGGAGGGGAGATTTTGAAGCTTGTGAAATCCACATTGATGCCATTGGGCTGCAGGGTTCCCAGGCTGAATATGATTTACTGTTCCTGCAGCCTTCAGGTGGCATCATTGTGGCATTGCAGGAGGTCCAGGATGGACATGTGTGTACAGTCTATGTCACCCTGTGCCTCGGGGATGTCAAGTCTGTTCCCAAGTTCTACTGTCCTGGGCTGCAGCACTGATCTGATCATGGGGTCACGGTGATGAACCGTTGTGATCTTGCACAGATGCTGTCGGTCTCTGTCGTGACGCTTTTATGGGTGTATGATTGTGAGATCACTCAGATATCACCATAGATCCCTGAAAGGAGCCAGTAGCATAGAAATTCTGCACTGCCATCACCACTACGGCCACTGAGAGAGAACGGCCTCCTGCTCCTGCAGTTCTCAGGTCCTGCTCCAGCATCCAGCAGTTCTGTCACAGTATCCCAGGATATAGGGAGCCTGTGCCACACTGTACCTCACATATCCTCAGGAAATGAAGTTGGGGCTGAAAAACTGAGCTTCCCACAGACCTCATGCATCCTGATGGTGTCCTGCAGTACACTGCTTAAGCTGGATGCTCCTTGGCTCTCTGGGGCAGCCTTCTGCTGCTCCGGGGCTTGCTGTCAGTCCTGCTCCTCCTGGATCTGCCTTCACCTTCTTAGGAAGGCAGCCACAGAGATCAACATCACATCAGTACCAAGGCTGTTGGTGGAAATGACAAATCGAGACCATAGGGAATGAAAGAGATTCTTTGCTTTGAGTGGAGTAAGTGGTGACATACCCTGCAGATCAGAGCTGTGCATACTTCTCCGTACAGGTATACAGTGCCTGATAATGAGGACCATGTCTCCATCATTCAGCTTTAGCATATGCACCAATTTGGTGAAGGTGCTGTGTCAGCTGGGACCAACACATTAAATTAAAAGAGAGTGTCTGCTGTGCTCCAACCCTCTTCTCATCCGAGCTATTTATCAATCATTCAAGTTTCGATTGCATCCTCTACAGGTCGTCATTAAATTTACATGACAGATGTGCATCTTTGACTTACTAATCACTAAATAGGCCAAAGACAAAGCAAAGACAAATGAGGATTGGTGGCAGCAATTCCTCAAACAACCCTTACACAGTACCACACACTGGCAGAAGGGGCAAATACCACATAGCAAAACCTGCGGTCATCTGGGAAAATTCATCTGGGTATATTCCTCTTTAAGTATGGAGATTAAGGTCGATAACATTTGTTCTGTAGTGAATTATTATAATTTTCTAATGTGACACAGGCACTGAACTCAGCTAACTAGTGGAATTAAGACAAAGGGCTGTCACACAGAATTGTGTACTAAAAATGTCAAGATAAACTGTTGGGATCATGTTGACAACAAGATTAAAAACATAGAAACATAGAAGATAGGAACAGGAGGAGACCATTTGGCCCCTCAAGCCTGCTCTGCCATTCTTCATGATCATGGCTGATGGACCAACTTAATAGCCTACTCCTGCTTTCTCTCCATAACCTTTGATCCAATTTGCCCCAATGCTATATCTAGCCACCTCTCGAATACATTCAATGTTTTGGAATCAGCTACTTCCTGTGGTAATGAATTCCACAGGCTCACCAGATTTTGGCTAAAGAAATGTCTCCTCATCTCTGTCCTAAAGAAACTATGTCAAATCCTCCTACTGTGACCCCTGGTTCTAGATACACCACCATCAGGAACATCCTACCTGCATCTACCCTGTCTAGTTCTGTTTGAATTTTATCAGTCTCTATGAGATCCCCCTCCTTCATCTGAATTCCAGCGGAAACAATCCTATACTAATCAATCTCTCTTTATACGTCAGTCCCACCATCCCTGGAATCAGCCTGGTAAACCTTCACAGCACTCCCTCGAAAGCAAGAGTATCCTTCCTTAGAAAGGGAGACCAAAATTGCACACAATATTCTAGGTGTGGCCTCACCAAGGCCCTGTATAACTGTAACAACACATCCCTGCTCCTGTACTTGAAACCTCTCATAATGAAGGCCAACGTACCATTTACCTTCCTTACCGCCTGCTGCACCTGCATGCTTACCTTCAGTGACTGGTGCACAAGGACACCCAGGTCCCACTGCACACTCCCCTCTCCCAATTTACAGCCATTCAGGTAGTAGTCTGCCTTCTTGTTTTTGCTTCCAAAGTGAATAATCTCACATTTATCCAAATTATACTGCATCTACCATTGATTTGCCCACTCAACCAACCTGTCTAGATCATGCTGAAGGATCTCTGCATCCTCCTCACAGTTCACCCTCCCACCCAACTTGGTATCATCTGCAAACTTGGAGATGTTGCATTTTATTCTGTGAACCAAATCATTAACGTATATTGTGAATAGCTGGGGTCAGCACCGATCCCTGTTCCACTCCACTAGGCACTGCCTGCTAATTTGAAAAGGACTCATTAATGCCTACTCTTTGTTTCCTCTTTGCCAACCAGCTTTCTATCCATCTCAATACACTTCTCCCAACCCCATGTGCTTTAATCTTGCACATTAATCTCGTATATGGGACTTTGTCAAATGTTTTCTGAAAGTCCAAATATACTACGTCAACTGGACCCCCTTGTCAACTCTCCTAGTTACATCTTCACAGAATTCCAACAGATTTTTCAAGCATGATTTCCCCTTCATAACTCCATGCTGACTCTGTCTGATCCTGCCCCTGCTTTCTAAATGCTCTGCTATAAGATCCTTGACAATGGATTTGAGAATATTCCCCATTACTGATGTTAGACTCACCAGTCTATAATTCGCTGTTTTCTCTCTACCTCCCTTTTTGAATATTGGAGTGACTTGAGCCACCCTCCAATCTGCAGGGACTGTTCCAGAGTCTATAGAATCCTGGTAGATGACCAGAGATAAAAGGTACTGCAGATGCTGGAGAATCCG